>CM012448.1:26171325-26631911 GCA_003999625.1 Oryzias javanicus
GTTTCACTGGCGCCCTCTAGCTGTCACAGACAGGGATGACTGTGAGTTCTGAACTTTCTGCTCTGCGGGTTTAAACTCCAGGTGGATTGAAGCAGAAGCAGACCGCGGATACGAGGTGGAGATCAGAAACGTCACGGACGAGATCGGCGTGCTCGGCATCGCCGGGCCAAACTCCCGGAGCGTTTTACAAAAGCTGACCAGCGAGGATTTAAGCGACGCCGCGTTCAAGTTTCTGCAGTGCAAGTCCATCCAGCTGGCCGGGGCTCCCGTACGGGCCATCAGGATCTCCTACACCGGTACGGCCGTCGTTTTGGGTTCCCTAAAACTTTGTTTAGTTTACTGTTAAGAGCTTCAGTCCACTATAAAATTTAAATACATGTATAGATCAAGATGAGAGAGATGGAGATCAAATATTTTGTCTTTTTCTGAAACAATGCAGTTTTATTTTCACATAAAACGTCTCAAAAGAGTAAATATAGAGAAAGCCTCAATTGTATGGAAGTACATAAATGCCCAAAGTATATTTAGTAAACTTTTTAAAAATATTGTAATACGTACATTATCATTAATAAAAAATTTAAAAAATGATTTGCTGAGATAGAGTATAGGATAGAAGCTTTATTTAATTTTTAGTTACATTTTAAGTTTGGAAAATGTGGCAATTTTCTTTTTAATTAACAGAAATCATTTTTGTGATCACAATTTTACACATTTCGTCTTTTGATTCCAGTATGAAGGACCTGGAAAGGAGATCACTAACCTGTAGCTATTTTTTAATTCATTCATTATTTTATTTTATTTATTTATTTTAACTTATTTTATTTCAACAAAATGTCTTGGGTGTGTCTGTAACTTTTGCCTCCGGACCAGGACTTCCTTGAAAGAGAGATCAGTGGATCTCAATGGAAATTTTTTCCTGGTTAAATAAATAAACATGTTTTTATAATATAAAACTGGATTTTTAAGTTAATGAGAAAATGAATTTGTATTTTTTTAAATTTGAAAGTTATTAAACTATTTCAAAAATGATGAATTTATAAACATCAAAATGTTAATATAAGACAAAATGTAGCAAAAAGTAAGTAAATATATAGCTCCCATTTTAAGGGGGAACTATCACTTTTTACTTTTCTTCCATTTAATTTAGCAAAAGTTTGATCCTACATTATGTAAAGTAAGCAATAACAGAATCATTTATAGTTTAAAGGTTCGCAGTGAATAAATGAACATCTTGATGAAGCAAAATAAATGTTTCATGTTGGCTGTTAAAATAACATATTTTGATTTAACGTTAGCAAACATTATTAAAGTATTTTTTTATAATATGAATTTTGAACAACATGGGCTTCCGTATTTTCACGTCTGAAGTCAGTAACTTTTCCAAATTAAGAGTCATGTGACCAACAGTGGCAACACCACAAGAGGCCCCACAGCATCGATCCACAGCTCCTCTGTAAAATCACCAGCCACCATTTCCTAAAATCTCTTCATCCGTAGCCGCTCCCATAGCCTGTCATTCCATGGCCTGACTAAGACGCCGACGTCTCCTTTGATAGATGATGAATGATAGTGCCGTGACAGAAATGTGAATGTATCTGCTGTAAATCAAAGTATTGTTCATATCCGTGTTTTTGATATAATTAGGAGTTAATGGAAACTGTAATTGCAAAATTGTGTTTTTTCAACATTTCTAGAAGTTTTACGCATAACGAGCAATTGTTAGCATGTGAAGAGCATTTTGTTGGTTTGTTCAGGGGAGCTTGGCTGGGAGTTGTACATGGAGCAGGAGAACATGGCGGCGGTTTATCAGGCCATGATGGAGGCGGGAAAGGATCAGGGGATTGACAACTTTGGAACCTACGCCATGGCGTCACTCAGACTGGAGAAGGGCTTCAGGGGCTGGGGGGCCGAGGTACGTTCGCACACAAACACTTGTATAAGAACACACAAAATGCTTTTATTCAATAATGTTCTTGTGAAAAGTTAATATCAAAAGATTTTCAAAACAAAAGATGACCAAAATAAATAGGTAGAAATTTCTTTAGAGCATAAAAACGTACAACTTTTTTTATTAAACATGAACTAATAGTGGCTTAAAAAGTTTATATTAATCTAAATCTGAAGGATTATGCTTAAGACTTCTTAGTTGAATATTTATAATAATAAAAGTTTCAATAACTAAATTAGATTACACCAAAAGCCAGCAACGTTCTTTGCTATAGGCGACCGCCTATAGAGCAATCTGCTAGTTTTGTCTAATTTGTCTTTTCCTGGCCAGTTGATGTGATCAGCATCCAAAATTAGGAGACAAAAACTGTCCAGTGTGCAGAACAGAAAAGGCGAGAGAAGAAACAGATTAAAGATGGTTAAGTTTTCCTGTTAGATTAATTTCCCCCAAAATCATCAACGTGTTATTGTGGGTCGATCTATAGAACAGATAATTTAGCTGAATAATCAATATCTGCTAATGTGTTCCTGATAGTTCATTGTACTTAATTCAGGTTAGAAAAGACAAATCTGAGTAGTTTTATTTTGTAGCCCAGAAACTTTAGTTGCACATGATGTAAATAGCTATTTATTGTATTATGATTTCTGTCTTCAGTGTTCTTAATAATTATAAAAAAGCTTACAGTAGTGATGGGGGATATGGGAAAAATTGTATATCACAACTAGGAAATTTGTATTACCTGCAATAATGCTAGTATGAATGCTTTTCGCTAAATCTGGTCACTAAAGATGCTGAAGCAATTTCGGCATCTCTAATTGTTGAAGGGATTTGCTGAAAATGCAAAAACTATTTGCAAAATAATAAATTGGCTAAAAAGCTTGAAATTTTGTTAAAGAACTATGAAAGAGCACTGAAGTTGGCTTAAATTTCTGAAAAATTTGTAGTAAGTTTGCTTTAAAATCCTCAATACATTCCAATTTAGCTAAAAAAAATGTAGTGCGTTTTTTAAATATGAGCCAAATTAGCCCAAAAAAACCTCAGTAGATGCGAAATTAGTCTAAAAGCTAGCACATTACTTAAAAAGCTAGCACATCGCTAAAAATACAAGCTCAACTCCAAAATAGCCTAAAAATCCACAGAAAAATGCCAAATTATTTTAAACAAATGTTAGCATATTGCTAAAACAGTAGCTAAATGTAAAATTAGCATAAAAATCTCAGTAGATAACAAATTAGCCCAAAGTGTAAACATGCAGATAAAAAAATAGCTAAATTCCAAATTAGCATAAAAATTCCCCTTCAATAGACAACATATAAACCAAAAAAGTTAGCATGTTGCTAAAATATTAGCAAAACTAAAAATTAGTTAAAAAAAAACCTGAATAGATAATGAATTAGCCCAAATAGTTAGCGTGCTGATAAACTATTAGCTAAATTCCAAATTAGCAAAAAATTCCCCCTCAATCGATAACATATTAGCCAAAAATTTTTGTATGTTTCTAAAATATTAGCTAAATTGAAAATTAGCTTAAAAAACCTGAATAGATAACAAATTAGCCCAAAAAATTAGCGTGCTGATAAAATATTAGCTTAATCCCAAATTAGCATTAAAGTATAAAAATTAGCATAAAAAGTCACCTTCAATAGATAACATATTAGCCTAAAACGTTAGCACGTTGCTAAAACATTAGCTAAATTCAAAATTAGCATAAATAATATCTGTAGATGCCAAATTACCCAAATTGACTATTTTTTCAAGTGACATGTAACTGAATTGTCACAAATGAGAAACATTTTTGAAGTGCTCAACATTTTTAAGTTTCTTAGTATGAAATCACTCTTTTTTGCACAAGTTCAGCAATAAAAATAAAAACGACTGAAGAGAAATAGCAAAATATACACTTTTCTATTGCCTTCACGACATGTATTGTCATATTGCCCAGTATTAGCTTACATGTGTTCAAAATTATTATGAAAATTTAATTTAAGTGTCAAAAAATTACTTCTTAATCAAACTCTTGGGAGATTTTATGTCTCGGGACTCTTTGGATCACTTAAACCAGGGGTGGGCAAACTACGGCCCGGGGGCCACATGCGGCCCCTTAAGCTACTTAATGTGGCCCTCCAAATTAAAATACATTGAATCAAAAATCCTAATTATTGTTTTATTTTCATTGTATTTCTGGTTTCTTCCCATGAACGGTGTTGTTTCTCTGACGTTCGTGTGTGTTCCTTTCTGAGTCAGATGGTGATCTTTCAGATTATTCCTACACCACATAAATGCAGCATTTCTTTGAGTTCACATTTTCCTCTGAAGAACATCAACCCATTGGATCACCCAAAAGAGAACAAAAATCAAAATTTAGAAATTAAAACTCCCAAATTTTCTGTTTTTAAATTAATATATGTGAATTTGAATCCAAATTAAAGCATGTTTTTCTCTAAATTCCATATTATTTTTTTAGTTTATGAGGTTGATTACCAAATCTCTCCTTCCATCTGATCCTTGTCCGGCCCTTATGCCAAATTTTAGAACCATATGTGGTCCTCGAGTCAAAACAATTGCCCACCCCTGACTTAAACCAATCTCAGACACGTGTGATCATTATTTTGCCAGGTGAGCACAATTAAAGGAAAACCTACAATAGAAGGATGTTTCACATTATTAAGCAGACCAACATTTTAGGAAAGAAAAAGGATCTCTGCTGCTGAAATAGAAAAATCTTGGACATTTCAGAAAAACTTAAGAAGAAGAAGATCATCGTTAAATGAATAGATTTGTAGCTGATTCAGACACACGGGTTGGTGCTGGTAAAGGCAGAATGAGGAATGTTTCTGTCTGACAAATCCATCGAATTTAGAGAGCAGCTGCTAAATTAGCATCACAAAGAACATATTTGGTTTCTCTGGAGTCCCACTAGGGCTGCCACGATTAGTCGACTAATCGATGACTAATCAACTAGCCGACGACTAATTTAATAGTTGATTAGTCGTTACTTTATATTATATGGAGCCAGAATGTAGTAAAATGGAAAGTTATAATGCCATTCTGCTAGCTATTTTGGCATTTATTAAGGTTTTTTAGGCTATTTTGGACTTTAGCTAATATTTCCGCTACATGCTAGCTGTTATAGCTAACTTGGGCGTTTTTTTTTTTGTTTGTTTTTAGGACTGTTTTGAAATTTGGCTAATATTTCAGCTACATGCTAGCTGTTTTGGCTAACTTAGGCTTTTTTTTAATGCTGTTTTGGAATGTGGCTAATATTTCAGCTACACACTAGCTGTTTTGGCTAACTTTGGCTTTCTGTCATTTTTTAAGCCTAATTTGGCATCTAACTAATATTTTAGCTGGCTATTAGCTTTAGCATTTTCAGCTATTAGCTTTAGTGATTTCAGCTATAAACTTCAGCATTTTTAGCTAACAATTTCAAAATCTTCAGCTATCGTCACTAGCATCTTCAGCAGCCAAATTCAGCTTACAGCATTCTAGCATTATCACAAGTAATGCTATATTAAAATAAATCCAGACTCGACAGATATCAAAGAACAGTAAAGAGTTGTCTGATCTTCGCAGATGAACTGTGACACCAATCCTCTGGAGGCCGGTCTGGATTACTTCATCAAGCTAAACAAGGTGAGTATGTGTGGTTCCATCTGAGCTCTTCCTCTGGACCCGAGCAGACATCCTGAAGCCGTCTGTCTCTGAGCAGCCCGCCGACTTTATCGGCAAAGAAGCGCTTCAAGAAATCAAAGCCAAGGGGCTGAAGAGGAAGCTGTCCTACCTGTCCGTCCAAACAGACAACATCGACCCTGAAGGCAACGAGACTATCTGGCACGACGGCAAGGTCAGCAGATAACGCTCACACATTTGGCTTCAACTGCCGTTTTTTTGTTTTTTTTTCTCGCTCAACACGACGTTTTGTGCTCAGGTGGTCGGCAACACGACGTCAGGAGCATACAGCTACAGCAGCCAGCAGAGCCTGGCTTTCGGATACCTGCCCCTGGAGCTGAACTCTGTGGGTCAGACGGTGGAGGTGGAGCTGCTGGGTAAAAAGTACCCGGCTACGGTCATCCAGGAACCGCTGGTCCTCACCGAGCCCACGAGGACCCGGCTGCAGAAAAAAGCGAAGGCTAAAGCATAAATAATGATGTCTGGACTGGAAACATGACCATGCAGTACACATCCTTTACTGTGAGCAGTTATGGGGCCAGTTTTTTTTTTTTTTTCCTATTGTGACCTCACGAAAAGCATGGCGGCGTATGGTGGAAAAAACGCCACTTAAGTGTTTTCATAGTCTGTTACAGGCGGCTTATGTTCCGCCTGTTCCAAAGTCTTAACATGTTGAAGGAGAAATGTGTTTTTCATAAATGAATACATTGATTTTAAAAGTTTACAGGTCAACTTTGCTCCTATTTCACTTGAAAAGTAATCTGTGAAATCACATAGAAGTGTTGTGCTTAGTGGAAAATCCAAAATTATGCTGCATAAGGGAAGAAAAGCAGAGTTTAGTCGTGTGCAGATGTTGCTTTTTTTGTAAATCTGTAATTAAAAACATGTAATTGAACTGATGTTCAGTTAATGTTACTTTTTTCATAATTCAGTAATTAGACTCTGTACGGAAGGCTCAGTTACAGACATTTTTTTTTCATAATAAATGCTGTATTGTATTCATTTCATCTCTTTTTATTTAATTCATTCACGCTCATTAATTTTTTTTAAAAACTCTTAAAGACAAAAAACAATATTATGCATATTAACATTTTTATATATTTTTGGAAATTACTTAATTTACAACAATAATTATTACTCTTTGCAGAAACTGTGCAACATTCAAATCCATGTGAAAGTCTAATCAATGACAGAGTAAATATATTGTAAAAAAAAATGAAGTAAAAAAGTAAATATATTACATACAAAAAATACTGAATAATACTTTTATTTTTTCACAGTATAACTGTAATACGTTTTAATTGCTGTTAAAAATAATAATAATTTTATTTATAGTACAAAAATGTAATAAAAACGTAATAAATGTTGTTTAAAATTTGTTTTATTTTTATTAACACTTATTTTGAAAAGCCTAACTTTTTTGTGCTTTATTTTCTTTATATGGACAGCAAGTTAGGGTGAGTGAACATTTGAAATGAGCTTACAAAAACCAAAACGAACGACTTAAAAAATAGGTAAGGGAAAGATATGATTTAAAATAACTGTTTTTATACATGTTGATAAATTATTTCTTTTTGAAAAGCGTTTAAGAAAGCCTAAATGAAATAGTTAATATTCTTTCCTTCCTCGACCTTCCATATAACACGTGACCGTTCGTCGTTTCCGAGCATCTGATTGGCTGTCGCGATGGAGGCAGAGTTTTCAACCTGCTAAACACGGAAGTGACCGTTTCCAGTCACAAGATGTTTTCCTTTAAAGCTGATATTTCTTTCCTGTAACACAGACTGCTTCAATTTCTGCTCTTCTTCTGTCTGAACGACTTCCTTCTTTAACTTTTTTTTTTTTTTGGACCGGCGCGCGCGTGCTTAAAGATGAGTGTCTGTGGTCAAAGTCGCGCGGTCAACTGGATGATCACCGCGGCGATCGTCGTCCTCCTCCCGGGGACATCAGCGGCCCCGCAGCCGCACGTCGTCTTCATCATGGCGGATGATTTCGGCTGGAACGACGTGGGCTACCACGACTCCGAGATCAAGACCCCGAACCTGGACCTGCTGTCCGCTAAAGGCGTCCGCCTGCAGAACTACTACGTGCAGCCGCTGTGCAGCCCGTCCAGGAACCAGCTGATGACCGGCAGGTACCAGGTGAGACTCCCGAAGGTTCCGCCTCTGACCCGAAGGGGAACTAAACACACTTAATTTATTAAATAAATAAAAAACAACAACTTTAAAGTTATATATGGATAAAGTTCTTTATATGGAGATCAAATGAGACCAATATTTGAAAAAAAAAAAAAAAAAAAGAGGTGCTATAAAAATGTTGTAACTTTTATTTTCTAACGGGAAGTATGGAAGGCATGAACTTTTGAAAGAAATTCAAAATATAAATAATAAAAACACTTATTGTAAACATTATATACAATTTGAACAATGAAATTAATAAAACACTACTTATATGTTATAAAAGCTTCACAAAAATTAATATTCAAGTTAAAGAAACATATTTGTCATCAAATTAAAAAAAAAAAGTTAACTATATTAGGACACAGAACAAAATAATAATTAATATTTAATGTCAGCTCCATCTGTGGAAGACTAACTTAAAAGCCTACCCAGTGATCAAATTACATTTTGTTTAGTTTTGTTTTTTTTTTGTTTGTTTTTTTTTTTTTTGCGTTTGTACAATGGAGTATTAGGGCCCCCACAAAATAAAACAAAAAATAAATGAAATGAAATTAAATATTAGGGGGAAAAAAACCTTAATTCATAAAAAATATATATATTAATTGAAAGTTGTGAATTTTTTAGAGCATTTTTATAATCTGATGGGATTAAAGTTGTATCATTACAAGAAAAAAAGCTATAAAATATGCTTAAAATATTTCAAGAATTTACGAAAATTAAATTAAATTTTTTAAAGAAAA
Source organism: Oryzias javanicus (assembly GCA_003999625.1). Taxonomy (NCBI): domain Eukaryota; kingdom Metazoa; phylum Chordata; class Actinopteri; order Beloniformes; family Adrianichthyidae; genus Oryzias; species Oryzias javanicus. The sequence continues at coordinate 26,179,863 of CM012448.1, forward strand.
ATATCGAAATTTAATGGGAATAAAGTTGTACAATTATGACACAAAAGTCCTACGAAACCAAACAAAAATTGAACAATTTACGAGAATAAATTTGTAAATTTATGAGTAAAAAGTCCAAATTTAACAGTAATAAATTTGCACAATTATAAGAAACATAAAAAATATTACATTTTAGCTTTTAACTTGTTTTAACAAAGACAAACATTATTTATTGCAGAAGATTCTTAGAAATGGGATGGTCATCACAATGTTCATAATTCTTTGTAAATGTATAACTTTATTTTCATAAAATCACAACTTTATTTTTGAAATTGCATGACATTTTCACTGTGAAAATTTGACCTTTTAAATCATAGATTTACAAGTTTGTTCTTGTTGTTAATTTTTCTTTCATAAATGTACAATTTTATTCTTTCTATTAAAAGTTTTGTCTGTTAGTTAGCCTGTTTTAAATGTTTGAGTATTTTCTTCTCCATGTCCGTTTTAAATTAACTCACATTTTTTCTTAATTTTTCAGTCAGTTTGTATCAAACATCCAGACCTGTACCGCATTAATTACTCTTATTTGTCTTCTATTTAATCAAATTAAGACAGTTTATTTAAAAACAACTTTCAGCTTTAACAGCTTGTTGCATAAATGATTGTTGCAGTTACATTCACTTTGTTCTATATTCTTTAGGGTTTTCATTATTGGCAGCTCTAAACAGGAACATTGCAGCAGAACACTTTTTGCTTCAACAGGTTGTTGCTCAAATGTTGAGCAGTTTTGTCATTTTTGTTACAGATCCGTCTGTTTTCGTCTTCATTTTGTATATAAATATTATTGTTAATTTTTGAAAACTTTCCTTCACTTCAGGAAGATTTTCAGTTTTTACTGAATCATTTTATTCAGTGACTTATGTACATTTACAGCCAAACAAAAAGTCAATGCTTAAGAAATCCAGGAAGTCTGCACACTAGTTATCTAGAAGAACCTCTGCAAATGCATTATGGGACATGGAGTCAAATGGCTGCACTGATGGATTTAGCTGATATGTAATGTGAAAGGAGACTGACTAGGCTATATATATTTTTTAACAAGTATGACTTTTTCCTTATTAAATTATGAATTTTCCCTCAAAATTTTATGATTATAATGATTTTTTTCTTATTAATTAGTCTTGTAAAATTATGAAGTTTTTTTCATATATTTATGATTTTATAATAATAAAATTATGACTTTATTCTTGGAACAAATAGCAAAAATTTTCTAATGAATTGAATTTTTTACATTTTTGTAAAAATACTACATCTTTCTCATAATTGACTTAATTGTTGTAAAATTGCAAATTTTTTCTCATAAATACACAACTTTTTCTGGTAAATATAAAAAGTCTCATAAATTGACTTTTTTATTTCTGTAAAATTACAACTTTCTCTCTTATAACTTGCATTTTATTCTACTTTAAATTGCTATTTTTTTTCTCATACTCTTTTTTTTTTTCTTGAAAAAAAGTGTTTTTTTTCCTAATAAATGTACAATTTTATTTTTAATATGTTTGTTTTGTTTTTATGACTATGTTCTTGTTAAAATTAGGATTTTTTTTTCTCAATACTTTACAATTTTACCGTTGTAAAAATTGCCACTTTTTCCCAATAATGTTACCACTGTTTTTCTTATGAAAATCTGATTTTTTTCTCATAAATTGAGAATTTTATTCTCATTAAAATTATTTTTGTAAATGTATTATTATTTTGGCCCTAATAGCTTGCCGTACTTCAGCCTCTTTTAGTCGTAATAAAACTTTAAAATGCATCAAATATGAAAAAGATTTTTGGCCTACCTACTGAAATGTTACCACCCAAAGAAATAATAAACCTTAGACTACATCTCCCAGTGAGGAGGAAGGAGGTAGAAGAAGTTCTGCTCTTCTTCTGCAGATCTGCAACAGAATGGCTAAAAAATACTTTACAAGTACTTAAAGTCATTGTTGCTAAGGTTTGCTTTACAAATTATTGTCCTCATTTTTTATCAGTTGTATTTTCAGATTACTAGTGATTAAAAATCATGAAACAAAAACATCTGAACTTCCTGTTGAGTTCTCTGTGGTGGCTTGTGACTTTACTTAGAGGTCAAAACCTTGTGATTAAGCTCCTCCCTCTGACATTCTCTCTGCTTAATGAGAGGAAACTTTAAATCTAAATGAGAAGAACAAATCAGTTTCAGCTGTTTCAGGGCGTGTCCTGCTCTCCCGTTCTGCCCGTAGATCCACACGGGAATGCAGCACCAGATCATCTGGCCGTGTCAGCCCTACTGCGTCCCTCTGGACGAGAAGCTGCTGCCTCAGCTGATGAAGGAGGCGGGCTACGCCACCCACATGGTGGGCAAGTGGCACCTGGGCATGTACAAGAAGGACTGCCTGCCCACGCGCCGAGGATTCGACTCCTACTTCGGTTTGTTGGGTCTATTTTTGGAGTTTGCTCTCGCTGACATAAATGTGGGGTAGAAATAGATCTAAAAGAGTCCAATTTGAATTGAAAGTTCTTTTGAATTAACTTTATTAATCTCACAAAAGAACAATTCACCCGTTATAACTCAAGAAAGAGAAAAATAAACACAAATCACCAAATAACCAACCTAATAAATAGATTTTAGATGAACAACCAACATATTTTATTATTAAAGAAGATGACTTTGTTGCATCTGAGGAGAAAATAAGGAACTACATGAAAGGTGATAAATATGATGAATAAAGAGCACATATTTTATATGTTTTAGACCCAATTTTGACATTTACAGCACTTTAAAAAGCACATTTTCAATTTAATTTTTACAAGCAAGTTCTAGAGAACTTATTGATTTGTTTTAAATCCAATGTGGTATAAAAGTTTTATTTTATTTTAAATAGTAAACATGTTTATTTTTATGTTACTGTTTTGCTTTCATAAATTGGTAAATTTATTTTATATTTCATTAGTTTTATAATATATTTGACATGTTTCATATATATTTGTTTTTAAAAACTGTTTAAAGTGGTAAATATGCTTATAATGTTTAGGGATTATGTATTGTTTTGTAAATGACTACAGACGGAAAAAAGCTATTAAGCTACAAACAATACAAATAAACGAACAAAGCTACAATAAAAAGAAAAGAAAAAAAAAGAGGAAAAAAAATTAAAAATACATAGATATTTTAAATCTATTAAGATATTTGTTTTCATAGATGTATTAGAAAATCAAGAAAATAACAGAAAAGGATGTTAATCTTGACATGATTTTATAAATATTCTTAATCATAAGTGAATATATTTACACTTTCATACAAAACATAACCCAAAAAATAAATTAAACATTTTAAATAAAGCTTAATTGATTGATATAAAAGGAGTGGGGAGAAGAAATTTGAACTCTTTATTTATATTTTTTTATTTTATTTTCATATAATGAACTAAATCTTAACTAAAATGCTTAATCTGATTTAAATACTAACTTTTACAATAGTTAAAAAAAATGCTGCTGCTGCTTATAATTGCAAAACAGTTTAAGTAAACACTTGACTTTTTAATAAACTCAAATATTTATATTTTTTGACTTTTTGTAAACAAAAAATGTCGAAAGATGGAAAGAAAAACATACGGAGAAGTATTTCCTCCAGTGCACTCCACTGCTAAATTAAAAAAAAAAATTATAATTTTTTTTGGAAAAATGCAAAAAATTGTAAAAATATAACAGTAAAAATCAGTTAAAGTGCCACAAAAAATGTTCTTAGATCTATAAAAAATGTATTAATATTATTATTATATCAAATATTTGTATTCAGAGTTTCATGCAGATGTTTTAAAGTAATAATTCCATCAATCCTGTGTTCCAGGTTACCTTCTAGGCAGCGAGGATTACTACACGCACACCCGCTGTTACTCCATCACCGCCCTCAACCTGACCCGCTGCGCGCTGGACCTGAGAGACGGCGAGGAGGTCGCCACGGCGTACAAAGGAGGTTATTCCACCGAGCTGTTCAGCCAGAGAGCCGTCGACATCATCGGCAAACACAACGCCAGCCAGGTGACTCCTTCACACCCGGCAACCGCCGCTGTGCCACAACTCTGAAGCTACATCTCATTTTTAGCTTTTTTTATTTATTAATTTTTTTAATCTTTTATGGAAGTAAGAGACTTCCGTACATTGAAGCTTAAAGGTAGTATTTGTTTAAGGAAATTGTGGCTGACATGTTGTTTGGAGTTAGCAAACATCAAAATGTGGTTTGGAGATTAAACTGAAGCACAAACTTTGATTTTAAGGCTTTTTTTTCGCGTTATCATTTCACGTTTCTCTTTTTTTCTTCCCCGTCGGTCAGCCGCTCTTCCTGTACGTGGCGATGCAGGCGGTCCACGAGCCCTTGCAGGTTCCGGAGCGCTACACGACCCCCTACGGATTTATCAAGGACGCCAGCCGCAGGAAGTACGCCGGCATGGTGTCGGCCATGGACGAGGCGGTGGGCAACATCAGCGCCGCTCTGCGGCAGGCCGGACTCTGGGACAACACGGTGCTGGTGTTCTCCACGGGTACGATTCTGATCCGGTAATCCAGATGGATTACAGAAACATTCATAAGATACGGTTTTTGGAAGAAAGTTATTCAATTTTCCTCAGAGTTCTGGATCCAACTGGGTTTTATTATAATTTTACACAGATCAACTCTGATAAAGAGCCGTGTTTTTAACATGTTCTTGAGCCATGGATTATATTACTTTAGATTAGAGTTATTGGATTCATTAGATTAGATTAGATGTATTAGATTAAATTAGATTTATTAGATAGGATTAGATCAAATAGATTAAACTAGATTCGATTGGATTATACTAGATTGAATTGGATTAGATTTAATTACAGCAGATTAAATTAGATTAGATTAGATAAAATTGGATTGGATTGGATTAAATTTGCTAGATTATATCAGATTAGCTAGATTAGATTAGATTTATTAGATTAGATTTATTAGATTAAATAAAATTTGATTAGATTTATTAGATTAGTTTATAGTAGATTAAACCAGATTAGATTGGATTACATTAAATTGAATTGGATTAGATGGAATTAGAGCAGATTAGATTAGATAAAATTAGATTAGATTAGATTAAATTTTCTAGATTATATCAGATTAGCTAGATTGAATTTAATTGGATTAGATTAGCTAGATTAGATTTATTTAGATTAGATAAAATTGGATTAGATTACATTTGCTAGATTAGATCCGATTAGCTAGATTATTTTATATTAGATTATATTGGATTCGACTGGATCATATAAAATTAGCTAGATTAGATCCGATTAGCTAGATTGAATTAGATTAGTTTTGATAGATTAGATTGTATTTGAATCGCTCGATTAGTTTAGATTAGATTAGCTAGATTAGATTACATTAGTTTAGATCAGATTGGATCAAAAATTATTTATTTTGAAGAAATCAAAGCAAGATTTATTCATAAACAAAATATGGAAGTTTATATCCATATAACGATGTGTCAAACATTGGGTAATCAGGCATCGAATTACAGATTGCTTGAAAGGTATGGAGTCTCGAAAGAGCCAAAATGAAATAAATATATTTAATATGAAATAAATAAATAAATATGGCATTAAATAAATAAATGTGGCATTAAATAAATAAATGTTGAAATAAATAAATAAATGTTGAAATAAATGTGGCATTAAAATATTAAAAGAGCACATTTAAGTATTTCATGACATATTTATTTATTTCATTGTCCCTTGTGGGTCAAAAGAGCCAAATTGAAATAAATAAATAAATGTTGAAATAAATAAATAAATGTTTAAATAAATGTGGCATTAAAATATTAAAATAGCAATTAAAAAGCTATTTTTAACATTTCATAATATATTTATTTATTTCATGATTTCATTATACATTTCATGAAACAGGAAGTGGACACACCATGAAATCTGACAGATTCCAATTTCATGGTGTGTCCACTTCCTGTTTCATGAAATGTATAATGAAATCATGAAATAAATAAATATATTATGAAATGTTAAAAATAGCTTTTTAATTGCTATTTTAATATTTTAATGCCACATTTATTTAAACATTTATTTATTTATTTCAACATTTATTTATTTATTTAATGGTGTATATATTTATTTCATTTTGGCTCTTTCGAGACTCCATAGAAAGGAGATGGGAGAAAACAAATTTATTTAATCCCACATCACCTTGTTGGGGAAGAGGGGCGGGGTTGCTCCCTACCAACAGTCCTGCCCACATCTAAGAGGTACATTTTTGAGCCACTGCTGCTCTGCAGTGACTATGTCCTAGAAAACGATGAAGGTTTTTCTTTATTTTGTCTAAAAATGTCAGAAATAACAGAACACTGGAAACAGTTTCAAACTAAAAAGGTGGTCAGAGTGGGACTTTTTCTAAATTGTATTTGCATTACTGCCGACTTCCACTAGAGGGCGATGTTTTTCAACTTTTGCCGCCTTTGGAGGCTCTGCTCTAATGACAGTTAACTTAATGTTTTTGATTAAAGAATGAAATTCATCCAGCATGAGGCTTCATCATCTAAACATGAGGCTGTTTGCTTTCCCACATGTGGAACAAGTAAAAGCCCCTGAAACGGGTAAATACTTTCAGGGGTTATTTTTAGAGGTGTTTAAAGGGGTAATTAGGAGGCAGGAACAATGCCGTGGTGTCTGTGGACGGTGACACCAGGTGGTCTCCTTCATTGTTCCTCTACCAGAATCAACCTGAAGGATCTGCCAACTGGCACCGATTCCGAGGATTCCGGTTCGATCCGGAAAATCCGTCTTAAAGAAATAAATAAAAGATCTCAAATGTGACCAGAATTAGTCACAAACTGTGCGGGAAGTTCAGCCGGGGAATGGGAGAACGGGGCCAAAGCATCTTGCGAAGGCATTAGGGGTTTCCTGCGTGTGAAACAGACGACTTCCTGGACGTGTGATGGGAATAATTAGCCTGCTGGGATGTGATTGGTCAGCTTTAAATGTGCTGAACAATAAAAACAGTTATGGAATCGATCAGCCTGAGGCGACACGTAGACGAAGAGGTTTGTGTAACGTAAGAGACCCGCGGTTATTAACTGTTCCAGGTTAAAAAAAAAAAAGTAATGTTTGATGAATTTAATGCCATTTCATCTAAAACTTTGTTCTGATTTTTAAGAATTCCAGAAGAAGAGAACTAACTTGAAAGAAATGTACTGTATTTTGTAGATTCTCTTTTAATTTAACTAATAAAGTTTTTGTTTTTAAATATAGGAAACCAAAAGATGTTGGATAATTCATAAAAAAAACATGCAAAAATCAGAAATTAATCCCAATTATCTGATAATTGTTTACTAAAATTTTCCACATTTCAACTTTTATATATATATTATACAGATTTGACCTTCAGTGAGCTTAAAACTTCAGGAAAATTGAACTCGTGACGTTTAATGTGATCAGGAAAAATGTAAAAATAGAGACTTTATCATTAACTTGTGACTAAATGGAAGGATCGTCCAAAGTGTGGTCATGTGACCCCATGATTTGTTTATTTTGGACATATACTTTATGAGACAAAAGTTTTTACGACATACATATAAAGGTAAAAATATAAATTTGGACACAGATTTGTCATGTATAAATATTCATTTGGTTCCATTTAAAAGTTGTTTTCCGCTCAAATCAATTTCATAAATATTTATTTATTTTGTATTCTTGTCATTGTTTTGAGTGTTTGACTGATTTTTGATATTTTTGCTGCATATGACGTTATCAAATGTCTGGTTTTATGAGAATAAACGAATAAAGAACGAGGGAGGACAAAGATTTTTTGATAGTTGTTGGAAGACAATGTCGTATTCGCTCAAGCTAAAGACCAAAAGTTACTTTTTATTTGTTTTTTTTTTGTTTTGTTTTTGCTTGTTCATTTTTTGTTCTTGTTCGAAAATAAAAATTGAAATGAAAAAAGAAAATTAAATTGAAATAGGAAATAGGAAGAGGAGGTCTGGATGAAAATTGCTCCCAAACAAAAAGTCTTAAGAAATTAAACCTCCTTAAATTGAACAATCTCGCCTGATTTGAGAATTGCAGAACTTTATATTCGTGAATCGATTAAAATTTGTTAACTAATTAATCGCAAAAAAATAATCGCGATTAAAATTTTTTTGTTACACTATTTGCCGATCACTTATTATCTGCGAATAATTCCAATATGGAATTTATAGCTAGCGTGTTCTACCACATCACGCTAACGTCTGAGCGTTCTCTGTAATGACTCGAATGTTTGTGTTTTTTGGGGTTCCGTTGACAGATAACGGAGGTCAGACGAGAGCCGGCGGCAGCAACTGGCCCCTGAGGGGGAGGAAGTGGTCGCTGTGGGAAGGGGGCGTCCGGGGAGTGGGGTTCGTCAGCAGCCCGCTGTTGGAAAAGCCCGGAACCGTTAACGACGAGCTCATGCACATCTCCGATTGGCTGCCCACGCTGGTCGGGCTGGCAGGAGGCAGCACCAGGGGGACCAAGCCTCTAGACGGGTTCGACATGTGGAACACCATCAGGTGGGAGGATCGGGACGTCGCCTATTCCTCTGTTTTGGGCTGATTTAGACGCAGTTTTCAGCTTCTTTCATTTATATGTAACCACAAAATCTTTGCAGTGGAGCCAGTTATTAAAATAATTGAGCTTTTTTTTGTATATTTGAAATAGATGCACCTCTCTCAGAAAAGCATGTCAGCATAAAAAGATTTATAAATATATATACAATAAAATATACATATAATAGTATTCTGTAGATACCAAAATTACTTTTAAAGACAGCCCATAATGTTGAGCCTGGGGCAAATAGACACTGAATGTTTTTGCAACAACTGAGTTTTGAATCTTTACAAATAAAACAAAATTTTTCTAACTTTTTAACATAATTATTATATTATAACTACATATATAGCATTAGCTGCGATTATGCTTGTGTGAATGCTGTAAGCTGAATTTGGCTGCTGAAGATGCTGAAATTTATTAGCTAATAACACTGAAGGTGAAAGGTGACAACACTGAAGTTATTAGCTAGCTAAAATATTAGCTAAATGCTAAATTATCCTAAAAATGTATTTTAAAAAAAACATATAGTTTAGCCAAAGCAGCTAGCACGTAGCTGAAATATTAGCTAAACTCCAAAATAGTCTAAAAAATCCAAGTAAAATCCAAAAAGCTAGCAGAATATCAAGTTTTAAAACTTTTAAACTGTAAGTTTTTAACATAATTATGAATAATAAAAAAGGCAGGAATATTATTCCAAAATAAATCAACTTAAACTTTAAATAACTCTCAATATTTTACTTTTCATAAAAATATATTTTGTCAAAATTTTACAAGTTAGAAATGAGCGCCGTTAATAACAATAAAATAAAATGATATGGAGGGCCGGATAGAATCACCCAGAGGGCCGGATCCGGCCCCCGGGCCTTGACTTTGACAGATGTGATCTCAAGGAACAACTATGACATAAATATCAGCCTAACTGGCTTCACTATCGGGCAAAAATGGTTAATGGGGGCTAATAATAAGGCTAATAATTGCTGTTTTAGAGCTGATAATTGGACAGTAACCGGCCAATCAAAAGAGGGTACACTCCTTAAATCCAATTTTATTATTAGATATAAAATAAAATGAGATTACTTAACACTTTAACACAGGAAATTGTTGATATTCTTTGAACTACCATAACTCTTCAACCGCTTTCGCACTTTTTGCGTAATTAACTTTCCATTTTAAATTAATTCCTTTTATTTTTCATTCCACTTTACGGTTGTGAAGTGTTGTTAAAAATTGGCGTAACTGTCGCTTGAAGAGTGCGTGTTACTTCCTATCGACCTTTGACCTCTGATATTTTGCTTTTTTTGACGTAGGTTTTTTGAGATTCCATAACTCTTTGTCCCAATCAGCTCATTCTTATTGATTGCGGAAACACAACTCTTAAGTGTTGCATATCAGTGCAAAGTAGCTTTTCTCCGCTTTAGAATCTGCTGGAAATATATTAATTACATAAACAGTAGTTGAAAGAATGAACTCAAGCTAAAACTCCAGAGTTAAAGAAACAAGTTTCACCACCAGCAAAGCTGTGATCTAATAAATAATTAAAGAGACAAAATACATATCACAATATATGGGTGACAGTATCGACATCGGACGATATCTGCACAATTTGAGAATACTGGTATTGGTCCGATATAAAAAATTCAACCGATATATAAACCGCCGATGTTTCTCTTTCACTTTGAGCGGTGGTTATTCCTCAAATCTGAAATGCGGGACACGGTTGAACTTAGCATCCGGTTGTTAGCATTCACTTTAAGGTTAACAAGGAAAATCCTCCCAAACTCTACGTTTAAACCAAATAAACAACTAAAAGACGTTTTAATGCAAGACGACAAAGGTTTATGTTTCAGTTTGAAATCTGTTCTCTACTTAACTTTCTTTAAAGTTAAGAAAGTAAATCTTGGCAGTGTGAAGGTTATTGCATTCTAATACAGAAAAAAAAGGAAATGTCTTAACTTTTATGTTATTCTAGACCAGGGGTGGGCAGACTTTTTGATTTGTGGGCCAGAAAGGGTTCTAAAATTTGGCATAAGGGCCGGACAAGGAGCAGATGGAAGGAGTGATTTGGTAATGAACCTCATAAACTAAAAAGATAATATGGAATTTAGAGAGAAACATGCTTTAGTTTGGATTAAAATTCACATATATTCATTTAAAAACAGAAAATTGGGGAATTTTAATTTCTAAATTTTGATTTTTGTTCTCTTTTTGGGTTGATGTTCTTCAGAGGAAAATGCGAACTCAAAGAAATCCGAAAAATCACCTTCTGACTCAGAAAAAAAACACACGAACGCCAGAGAAACAACACCATTCATGAGAAAAAGCCAGAAATACAATGAAAATAAAACAATAATTAGGATTTTTGATTCAATGTATTTTGATTCGGAGGGCCAGATTAAGTATCTTAAGGGGCCGCATGTGGCCCCCGGGCCGTAGTTTGCCCACCCCTGTTTTAGACACTTAAATATTGGTTGTAAATCAGCTTCAAACAGGAAGTCAGAGTTTTGTTCCCCGATATGCTCTTTCTTTTTTTTTTTTTTTTTTTACGGACCGCTCTGCCCGTCTTCCTGACTCCGGCGTCCCTCTTCTTGTGGGAGGCCCTTCTCGTTCAATAGACCCTTTGTTACCATGGCGATGAGAGGAAAAAGAAAAGGAAATTCCATCAGTCGTTCTCATACAAATCTGCTCTCCTTTCATCCTTTTCTTTCCCCGCTCTATTAGATCAGCTAATTCGCTTTAGAGCAAATATTTAGGTCGAGTAATTCTTTTAAAAAGTCCTAAACTGAGTTACGGTGTCAGCTGAACTTTTGGGAACTTCACCGCTGCCGCCGAAAACGTAGTGCGGACGCAGAGAATGAGGACAAATTGAGGCCTGCAGCAGAAAATCAAGGCCTAACCTGGACCACTAACGACCACTCGCCTCGCCATGTGACCCGATTGGCCGACAACCACGTCAGCTGACCGCTGCCGTTTGAGCTCCACAACAATGCACTAGAGGGGTTCACATCTTCCGTTTGTTTACAGAAAACAGTGGAGTAGAGGAAAACGCCAAAGCGGGCGGCGCGGCGCGGCACGGCGCAGAGCCAGAGTTATTTTAGTTGTGTTATCAGAGCGTTTGGTCAGTGCGTTTTCTCTGTGGTCAGAGGCTGGCAAACAGCAGCCAGCTGCTTCACATTTGTAGACCCCAGAGGCTTTCACAGCGCATGAGTCAGGCGCGGCGGTTTGTGTGTGCTGCCCGTGTTTCCATGTGCTCGACAGTAACGCTGCTTTTATCTTCCAGCAAAGGCTTCGCCTCCCCCAGACTGGAGCTGCTGCACAACATCGACGCTCTCTATGACGACATCTCTCCATGTAAGTTCACCCCCCCAGACCAATTACTGCCACCTATTGTCTCAGTTTGGAAGGTAATTGTTGAGTGTGAAAGTCGGTTACAGACCCGACGCCTGGTTTCCATCACAGCTCACTTTCTATAAAACCAGCCGGTTAAGTTGAGAGTCACAAAAAAACTTTTTCTTTTCTGACGTCACAGAGAAAAACATTTGAAGCAAAACACGGAGATGGCCTCCTTTACCTAATTTTCTAGCTTTAATCATTTTTAGAAGAGGAAAAGTTTTTGTAAACCACTGAAGGAGTCTCTTCATTTCTAATAAACTTTAGACCAGAGATGGCGATCTCAATCGGCAAAATAAGTGATAATAATATGATAATAAACTTTATTTATGTTGGACCTTCCAAGATAATTATCACAAAGTTCTTCAGAGTAAAACTCAAAGAAAAAACTGTATTAGAAAGGCTATTTTTATCACTGAGTCTACAGATGTGAGGCTGAGAGGAATGGAGTTCCACTAGGGCTGTGGATCGTTGCTTAGGTGGCGATCCGATACGATTCACGAATCAAGCTCGCAAATCGAACCACAATTCTTACTTTTTGATATCATGTTTATTGCTATGTAAATATTTACAAGATGGAGGAAAATTGAAATGATTTGTATTTATCATCAACATTTATACCTTTATTTTAAACAGTAGATCAGAATCAACAAAACTGATTTAGAAAAAAAAAAAAAAAAGAAAAAACTCCCACAAAGATTCAGATAGAAAATTTTTTCGTCATTTTAAACTTTTTTTTGTCATCCTTCTGGTTAAGTTCAGCAGCAACACAAACAACATAAAAAAGAATAAACATCACTGCTGTTTTGTATCATTTAACAGCAAAACTATTCTCAAAGTTCTTCAATATTTTACGTTTTAAGCATTACATATTGGTGGAGAGGCCGTATAAAAATATATGAATCATCTGATTCACGTTGTTTACATCCGCCTTTCAGCAGCGCAAGGCTGCGTTTCTTCAAAATAAGATAGAGTTTCGTTAATTGCGTCAGTTATCATAACCAAATGAAAGTAAACACGTGGGCTAAAGCTCCGATGTTAAAGCTAAATCATTTTTTCTAAATTTATGTCGGTGAACAGAGCTTCAGTCTCGGTTTTTGAACGGAAAAAAGCTCTCGCTAGTTTTACTTTGAAAACCGGAAGCCTCACCGACAAGGAAGATTAGTTTACTTCCGGTGGCTCTCGCGGCTCTTTTGGCTTTGTTTTAGGTTGTAAACTTAAAATCCTACATTAATCTGCATTCCAGAGGAAAAATACATCGTTCCCAGATAATATTTTGATCATATTTTACTACAATTTACTATATTTATAAAGATTGCGAACCAGCGATCTTGGAAGTCACGAATATTCGTACTCGAATTTTCGGGAGCAAATCGTGAATACTCGAGCACCCGGATACTCGTTACAGCCCTAGGAGCCACTGCTTCTAGTTCTTTTAACAACTAGCAGGCCCTGGTCACATGATCTGAGGGTCGTGCTGGGAGTGCATGCCTGCACGAGGTCTTTTATATAGGCGGTTACTTGATTTATAGGAGCTTTATATGTTAAAACCAGGATTTTAAACTGCACTCTGATAGTGGGATAGGGAGCCAGTGCAGCCGGCTGCACTGGCTCCCTATCCTACTATCCCCCATTGCAACGGGGTAACGTGTGAACACTTGGAAAATTTGGTTAAAAGCCCTGCAGCAGCATTCTGGACAATGAGAATGAGAGATTTTTTTGTCTAGATTTGAAGATGGACTTGCAATGATGAAGACGAGAAGAAATAAAAGCACAGAGGAGCATCTCCATCTCAATACGATTGGACTCAGTTTCGCTATGTTTTTTAAATTATAAAAAAGAGAACAATGAAGTGACCCGACATGAGAGTCGAGAGATAAAACTGGATCTATAGTTACCCCGAGGTTTCTAACAGAAGGCCTGACAAAAGAGGCAAGTGGACCAAGCCACTGGACCATCTGGCCGAGGTATTTGTCAGGAGCACAAACGAGGACCTCAGTTTTAGCTTCATGTAGTTGGAAAATTGAAAAAGTTATTATTCATCCAACTCTTGACCGAATCAAGACAGAAAAATCTGAATGATATAAACGCATATAGCTGAATGTCATCAGCATAAAAAGTAGTAAGAAATGTACTTAAGAGTTCAATGTGCTGCAAAGGCAGCAGATATAAAATGAAGAGAGGTCCCAAAACAGACCCTTGTGGTACACCAGAAGTGAGGGATACAGAGGAGGACTTAAATTAATATGTTGCTATCAAAAATAACCTGATATGAGGAGAACCAGTTTAGAGCAGATCCAGATACCACGACCCTGTCAAGTCCAATAACAGTAAGACGGAGCAGTGTCCTGCATCAGGATGTTGTTAGTGTAGATGGGTCAAAGGCAATCAAAAAAACAGCAACAAAAATACACAAATATATGCGTGTGTATATATAAAATAAAAAAAAATACCATTAGACAATCATTATCTTTGCCGTAAAGGAGACTATTTCACTGACATGCAGAGCTGTGAAGAACAAAAGTATTTCCACATAATGAAGTAAAAAAGTGGGAGTATTTTTATGAGAGTTTTAAGTTAAGATAACATAAGGTACAGATTACCAAAACTTAAGATTGAATTTAATTGAATTGAATTGGGAGGATTGAACGAATTTTTTAAAAAATTGGATTTGAATCAATCCAAGCTCTGGTGAATCGAATCAATTCTGAAAATTATTGGCGATACCTAGCCCTATTAAACAGAGTAGCAAACAAGTATAAGACACAGCAATTCATTGAAATGTGGTCGGATTAATGCAGGCTCGGTAAAATAACTTTTAATGTGATACACATTGCGTTTCTCACGGTTTTCCCAACAATCTGTGTCATAAACACTTATCAGGGTTCCTAAGTTGTCTTCCCAGTAACCATGTTGGCACCATGCCTCTTCCATAACAAAAACTAAAAAGTGTTGTACCTGACACTGATACAGACGTTCAAAACTGGTCAGCGAAATATAAATGGTAAATGGCGTATACTTGTATAGCGCTTTCTACCCTCCTTCGAGAGCCCAAAGCGCTTCACAGTCACAGACTCATTCACCCATTCACACACACATTCACACACTGGTGGTGGCTTCGCTGCCGAACACTGGCGCCTACCTCCCACCAGAGGCAATTTGGGGTTCCGTGTCTTTGTGAGGACTAAGGCAGAACCCCAGAATGACACAGGCTCAGCTGTAGAAATTAAGAAGTTTATTCTGCTTAGTGGAAAATTGTGGAGAGCTGAGGAGACCCCTGGATCCTCCTGACCAGTAGAGGCAGTGGAGACAAAAGGTTGTATTGGGAAAAAACTGAGAATAGTAGGAGGAATACTGGTGAGGTCCAAGTTCGGCAGATTCAGAACAGGAGGATTACTGATGAGGTCCACGTTCAGCTTGGGTGGGGATCAGGTTCAGAACAGGATAGCAGGTGAGGTCCACACAGCTTGAGAAGAGATGGTCCAATTTGAGTCCAGACAGAAACAATACATCAAAAACTAAGAGACAGGCAGAAGTCATGAAGAGGCAAACGAAATTCCTAGAAATAGGTGAAAAGCTTGGACAGGATCTTTATAAATGGCTGGAGAGAAGGCAAAGGGCTCTTTCCACTCTGGCACCAGTGACAGACAGAGAGCAGCTTAAGAAAGGGGAGGCACAGGTGGAACTGGTCAGGTAATTGGCAGGAGAGTAGAGTGAAGACACCAAGGAAAGAAAGGGAGGGGTGAGAAACCATGACAGTCTTGCCCAAGGACACTTCGACACATGGGCGCGCAGGGAATCGAACCCACTATCTTCCGATCCTGAGACAACTGCCCTACCACCGCACCACAAAGTTTGAAAACTATCCCGACAAAGATTGCAAAGCAGGACTTCCATTCTTTCTTCCTCTAGTTGCCCCGCCCTTGTAATTCCTGGCCAATGAGTTTAGAGAGGTTCAGGATTCAGTCCGAACCAACAGAATTTCCTATAGAACTCCCTAAAAGATTGGTTTGTAAGCCTCAAGGATTGGCCCAAAGACTTGGGTGTTAAAAGGTCAGGAATATATCTTATTTTACCTTCTGAATGGGGTGTTTAAAACAGAGGACGGTTGGAAAAGTTGGGTTGGGCCAACTCAGCTCAGTACAGATCGTCTAGTGGAAGTACGCTCTAAATCTCTACAGAAAGTTGCCTTTTAGTCCAGGAAAAGGTTCTGGAAAGAGTCCCTCGATGGGTCTTAAACTTCATTACATGTTGTGACAAAGAGGCTAAACTGGCAAAGCTACGAGACGGTAAATGCAGCTCTGAAATGGATCTGCAACAGCCCGCCGGACCCTGAGGTGACAGATATCTCATGTTATGAGAGTCTCCTCCTCCTCCTCCTCCTCCTCCTCCTCCTCCTCCTCCTCTGTGCTCATGCTGTGTGTGATATGTTATTCTTCTTTCCTACCGTTGTAAATCTGCCGTTCCCTCTCCTCCCAGCATGCTCACAAGAATCAAAGCCTTATTGTTTGAGGCTGAACTCAAACACCAGACTCAAGGCGAAGTGGGCCTAAGAATAGAACCTTACATAACGTTTGACCAAACCTGCATTAGCGTCCCAGATTGTGTTCGTTTGTGTCTCTGTTGCAATGAATAATGACTGTTTTTGGATGACTTTTCAGGAGATTAACTTTTGTTCTGTTTTGAAATCTGATGGTTTATTTGCAGGTTTATTGATTTGATGTGTGAAACTCCTCATTAAACAAGTATCTCTGATTTCCTCCATCGGTTCTTTGTTGAAATCCAAAGGCTGGGCGTGCGTGAGCCGTTTAACCTCTGATTGTAGGGAGGTTTCCTGGAAACGGGTCTCATGACTGAATACACACTGGAAACCCGGCTGAACTGACTCTTTCTTCAACCACTTATTAATTTGTGGACCAAACCACCTCTATCTCGAGGGAGTTTCAGGACTTTTGGTCTGAAGCAACTATTTCTGACTTTTGAGGGGAATGCTTCACCTTTGCTGTGCACTTTAATTTTTGAAATTCCTCACAGATGTACCACAATGGCCCAGTGGGTCACCCAGAGCAGATGTGAACCTTTTGATCCACCAAAAAAAAAAAGATTTTTCCACCAGGAGTACAGTAGTTTTCCATCTTGGATCCACATGTGGTATACTTTGACAGTCCAAAGTAAAACTCAGATGTTTTCTCTGGTGTCTCTCTTTCTGGATTGTCAAAAAAACCTTAATTTGACCAATCCATTTTTAAAAGCACCTGTGAAGCGTTACATGGGCCTGGCTTTAATTTGAGCTCAAAACGTGAGGATGGTTGTGTTTCGTTACTGCTGTAGCTGCACTTCTCAGCTGGTTGGAGGGATTTGAGAAGGTCTGAATGCAGGACGTCCTCCTGAAGATCTAGATTAGTCAGCTGTAGGTAGCAAACGATTATCTTAATAGTCGACTAATCACTGATTATTTTTTCCGACTTATTGGGTCATGCCCAAACTGGATGTCCTGACTAGGGATGCAGCACTATTAAAATAGTCCAGGAGTAATTTACTAGTCGATTAGTCGGTACTTTATATTATATGGAGTCAGAATATAGTTAAGACAGGGGTCTTTTATCACCCCATGGCTCTCTGGCTGAAGAAAAAATAAACAATAGTAATTTCCAAACACATTGGAGATATTGTTTTAGCAACATGCTAACATTTATTTTTGGCTAATTTGTTGTCTACTGGGGTTTTTAGGCAAATTTAGAGTTTAGCTTCTTTTTAAGCGACAGGCTAACGTTTTTGACTAATTTAGTTTACTGAACAATTTAATGCTAGTTTGGAGTTTAGCTTAGTAGCATGCTAACATTTTTTGGCTAATTTGTTATCTGCTGGGAGTTTTATGCAAATTTAGATTTTAGCTTTTATTTTAGCAACAGGCTAACGTTTTTGGCTAATTTAGTTTACTGAACAATTTTATGCTAGTTTGGAGTTTAGCTTAGTAGCATGCTAACATTTGTTGGCTAATTTGTTATCTGCTTGGAGTTTTATGCAAATTTAGATTTTAGCTTTTATTTTAGCAACAGGCTAGCATTTTTGGCTGTTTTAATTTACTGATGAATTTTACGCTAATTTGGAATTTAGCTAGTATTTAAGCAACAAGCTTACTCGCTAATTTGCTAATTTGGCCTCTACTAAAGGTAAAAGGTAAAAACGTAAAAAAAAAAAAAAATCCCATTGTGAGAAATGCTAGTTTCTTCTTATATTTTTGCTTTTGCTTGTGCAAAAAAGTAGAGATAATTCTTATTTATGAATAAATGAAAAAAAAACCCCAAAAGAAAAAACCTAATTTTTTAAAACTATGTGGCTCCTTTTAGGTTTTGATCAGTACAAAATGAGCTCAAATGGCTCTTTTGCTTGTAAAGGTTGCCGACCTCTGAGTTAAGATGACAGTTACTGTAGAATGACATTATACTAGACTAGACTGTTTTGGAGTTTAGCTAACATCTCAGCTACATGCTAGCTGTTTTGGCTAATTTCGTTTTTTTTTAAGGCTAATTTTGCATTTAACTAATATTTTAGCTGCTATCGGCTTCAACGTTTTCAGCTATCAATTTCAGCATCTTCAGCTGCTAAATTCAGCATTCGCACTAGCATTTTCGCAGATGACGCTAGTGCGAATATATCAAGTTTCTAGGTAATTTAAAACTAATGATGGTTAAGATGTGTGCTTTACATCAAGTTTGTGCATTACCGGATTAGTCGACTATTAAAATAATCTTTTGTGGGAGCGCTAGATTGAGTTTTGGATTGTGTTTAAACAGAATTAGATTGTTTTTGATCGGGTTTCGATTGTTTGAGATGATTTTAGATCATATTTAGATTGTTTCAGATCACTTAAGTTCACTTTTGGACTGTGTTGTGATTGTTGTACATGATTGATTGCGTTTAGATTATCTGAGATCCTTTTAGATCAGGGATAGGCAACTCCAGGCCTCGAGGGCTGCTGAGTCTGCATGATTTCCAGATATCCAAGCCCTACTCTTGACTGATTACCTGGTTCAGATGTGTCCAGCCAATTAGAACATGCCACAGATTGTGTTTTTAGATTGTTTTTTATGATGTTTGTATTGATTTTAGCTTAGGCTTAGACTGTGAGGAGATCTTCTTTAGATCATGTACCGGTTGTGTTTAGATTATTATTTATATTATTTAGACTTAAAAATCATAAATCTCCCCAAATGTAAAAAAAAAAAAAACTCGCTCCGCTGAGTCGAGTTCAGGTTTTTAAGCTCAGTGGAGTCTCTGATTTGGAGTTTTTGAAATGAGACTTTTCACACAGCTTTCCTGAAAGTTTACGGCTGCTCATTACCATCTGAATCCCTCGCATGATTTATTGAATCGGTGAAGGACAACACTGGTGCTTTACAAGCGTCTGCCGTCGCGTTTTATGTTTGAATCTTTATGGTCGGCCGCAGAAGTGACAGGCAGCCTCTCTTCCTGCGTTCCAGGCTGGAATTCTTTTTTTTTTCTTTCCCGCTAAGCCTTTCTTTGAGACCTCGCTTTCCACATTTTTTCTCCGTAGTTTCCCTTCATGCTTCTTTGGGTTCCTCTCTTTAATTCATTGAAAGAGTTTGTTTTTCAGCACACTTTGCTCCAGCTTTTCTTCGCAGGGGTTTTCCTGAATTAATGGATCGCTGAGGGGTTCCTGAACCTCTCGTTTGCTGAACTCCTCAAACTTGGCACATTCCAACTCAAACGCCGCTTCTCTATTGATCTCTTTCTAGTAGTTTCTCTGCTCCTGCCTCCGTCCAGAGCCGGTTGGTGGAGGATCTTGTGAAGGGTCCAGATGCTTTGAGGTGCTTGTTCTCCTCTGCTGAAAGAGTGAACGACAGACATGTGCACACAATGTGTATTTATTGAAGCAGGATGGGGTGTAAAGCTGCCAAAATGCGGGAGGAATTAAAGAGTTTTTGTGAAAAAGTTCTGATGCTGGGTTAAAAATGTTAATTTGCAGCAGGCGACAGCAGCAAGCGTCCTTTAATGTTAATTACGCAGTCATCGGTGAAGAAGCGAGAGTCAAAGCTTTTATCTTGTGGTTAAAAGAGGCTGAGATCGGAAATGTTTCAACTCTCCAGTCATGTCGCTGCGGTGGAAGCGGCTCTGCTAAACAAGCTCAGATGGGAACGCAGGCTTTGGCGTTCGGCGAGCGCGCGCGTGCTCGGCTCCACGCGAAAGAATGCAAGGAAGTGCTGGTTTCTGACGGCGCTCTGAGGCCGAAATCACTCACAAATCTGCTTAATCAAGACCATACTGCCGGGGTCAAATGAGGCACGAACCCCAGAATGCTCTGAAGGCCAGAGCCTCTTGTTTTTGGAGAAGGCAGACATGTGCGCTCTAGTGCTGCCACGAACCATTATTTTAATAGTCGACTAATCACGATTATTTTTTACGATTAATCGACTAATCGGGTCATGCGCAAACTTGATGTAAAGCACACATCTTAACCGTGTTTAGCTTTAAACTAACTAAAAGCTAGATATATGGCATTAGCTGCAATGATGCTCATGTGAATGCTGTAAAGTGAATTTGGCTTCTGAAGATGCTGAAATACATAGCTAAAAACACTGAAGCTAATACCTGAAAACGCTGAAGGCGATAGCTGAAAACGCTGAAGCCAGTAGCTGAAAACACTGGAGCTAATAGCGGAAAACGCTGAAGCCGATAGCTGAAAATGCTGAAGCTGACAGCTGAAAATGCTGAAGCTGATAGCTGAAAACACTGGAGCCGTTAGCTGAAAATGCTGAAGCCGATAGCTGAAAATGCTGAAGCTGACAGCTGAAAATGCTGAAGCTGATAGCTGAAAACGCTGAAGCTGATAGCTGAAAATGCTGAAGCAGATAGCTGAAAACTCTGTAGCAGATAGTTGAAAACGCTAGAGCCGATAGCTGAAAACGCTGGAGCAGATAGCTGAAAACGCTGAAGCTGACAGCTGAAAACGCTGAAGCTGATAGCTGAAAATGCTGAAGCCGACAGCTGAAAACGCTGAAGCCGATAGCTGAAAACACTGGAGCCGATAGCGGAAAACGCTGAAGCCAATAGCTGAAAACGCTGAAGCCAATAGCTGAAAATGCTGAAGCTGACAGCTGAAAACGCTGAAGCAGATAGCTGAAAACGCTGTAGCAGATAGCTGAAAACACTGGAGTTGATAGCTGAAAACGCTGGAGCCGATAGCTGAAAACGCTGGAGCTGATAGCTGAAAACGCTGAAGCCGATAGCCGGCTAAAATATTAGTTAAAATGCCAAATTGGCCTGAAAACAAAATTCAAAACAGCTGGTATGCAGCTGAAATATTAGTTAAACTGCAAAATATCTTAAAAACAAAAAAAGCCTAAATTAGCCAAAATAGCTTGCATGCAGCTGAAATATCAGATAAATTCTAAATTAGCCAAAAAAAACGTACAAAAATATTTGACATTAGCCAAACAGCTAGCATGTAGCTAAAATGTTGGCCTTAACCCCAAGTAGCCTAAAAAGACAAAAAGAACGTAAATTAGCCAAAATTGCTAGCATGCAGCTAAAATATTATTTTAACTCCAAATTAAAAATTCAAGGGATATCGAAATGACACATTCCGCACAACTGCAACAGAAACACTTTTTTCTAATTAAATGAGTCACAGCTCATTAAAAGTTTAGCGTTCCATACAGAGTTGTCAGAGCATCATCTGTAGCCACTCCCATGTAGCCCACCGCTCCATGACCTGAATAAGACGCTGACGTCTCCTTTGATAGATAGCGCTGTGGCAGAAATTTGAATGTATCTGCTGTAAATCAAAGTATTGTTCACATCCGTGTTTTTGAATGTCTTATCGCATGAGTTGGTTTGTGTTTATTCACATAATACGGATTAGAAGTCTCACTCCAACTGTATTTTTTTCTTTTGGAAAATCGTTCCCAGCATTCTTTTTAATTTTGACTGTGCAGTTTTTAGCCAAAATCAAGAAGTATTTTTCATTTTTTTAAGACATATTTTATCCCCGGCAGCAGTAGCTCATTAGAAATACAATTCTGGCTTGTGGGCGGGACTTTTATCCCGGAGCTCTGTCTGCGCAAGCTAGCGTTAGCGACGAAAACAGTTTTGAGAGACCAGCTCAGATGAAGAAAGTGAGGAGGAGAAGTGATGAGAGAGACTTTGGGACGCCCTTCTCAGTACCTGCCTCTGAATAAAGAAACACTTAGAAAGGCAGTTTTAATTGTCAATTATTTTATAGAGGCCCCCAATTATGAGAAAAATGCTACAAAAACATGTTAAAAACAGAAAAAGACGATTTTCATTGGAGTGGGTCTTTAATAGAAACGGTGCCGTCGCAAAATTGGGTTTTGTCAACATTTCTAGAATTTCGATGAAGCTCCAATATTGTTCGCCATTTTTAAAAGGGGCGGTAAGATAGTGGGAGAGCACTCAGCGAAAAGGAGGGGGAACGGGGGCGGGGTTGCTCTGCACCAACAGTCTTGCTCACAACTCAGAGGCAAATTTTGAATACACTTCTGCAGAAACTATGTCCTAGAAAATTACAGTTTTAAAACAAATATTGGCTTAAAAATGGTACAATCCTAACTAAAACTAAAAATAGATCAAAAGATGATTGGAGTGGGTCCTTAAATCTTTGTAGAACATACCTGCATGAAACCATTTTATCTTCCTTAACAGAAGGAATTATTTCAGTGTTTGTACCGCTTCTTATCCGAGTATTTATTTAACACCTTCACTGGACACCGATGGTGAGGTTTGCAATAAAACTAGCCTCTTGTACTGGTTACGACATACTCAGAGGGCGCTTTGTCTCCACAGACGACCAGATATCATCCCGATCAGCAGTTTCTGTTGTTTTTTTTTTCTTTTTAGTGGACAATCTGCACAGCTCCGTCTTCTTCTCCCTGCAGGTCCTGGCAGGCAGCAACAGTTAACTTTGGCTCAGGGATTTAGAGGAGAACCGCGGGCCGGGTCCAGCTTCAATGTGTCCATTCACGCCGCCATCCGATACTTGAATTGGAAGCTGCTGACGGGATACCCAGGTCAGTGTCCTTTCCTAGCTGTAAAACATGTTCAGTTTGAGCCAGAAGACAAACGTTGGGGGAGTGTGCTCAGACTGACAAGTCAGCAGCAAACAAAAATGAACCATAAAGACGAAAAAAGTAGTTTATAACGACACTTTGGGTAGAAAAGTTTGACGTCTTTGAACAAATCCGCCAAACCCGGCGTAGGACTGACATATGCGTCTTCAGTGTTGATGTTTAGTAGCAAATACCAGAGGTGGGACCAAGTCTCAAGTAAGCTCCAAGTCTTTGTATTCAAGTCTGAGTCAAGCCCCAAGTCAAAAGCAGTCGAGTCCCAAGCCGAGTGACATGTTGAGACCAACAAGTCTCAAGTCGAGTCACAAGTCCAGACCCACAAGTCTCAAGTCGAGTCACAAGTCGAGACCAACAAGTCTCTAGTAGAGTCACAGGTCGAGACCAACAAGTCGAGACCAACAAGTCTCAAGTCGAGACCAACAAGTCTCAAGTCGAGTCACAAGTCCAGACCAACAAGTCTCAAGTTGAGACCAACAAGTCTCAAGTCGACTCACAAGTCGGGACCAACGAGTCTCAAGTCGAGTGACAAGTTGAGACCAACAAGTCTCAAGTCGAGTCACAAGTTGAGACCAACAAGTCTCAAGTAGAGTCACAAGTCCAGACCAACAAGTCTCAAATTGAGACCAACAAGTCTCAAGTCGAATCAAAAGTCGGGACCAACGAGTCTCAAGTCGAGTGACAAGTTGAGACCAACAAGTCTAAAGTCGAGTCACAAGTTGAGACCAACAAGCCTCAAGTCGAGTCACAAGTCCAGACCAACAAGTCTCAAGTTGAGACCAACAAGTCTCAAGTCGAGTCACAAGTCCAGACCAACAAGTCTCAAGTTGAGACCAACAAGTCTCAAGTCGACTCACAAGTCGGGACCAACAAGTCTCAAGTCGATTGACAAGTTGAGACCAACAAGTCTCAAGTCGAGTCACAAGTTGAGACCAACAAGTCTCAAGTCGAGTCGCAAGTCTGACTATTAATGTTTCAAGTCATTTCAAAAACAGAGCAATATTAATTCCATATGTGCTTTGACTTGACTTGACTTGAACTTTATTCATATCCCAAAGGATACATTTATCTGTTATGGAACCACAAAAAGTCACAAAGTTGCATAAAAATAAATAAACAAAATTTTCAAATAGAATATTAAGAACTGTATTTAGCAAGCATATAGCGTAAACTGCCTCTGAGCTCATGCATCAAAAATCCTAAATGTTTTCTCTATAACAAAAAAACAGTTTACCACTTCTCAATATACTTTTTAATCCCTGGATAACAAGTCTTTCCGAGTCAGAGGTCTGAAGTCCAAGTCAAGTCACACAAGTTATGGATATTAAAGTTTGAGTCAAGGCACGAGTCACAGCTTTAAAAGTCCAAGTTGAGTCTAAAGTCCTCAAATTCATGACTCGAGTCGTACTCCAGTCCAAGTCACGTAACTCGAGTCCCCACCTCTGGCAAATACTGACAAAGTGAGAAAATAAACATTTGAGCCTATTTATTAAAAAAAATAATACAAAAAATTATAAGTCATACCCCCAGAGAAGCTATGCAAAAAAAATGCAACTTATATTCTGAATAATTCACAAGTGCTGGATGCTACCTCAGCTCCAGCTACAACAAGAAAAAAAACGATTATTGAAGATTTATTTTTTTCTGTTTTTCCCCAAACTAGGTTGTCCTACTTGGTTCCCCCGACCAGAACACAACGACTCGGAGTCCAGTTCCCCCAGCGCGGACCCCCTGAAGCCTGTGATGCTCTTCGACGTCCAAAGAGATCCAGAGGAGAGAAACGAGGTGTCGGCTCAGTTCCCCGCCGTCGTCGACTATCTCCTCAACAGACTTCAGTTTCATCTGAAAAATTCTTTGCCCATAAACTTTCCCGACGATGACCCCAGATGTGACCCGGGGCCCTCTGGAGCCTGGGGTCCGTGGGCTTAGATGAAGAGGACGATTGTGTACCTTACTGCACTTTTTAATAACAACAGGGAATGGACTTTTTAAATTCTGCTCAATCATTTGAAACTTGTTTACTTTTGCCGAATCCCAGAGTATCATGTTTACGGAACTACTATTTACTTTTTTTTTTTTTTTGAGTGATTTGTTCTTC
Source organism: Oryzias javanicus (assembly GCA_003999625.1). NCBI lineage: Eukaryota > Metazoa > Chordata > Actinopteri > Beloniformes > Adrianichthyidae > Oryzias > Oryzias javanicus. The sequence continues at coordinate 26,205,047 of CM012448.1, forward strand.
TCTTGTTTTGCCGCACGTTTTCTCTTTCAGGTTTTTGCACCTCATTAATCTGCTTCTCAGAAGCTGCAGGCGTGGGAATGCTCCACAAACAACACCCAAAGAACAGGACATAAACTAAACCCTGATGTGACCCAGAAGGTGGATTTGTTTATGAACATTTGAAATGCTTTATTTTTTTCTAATAAATCAAAAATAAATGTGATTATATTTTCTAATCTTTTTTGTTCTCATGTTTTTTTTTAAGTGATATTCATTTTAGTTTTGCAAAAGTGAAATGACCAAAATGTTCTGAAATATATACATTAAATTAACCTTATTGAAAAAATGTGACAATGTTAAAGGCTACAAAAGAATCAGAGAAATTTCTATACAAAACTTTTTAAACACCAAATAGAAACAAATTTTTACAAATGTTTGACTAAATAACAACATTTAAAGATTTTCATAAAATCGTAAAGCAGCTTTTATTTAAAGTTTTAGTCTGTTCAGAGGATCTTTGTACGTTTACCAAACAGTGGAAGACAGATTTCTCATCTTTTCAGGTAAAAATAACAAGGATGACATTATCTAATTAAAAGACATTTGTTTCTTGAGTTTTTTTTTAAGTAACAAAGCTTTCTTTTTTTATTCCTTTGTTTTCTTGTAAATATTTCTCAGCACTTTTATCCATTTTTATTGTAGTTTTCCTTCTTTACTCACAATCACTTCTTACAGAATGTAAGGACAAATGTAGAATCAACTCTAGATTATAAAGTTTAACTTGTGTTTTCATCCCAACTATTTAAAAAAAAATCAAATCGACCCTTAAATTCACTTTATAATGTATCACTTCCTTATAAATCATCAGTCTTGCTCAAAGGCACTTCAATCCATCTCTCAGTTTTGAACAGAAAACTTGAGATTTCCTATAAAAGCGTGAAATACCAGACGGCTGATTTGGTATTTTTCATTTCCTTAAATTAAGTTAGTGAGAATCTTGCAAGGTAAGTTTAGCATGATAGCATTAGCATGCTAACTCTTGATATAGGGATTTATATTTTAAAAATAAAGCATGTTAATGTCAGCATACTAGCAATTTAGTATTTTATTATATTTAGTATTAATAAACAAAATCCAAAAAAAACATTCTAACTGATGATGGATAGAATCTACAATGCTAATGTTAGCATATTAGCACTAGCATGCTAACTCTTGATCTAGTTAATTAAATGTTTTTCTTCTTTGGAGAATTTAGCATGCTAATTTTAGCATACTAGCATTAAAATACTGATTTTCGATCCAGTGAGAATTATTTGAATTGGATGTTTATAGAAGAATTTAGCATGCTAATGTTAGCCTGCTAACTTTTGATCTAGAGATAAAAAATTTTATTTTCCAGGAGCATGCTAATGTTAGCATATTAGCATTTGTGAAATTACCGGCATGAAACCCAATGAGACAATTGCTTTTGTGATATTGAGCTTAATCAATAAAATTTAATTTAATTTAAATGAAATTTATTTATTTTTGTAGAATCTAAGTCGCTAGTGTTAACGTGATTTTTTGTTTTCAGGAAAGCACATCTTAACCACCTTTTTTTTTTTTACATAAATGTAACCACAAACATGAGTGAACAAGAAAATTAGATGACAATAAGTGACAATCCAGTGAAATCAAACATGCTGGACGCTAATAATCTGATGATTCTGTCTTTGCTTGTCGTGGTCGCAGAAGGAAGTTTCTTGCCTTCATTTTTGTTCCTCGCCCTTTTGGCCTTTCGCTGCTTGAGTCCCGCTGGCAGCAGCCTGCAGACCAGCACAGGAAATGCTTCCTACAGGGAACGGGCGTCCCCTTCCTAATGCGGCCCGTGACCTTTGACCCCGCCGTGGGTGCTGATTGGCAGCCGGGAGCAGCGAGCAACAATGCGGCTTTTTACAAAAACGGCGGCGCCGTGCAGTCATTAGGTGCTAACAGATTAGTCGTGCCACAGAAAGTCGTTAGCTGATGAATGTGTTACATTACCTGACCTGTCAGCCCGGCAACAGTTAGCTACAAATCTGACTTTTAATTTAATCTTATTCTGAAATATTTTGACTTTTCTGCTCGAGGTTGGGGAATTATTTTTTAATTAGCCTCCTAAATCCTGTCTATCTTTTATTTTAATCCCTGATTGCTTCTATTATGTTCAACCAGCCAATAGCAGACAGACTTCATGTCTATTTCCTTATTAACTGGAAAGCGAGTTCAGTAGTTGCAAAATAAGCCCAGACCATGACTGCTCCACTACTGTGCTCAACCTTTAAAAACAAGGTAAAACTTTTTCAATTCACTAGAATGCATTTAAAAATCAACACAATTTAAGTTAAAGTGGAATTTTTAAATAAATTAAAGAAAAACAGACATTTTTTTTAAATTAAAGTTTAGAGAGATTCAGAAAAAACTGTACTTTTACACTGTTAAATCATGAATAAATTAAAGCAAAATCTTTAATTTAGCAGAAGAAAAAACTTTCTTTCTTAGATGTAAGAAAGATAATAGATTTATTTATCCAAAATCTTTTGTTTTTTTAGCTTTACTAAGAAATAAAAAAGTTATAATAACAATAACAGGGAAAACTCCCCTGTAAATAACTTATAAGAAAAACATTCACTTTGGGTTTTTTTTAAAAAAGCCTCCACTTTTAGTTTAAACTCAATTTTGACAAAAAAAAGAAGAACCAAAAAACCAAATGCTGTGTTTAATTACCTTAACTTCAAAAATATTTTATCAAAATAGTCAATAAGTATATTTTTATGTTTAATTTCATACAAATTAAGACTAATTTTTCTCTTCTTAGTCCATTAGAATATTAGAAATAATAACATTTCTTTTCATTTCAACTTTTTAAAGAGTTTTTGTGTCTTATTGATGTGAAGTTGACAGGGTTCAGGGATACGATTGCAGTTCCTTGAAAGATTTCAAACCTAATTCTGTGGATATCTTGTATTTTAGCTTCTTTTCATGATCGTTTAGTCTTTTTAAAGTAACACCATGAACTACTGACCATTTGTGCTGGTGAGGGTTTTCATTCTCATTAGCTGTCCAGTCTAAATTTAAACTTTCAGGATTTTGAAGTTTTACTTTTTGAGCTGTGATAAAAGCCATGCATCTTCAGAGTCATGCCCCGAGAGCAGGGGTCCCCAAATCACGGCCCCCGGGCCGCATAGGGCCTCCACATTTAACACCGGCCCCCTACACACTATCAGTAACGCAGATGGAGAACCACATGATTCACTTCTTCTTTATTTTTTGTTATTATCTTTTTTTCTTCTTTAAATTTTTAGGACGTCTATCCACCTTATTCCTATGCCCCATGAGCCTTTGCGTGAATTATGGGGGATACTTCCTGTAGACGCCGGAAGTAGCATTTATTTACATTACAACTGTAGAGCCGACAGCGCAATCCCCCTTGTTTTGGATCTATAACTACATATAAACGTGGAAACACCAGCTGTCATGTCTTTAAAGAGGCGACGTAACAATTCTGGTGCTGTTAAAATTAAAGGATGAGCTTAAAAAATGTCCAAACATAACATATAGGAGCATTTTTAGCTACTTTCTCAGTTCGGTTGCGGCAGATGTTGAAGCTCTGAACAATCTTAAAGCTCCGAGACATATCAATACCTTCATACATGATTATTTCTGCTGGAGTTAGCACACAGTGCTGATCAATTGTAACCTTATCGTTTTACGTGCTTGTGTTTACATGCTGCCAGAGCCAATGAGGGTTGCATCGCGCGGTGTAGCTTTAGCCCGTTTCATGTTTTGACAAAGTCAGCTGTGGTTTAAACATCGGTAATTTTTTAATAGTTAATACCAGGAGATGCAGCAATTACACAGGAAATATCGTCCCTGTTCTTGTGACGCTGCAGCAAATTCACCGCGCTGTCAGGTATCTGTAGTACCCGGCGTCGCTTCTTCTATGGTGGTCCGGAGTAACCCAACCAGAACGTCGGATACGGATTTTCCTCCGTGAGTCCTTTATCCACAAAATGAAACGAACATACATATAAAGTCTTAAGTGGCTTCTTAAGATTTACATTTGGATTACAGTTGTATACCTGGGTAATTTAGAAGATTCTGTATTGAGCGAAGACCTTTACCTGTGTAAGATTCTGCTTGTGGCTTGTAAGAAAGCTGTGACTAAGAACTGGCATCAAGTGGATCCCCCAGGAAAGAGCCTCTGGCTGGAGATTGTGTGGACCATTTACACAACAGAAAAACTGACATTTCAACTAAAACTAAAAAGTGGATCGTTTCACAAAAAATGGAAGAAATGGACTCGATTTGTGGAAGAGGATCCACAGTAATGGAAATCTACACCTAAGACTTTGGACCTAATCGTAAAACAATGACAACCCTGTTTTCGCCTTTGTTTTTTTTGGGGTTTTTTTTTCCTCTTCTTTTTTCTTTTTCTGACCTTCTCTTTATATGTACGTGTTTTGCTTTGTACTTACAAAAACGCAGAAAATACAATAAAAAGTGAGTTTAAAAAAAAAAGATTTACATTTGGAGCCACATCCTTCTGACTTCATCCTCGCCCGATGGACGGTAAAATCTGTACTGAGGGCAGCTGCACTCCCTCTTCGTCAGCGGCCCATGTTCCACAAAACGCTCCTTAAGCCACAAATTTAATTTAGTTTGGGTGTTAGAACAACCACGAGCTGCGTAAAGCTATTTTTGAAACTTTTGAGGGATTAAGTAAAACACGCTTCTAAAGTTTCTATACACCACTAAAGCTTACAAAATCGCCAACTTTCAATGGAAACAAATAGCGCTGTGTGACTTCCGGTTGCTATACCGGAAGTTGCCCCCATAACCCGTTTTACATCAGAGGCCCCAGGAATAAGGTGGATAGCTCTTCAGCTATTACCGCTATTAAAATATTTAACTCTATTTATGCTAGCTTTTTCGACTGTTTTGGCAGTTGGTAAGGATTTCTGGGCTATTTTGGAGTTTAGCTAATATTTTAGTTTCATGCTAGCTCTTTTGGACAAATTCCACATTTTACCATTTATTTAGGCTAATTTGGCATTTAGCTTATATTTCAGCTACATGCTAGCTGTTTTAGCTAATTTGGGCCTTTTTCAGTTTTTTTTTTGTGGCTAGTTTGGAGTTTGGCTAACGTGTTAGTATTGTTCTAGCTGTTTGGGCTAAATTAGAGATTTTCTCAATTTTTTAGGCTATTTCAGAATTTAGCTATATTTCAGCTACATGCTAGCTGTTTTAGCTAATTTAGGCCTTTTTCAGGTTTTTTTTGGCAAGTTTGGAGTTTGGCTAATGTGTTTGATGTTTGGGCTAAATTAGAGATTTTCTCAATTTTTTTGACTATTTTGGAATTTAGCTAATTTTCCAGCTAAATGCTAGCTGTTTTGGCTAAATTTGGCTTTTTCTCAATTTTAAGGCTATTTCAGAATGTAGCTAGTATTTCAGCTACATGCTAGCTGTTTTAGCTAATTTAGGCCTTTTTCAGTTTTTTTTTGGCTAGTTTGGAGTTTGGCTAATGTGTTTGTATTAGTCTAATCAGGGCTGGCCAACCCTGGTCCTCAAGAGCCTCAACCCTGCCTGTTTTCCAGCTCTCTCTGGACTGCTTGATGCTGACAACCTAAATCAGGTGTGTTCAGCTAATCAGGGTGTGGAATTACTTGAGTCAGCTAATCAGTAGCAAGCAGGTCAGAGAGAGCTGGAAAACAGGCAGGGTTGAGGCTCTTGAGGACCAGGGTTGGCCAGCCCTGTTTGGGCTAAATTAGAGATTTTCTCAATTTTTAAGCTATTTTGGAATTTAGCTAATTCTTCAGCTACATGCTAACTGTTTTGGCTAATTTTGGCTTTTTCTCCATTTTTTAGGCTATTTCAGAATTCAGCTAATATTTCAGCTACATGCTAGCTGTTTTGGCAACTTTTATTTTTTTTCTCAGTATTTTAGGCTGTTTCAGAATTCAGCTAATATTTCAGCTACACGCTAGCTGTTTTGGCCAATTTTGGCTTTTTCTCCATTTTTTTCTTTCTTTTTTTTGCTATTTCTGAGTTTATCTAATATTTCAGCTACATGTTTTCTGTTTTGGTTAATTTGGATTTTTTTTTTTCAACTTTTATGGCTAATTTGGCATTTAACTAATATTTTAGCTCAATTTCAGCGTTTTCAGCTATTAGCTTCAGCGTTTTTAGTTATCAATATCAGCATCTTCAGCAACCACATTCACCTTACAGTATTCACACTGGCATTATTACAGGTAATGCTATCTAGTTTTTAAAATGTTTTAGTGTTATTTTTTTCTATGACGATTACAAAAATGAATTATTTTAAATTTGGCTGTGTGTCTCTTTCTGGAAAACGGTAAACATTAACGTTTATGCCGTGATTGCTTTTACTGTTAGCCTACAAACCAACCCACATCAAAGAAGAAAAGAGTGATATGGCCCTCAAGAAAAAGTTGAGGGACCCCTGCCCTAAAGGACAGCACAGATACAACAGCATCTATTTCCAGTGTGATTAGTCTGTCACCTCCGGGATCTCCCACAAAAAAGCCACAGAAGGTCTCCCGTCGCAGAGATGGAATTCCAAAAAACAAGATGGTGTCTGCCTGTGCCTCCCGTCTGTGCAAACAGATTAAATTCGCACTGACCAGAGGGGCCTGGAATGTGTTGAACATCAAGCCTTGAAAGGGGGAGATCCAGAAACTCATCACACCTCATAAAGTGAAAGTCCCTGACAGCCCTGAGCTTCACTGGAAGACCACCACAGAGCCAGGACTGATAAAACCAGAAAACCCCTGATAAAACGTGCATGAACCATTAGCAGAACGACCTTCCGATAGTTAAGTTAACTAAATAATTAGGTTGACACGCTCCGGCATGCTCTGCTGCCGTTTCTCTCACTGGTATGTGGTCCGTCAACAACTAAACTTTTGACCTTTAGGAAAACTCCCTTTTCTTTACTTAAAATTCAACATAAAGAGAGATCGGCTGCAATATTCCAATCAAAGCCAATAAAATAAATTAATATTTGTCGGTATAAACATAGAGTTGAGTCACATTTAACCTCTTGGCAATAATGGCTTCCAGTCCTTCAGCAGAAAAAGAAAAAAAACATTTTAGGGCGAGTGGTCCAGCCTACACGGCTGCACTCCAACTGCACAGGAAATGGATCATTTCTGTGTTTGTGAAGAGAATTTCCACGTAAACAGAAGTCAAAAGTTCCACGACCATAAGGACAGAAAGCACAAGACGAGAAAACGCCAACAAAAAAAAGCTGGCAGCTTCCTTAAAACATAAAAGCTTAAGCTGACTCCAAAGATGTGAGGTTAAAACCATTGACGTATATGAGAACTGGACCGAGTGAGTGTGATGTCACCCATGGAGAATGGTTTGGATTGGTTGGACAATTCAGTCACCATTTTTTGTGATATGGACACTGCCATGTTTGAGTCATCGTTTCCATGACCACCACTCTCACCAATAAGGGGTGACTTCGTAAATGAAAATCTGTAAATTAAACCTTTTATACGCTGAGCCAACAGGCTCCGCCTACTTATATTGAAGACTGAGTGAGCCCTCCACATAGACCACATGTGTCTAAGTCAAGGTTCCCAAATCAGGCCAATTCATTTTATTTTATTGTTATTAACGGCCCGGAATTATTTTGTGCTAATTTCTCGTTTGTATAATTTTAACAATATATATTTTTAAGGAGAGTAAAATATTGAAAGTAATCTAAGGATTAAGTTAATCTAATCTGAAATAATATTCCAGCCTGTTTTATTAATAATATTTATGTTAAAAAGTAAGAATTTAAAAAGTTTTTTAAATTAGCATTATGCTAGCTTTAAGACGATTTTGGAGTTTAGCTAATATTTCAGCTACATGGTAGCTTTTGGCTAATTTCTTTTTTTTAGGTTATTTTAAGGTTTAGCTATTTTTTTTTTAGCAAAATGCTAGCTGTTTTGGCAAACCTTTTTCTTTCTTTCTTTTAGGCTAATGTGGCATTTAGCTAATATGTTAGCTGGCTATCAGCTTCAGCGTTTTCAGCACTAGCATCTTCAGGAGTCAAATTTAGCTTACAGCATTTGCACTAGCATTATCGCAGGAAATGCTATATAACTATATATAGCTCATAACTATGTTAAAAAGTTTCGGTTTTAAAGTTTTAAAAATCTAGTTTTAGAATGTTCAATCAATGTTTACCCTGTTCGGCCCGCGACCTGTGGTGTTTTGCGATTGAGTCTGACATCCATTCCGTTGACTGTAAATAGAGATGGACGAAGCAAGTGTGATGTCATCCATAGAAAATGCTTTACCTCCAATCCCAGTAAAAAAAAAAAGCCAATTCAGTCGCCATTTTTCTGCTATACGGGCGCCGCCGTTTGGAGCCAGTCAGCAGTGATTGGTCCGAATCGGTTTGAGGCACCGCTGTAATTTTTCAATCAAGCGTTTGAGGTGTGGGGGGGGCAGTGGGTACCACATGCTTTTACTGACTCATCTGATTGGTCAGTTTATAACTTAAATAACTTAAGATAAATATAAAATATAATGGGAAAAAGTGGGAGAGTTTAACCCCTCCCCCTGGGGTTCCAAACAGGAAGTACCTACGGGCTCCAAGAAGCGAAAATCCCATAGACTTCTGTCATTCTATTTAAATCTGATAACCTTTTCTTAATATGTTCTTAGTAAATCAAAATTTTTCATATTTTTTCTTTATCACAAGTTATTCAATCGATTAATTGACCAATCAGATGCCTCAGTAAAAGCATAGACAGATTCAACCAAACCCACTTTGAGCTGTAGGCTTCCAACAATCTCACTCATGACTGGCAACACTAGTTGCCATAGAAACATAACTCAGGCCGACTCGGACCAATCACTGTCGTCTGGCTCCAAGATGGCGACGTCCTTATCCCGGAAGACTGAATTGGGTCATTTCACTGGAGCTGGAGTTAAGGCATTTTCTTTGGGTGATGTCACACTCGCTCAGTCCAGTTCTCTCTTACAGTCAATGACTCAGAGTGACTTTGGACCAATCACTGCTTACTGAAGTCGTCTTGGCAGCCTCCAAATTGAAAAAAATAAATAAAACTGCGACTAAAATGACTAAATTTAGATGGAGCTAAAAGTAAACTATTTTCTATGGATGACGTCACACTCGGTCCAGGTCTCTGATACAGTCAATGGTTAAAACATAGAAACAGGAAACTGTATTTCTCAGAAAAATGGTAAATAGCATATACTTCTATAGCGCTTTACTGCCTTGCTTTACAACTCTCCCCCCCACACCCCCACAGTCACACACTGATGCTACAACAAAAAAAGTCTGTTTAATGAAAGCAGCTTTAAATGACTCCAGTGATTTTATATCAACAAACTGTGGAAAATCTGGACTTTAAAGATAAAAAGAATATTTAACTCAATAGTTAAAATGAATTTGAAAAAGCTGCGTGTGTCCAAAGGCAAACGAAAAAACAGATTTTGTTCACTTACATCTGCAGTTTCCTCAAACTACAATAAAGTTAAAGATAAAGACAGAAAAATCTAACAGCAATACACTTTTCTAAACCTGAATATCTCCCATTCTCTACAAACTACTGAATGAACTCCTTTTGTTATGAACAGAGAACATTTGGGGCTTTTCAGTTATACAGAATGTGACGGGGTGGAGATAAAAACAATTTGATAATTGTTTTGAGTTAGGAGGATAAGACAAAGTTAAATAATGTGGAAAATATTGCTCAAAATTCATAGTAATGCCTACTTTATTACATCAAAAAGTAATATGATGCTATCAAAAGGAAGCTAACTTTATTTCTCTGAACAATTTGAAGCAACTGGAGCATTTCTTCTGCAAACAAATGTGATCTCAATCTGACAGATTCACTGAAGGTCAGCCAGAGCAACGGCCATCCCGGGAAGAGGCCCGATAGCATCAGGGCAGTTGTTACTGACAATAACTGCAATGTTTAGCCAAAAACCTTCAAGTCACAAGACTTCCTCTGTGTTTCAGCTCCATTTAAGCTTCAATTGACTGACCAAGAAAGCAGAAATGAAAGGGCACCGAAGGCCTGGCACCACAGTTCATGTCTTAGTCAAAACAGTCCATGGAGTGTCCACGAATTCACTGAAACTGCTGTTTGACACCAGTGAGGGAAGCGGCGCCGGACAGTTCTATTGAATTAATCGAAATAGACGAGACAGGAGGATGCAGACGCGTGTCTGGACATGAGTCTGGCTCGGATCCACCGAGCCTCCTTGTGTTCATCTGAGGGGTGTTGGGTTGTAGGTCCAGCTGTCAGCCCCCCAGCAAAGGCTCAGACTTGGATTTGAAGAGATTGTCTGTCTAATTCTGCAGTAACAGGTTGTTTTTACAGCGGAGGTCCACGGCGGGACGACGAGTAACATCTCAGGACAACTGTTGTACAAAGATAATAAAAACTGGCAATACGTTTTTCATCTGGAGCCTCAAATTCTTCCCTATATTTATAGGCAACAGCAAGTGGTCGATCAGAATTTTAAAAACCCCAATGTTAAAAATAATCATGTTAAATAAAGTTTTGGATGTTTGGACCCAAACTAGTGTGTAAGCTTACATGTTTTTCTAGCACAGTTTAGAAAACAATAGCTTTAAGTTTTATAAAAGAATAGAAATACTTCAAATATACCAAAGGCTCACAACTTCTCAAAAGTTTCCCAATGTCCTTGTACTGTCACTGATCGCGTGCTGAAAGTTCAACCGGTTGAACTTTTGGCGCTTAATCGCAGCAGAACAAAACAGAGTAAAACACAAAGTAAAACAGAACAGAGTTAAAGAGACAAGTGGATCAAGCCACTGGACTAGCAGCATTAGCTGCGTTAAAAGCGTTAGCCACGTCAGACGTGTTAGAAGCATTGGCTACAAGAGAAGCTTTAGTCGTGTTGTAATTGTTTGATGTATTAGAAGCATTAGCCACATTAGAAGTGTTGGCGGTGCTGGAAGAGTTAGTCGCAATGAAAGTTTTAGCGGTTTAGAGGCGTTAGACGCATTATAAGCTTTAACCTTGTTAGAACCTTTAGCTAAGTTAGAAGCGTTAAGCCAGGTTGGAGACGTTAAAAGCTTTAGCTACATCAGAAGCTTTAGCCGTATTAGAGCTTGTAGAGAGTTAGCCGTGTAAGCAGAATTAGCCAAGTTAGCCATATTAGTAGAATTAGCCACATTAGAAGTATTAGCCACGTCAGAGGTGTTAAAAGCTATAGCTACATCAGAAGCGTTAGCCGTGATAACAGAATTAGCTGCGTTAGAAGCGTTAGCCACGTTAGAAGCGTTAGCCACGTTAGAAGCGTTAGCCACGTCAGAGGCGTATAGAAACTTTAGCTACATCAGAAGGGTTAGCCGTGTTAGCAGAATTAGCCGTGTTAGAAGCGTTAGCCACGTCAGAGGCGTTAGAAACTTTAGCTACATCAGAAGAGTTAGCCGTATTAGCAGAATTAGCCGCGTTAGAAGCGTTAGCCACATCAGAGGCGTTAGAAGCTTTAGCTACATCAGAAGCTTTAGCCGTGCAGGTCATGTTAGCAGCGTAAGCCACAGCATTAGCCACATTAGAGGCGTTGGCCACTTTAGAAGAGTTAGCCACGTTATAAGTTTTAGCGGTTTTAGCTACATTAGCCATGTTACAATGTTAGAACCAGTTATGTTAGCCACGTCAGAGGCGTTAGAAACTTTAGCTACATCAGAAGGGTTAGCCGTGTTAGCAGAATTAGCCACGTTAGAAGCGTTAGCCACATCAGAGGCGTTAGAAGCTTTAGCTACATCAGAAGCTTTATCTGTGTTAGAACTGGTAGCTGTGTTGGCCACTTCAGAGACGTTAGAAGCTTTAGCTACATCAGAAGCTTTATCTGTGTTAGAACTGGTAGCTGTGTTGGCCACTTCAGAGACGTTAGAAGCTTTAGCTACATCAGAAGCTTTAGCCGTGGAGGTCATGTTAGCAGCGTAAGCCACAGCATTAGCCACATTAGAGGTGTTGGCCACTTTAGAAGAGTTAGCCACGTTGTAAGTTTTATTGGTGTTAGCTACATTAGCCATGTTACAAGCTTTAGCAGTGTTAGAACCAGCTATGTTAGCCACGTCAGAGGCGTTAGAAACTTTAGCTACATCAGAAGGGTTAGCCGTGTTAGCAGAATTAGCCGCGTTAGAAGCGTTAGCCACGTCAGAGGCGTTAGAAGCTTTAGCTACATCAGAAGCTTTATCTCTGTTAGAACTGGTAGCTGTGTTGACCACTTCAGAGGGGTAAGAAGCTTTAGCTACATCAGAAGCTTTAGCCGTGGAGGTCATGTTAGCAGCGTAAGCCACAGCATTAGCTACATTAGAGGTGTTGGCCACTTTAGAAGAGTTAGCCACGTTATACGTTTTATCGGTGTTAGCTACATTAGCCATGTTACAAGCTTTAGCTTTGTTAGAACCAGCTATGTTAGCCACGTCAGAGGCATTAGAAACTTTAGCTACATGGGTTAGCCGTGTTGCAGAATTAGCCGCATTAGAAACGTTAGCCACGTCAGAGGCGTTAGAAACTTCAGCTACATCAGAAGGGTTAGCCGTGTTAGCAGAATTAGCCACGTTAGAAGCGTTAGCCACATCAGAGGCGTTAGAAGCTTTAGCTACATCAGAAGCTTTAGCCGTGCAGGTCATGTTAGCAGCGTAAGCCACAGCATTAGCCACATTAGAGGTGTTGGCCACTTTAGAAGAGTTAGCTACGTTATAAGTTTTAGCGGTGTTAGCTACATTAGCTATGTTACAAGCTTTAGCTGTGTTAGAACCAGCTATGTTAGCCACGTCAGAGGCGTTAGAAACTTTAGCTACATCAGAAGGGTTAGCCGTGTTAGCAGAATTAGCCGCGTTAGAAGCGTTAGCCACGTCAGAGGCGTTAGAAGCTTTAGCTACATCAAAAGGGTTAGACGTGTTAGCAGAATTAGCCGCGTTAGAACCGTTAGCCACATCAGATGCGTTAGAAGCTTTAGCTTCATCAGAAGCTTTATCTGTGTTAGAACTGTTAGCTTCATTAGAAGCCTTAGCCATATTAGAGGCGTGGGCCACGTTAGAAACTTTAGGTGCGCCAGAAGCCTCAGCTGCGTTAGTAGCATTAGCCACATTAGAAGTGTTGCCCGCATTAGAAGTGGTTGTGAGGAAAGTTTTAGCGGCTCTAGAAGTTTTAGCCACATCATGAGCTTTAGCCCTGTTACAAGCCTTGTTACAACCGTTAGCCCGGTTAGAGGCGTTAGAAGCTTTAGCCGTGCTAGTTGTGTTAGCCGCTTTAAATCGTCAGCCATTTCAGAGTATTCCTAATACATGTAACTCCTTGTTTACAGCACATGTAAAAACGGTTCAGAAAATACATAAAAAATCTATTTGTTCCAGATGTTAACAGAGATTGCATGAATGAATACAATTTCCATGTCAAAATTCTGGAATTGTAATAAAAAAAAAAGTTTCCTAACATCTCTGGTTTCAAAATCAAAGTAAATGTGTGAATTCTGAACTTAAAACTGTATTTTTTGTCTTTTTATTCATTTCCAAAAAGTTTTTTTTCCCCTTTTTACTCCCAGATTTTTTTTTATCATTTCTTCCTAATAAAACAAAAACCAAAATAGTTATAGGAAAGAAGATTACCATTCATTTGCAGTTTGAGCCAAAGTTAAGAAAGTTTTATTTTATTTTATTTTTTTTCACTTTCGTTTGTTATTGCTGACTTTCTGTCAGTCTAAACTCGTGTGAAAGTGTTTTATTGATAGATTGTTTCTTTCTTTGTTGACGCCTCTCCTGAACGGTTTTATGTTTGCGCCCCCCCCCCCCCCCCCCCCCCCCCCTCTCGGGGGCCGCGGATGGGGAGGGCGCTGCCGGGGAAGTCACTCCCATCCCAGCAGCAGTCAGCCCGTCTGTCCGGACTGGAGGAGGCGCACGGACGCGGCCATTCATTCCGCTGTGGTTCTGGAGGACGCGTGGCGGAGGATGAAGACCCCCCGAGAGTGAAGCCCCCCCGTCAAAGGTCCGCATCGTCGGCTGGTTCGATTCCCTGAAGACCCCGCAGAAAGGCAGGCAGACAGACGGCGGCGGTGACGCGTAAGTACGCGCGCCTTGGAGGAAACGTTTCCGAACTCCTCTGCGCTCCAGCGGCACCGACGCGGGTTCTGGTTGAAGAATCCGGGTCTCAGATGGGAAGACTCTCTCATCCAAACATCTCAGGGTTCTGGCCGCTCCACGTTTCCTCTCACAGATGAAACTCGTGGCACTTCAGACCCTAATCTGTTGTCCATGTGTCACTCTGTCCTCAAACTTCTCAGAGGTTTTCCACTCATCCAAGAGTTCATTTATTCTACAAATAAATCCAGACTAACTCTAATCTAAAGCGGAGAAAGTCTGTAAAGGTCAGATTCTAGTCTACATTTAGAGTCAAGTTTCCACATTAGACCCAAGAACTGGTTCCCACCTGTGTTTGTGTTTGAAAGAGAATGGTCCCCTGAGGCCACGGTGGAGAAATGACCAACATGTAACTCAAGATGGGACGGGTTTATCTCCTAAATGACTACCTGATTGTGTTAGCTCCGTTTGTGTAATTGCCTACGACCCTTTAGTCATTTTTTCAGGGATTTCAGCTGAGCTTTAATGCTGTTTAAGTGTTAAAGATGTCAGCGGTTTGAGTGCACGTGCTCCCGTATAAAAAAAGCGCCCAAGCTTCATTCATTATGCCCCTGCGGTGCGCTCATCTCCATCGTTTAAGCCACAATAAAGCCATACGTTTCTCGCTGCTCCCTCGGCAGCTTCGGCGGTGCAGATGGTTTGGAAAGGTCCTTCAAAGTATTTCCTACCCCCCTTCTTTCCTCTCTTTGAGGAAAATGGAAAAAAATATTACCAGGCTTCTCCCTGCAGATGATGGTGGAAACCATAAACACGAAACAAACGTCTGGACTGCGCACGCGTCCATTCAGACCGCATCATCTGGGACTTGCTGGCAGGTCTGTCCTTATTTTTCCAGGACTCGATACTTTCATCTCATTTTAGATCCAAAAAGTAAATAATTCCGATGGTAATCAGACCTGAAACCAAAGCCGGGACCATGGGAGTGTGGAATCCACTAATTGAATGGCGGCCGCCGTGTCAAAGGTCAACTCAGATGACTCCGTGCAGCTCCAGCGAACATCTGGAATACAGTTTTTGCCTCTTGGTGGATTTCCCTCAGTGTAGATTGCCCGATAACAAGCTGGCCTCATTTCCATCAAACTATCATGTCTGCGCTTGTACATTCGGACGAAACCGTTTAAAGACACATCTGGTTTTCATGATCGGGACTTTATTTCGGTCAATATTTGTATCCTCTGCAGTCTGCTTTGGCTTGCCATATGCGGCCCATAAAACGAAGCATCTAGGAAGTTCTGTTATGAGAAGATCGCCGGTTTTATTTAAGCCTGGTGACACAGAAAATGGTTTGTTTGGCTGTAAAATGATGTCATGTAAGGAAAAGACAGGATTAAAATCCAGCCAAGCCCAAAGTGGGTCACATTACGTTACTGAAGTTTCCATTCCAAGCTTCTAAGGGTATTTCCAACTACATTTTAAGTAGTCTTCTGTGTGTCTGTGTTCATACAGTCACTTCACAAATGGACTTTTCTCAAGTCCATCTCGTAATACTTACAGTAAGTGATGGTAAATGCCACCAAAAGGGGCAATTCTTTATAACTTTTTAAGGCTTTTTAACAATTTTACAAATTATAAATTATTAATAAAATGAGTTTACCCCAATATGTCCAAATAATGTTTTTAACATTAATAAATTTTTATCTTTTTCCTCAACAATCTAAATTTAAAAAAAAAAAGCAAATACTTTCAGGTTCTTTAAAAAAAACTCCACTGAGCGGTCCAGTCCGGTGTGATCCAGTATTTTGAGTGTTTCATTGTAAAATTGACCTATTACACAACTAGGGCTGCCACGATTAGTTGACTAATCGACAACTAATCGACTATTAATAGTCGACTAATCGTTAATTTATGTTATATGGAGTCAGAGTGTAGTAAAGCTGAAAGTTATAATAGCATTCTGCTAGTTTTTTGGACTATTTCGGTATTTATTGAGGGTTTTTTTAGGCTATTTTGAAGTTTAGCTAATATTTCAGCTATTTTGGCTAATTTAGGCTTTTTTCTCTTTTTCAGGCTAATTTGGTATTTAATATTTTAGCTAGCTATCAGCTTCAGCATTTTTTGTTAGTTTAAAGCCATGATGGTTAAGATTTGTAGTTTACATGCAGTTTGCGAATGACTCGATTAGTCGACTAATCGGACAAATAATCGGTGATTAGTCGACTATTAAAATAATCGTTTGTGGCAGCGCTAGTTTCAACTTTTTGAGGGCTTCATCTGTTTTAGATCCATAGAAAAATGGAATGGGACGTTTGGGGCGGAGTCGCCACCCATTGATTGGCAGAAAGTGATGATGACATTAGAAAGCATTGCTATAGCGCTAAGCTAGCTTTTCCGTTTTCCACTTTACGGCGGTATTATTGTCACAATCTTTTTTCAAACAACATTAAATTCCTGTTCTACACAAATTAAATCAATAAAGAGACGACCTGCTGGATGACCTCCATTGTTGTTGCTATGCTAGTCTGGACACTACAATGATGCACCACGCTTGCGCCGTGAAAACGCTAGAATTAACTTCTCTGTAGCGTACTACTCCTTACCGGACCTCTCAGTGGAAACGAGGCTTTAGATTTCTCAGATTTACTTAACCATGAAAATAATCCGTTACTTCATAAGCTATACGGTTTCTTTTACAGCTAACAGCTAGCAAACTAGCTTCCGTTCTCTTTACTTTTCAGGAAAAGTTGTTTTCCACAGCATAACCATTTAACTTAAAGCATTATTATAAATTTCAGACCATAAGATGCTTTAAAAAGTTTGCTTTATGCGTAAATTCTGGTTGTGTTTAACAACATGGAACCAATTTTTTGTGATTATTGCAGATAAAGAGGGAAATCGTAAAAAAAATCCCCATCAATCCCTCTAACCAATCATCTTACACTTGGCTCCTGTAGGCATTATGGGTAGTGTAGTTCAATCCTGTTTTATTGCACTTAATTGTCCAAAAATATAGTATATTTTAATAGTTTTACAGGTATTTTTTTTATTGTTTCTGATTGAAATCCTGAGTGATTTCTTGCCTGTAATTCAGTAGATGTCCCATGTATAATAATTTGTTTTTAAAAGTCAACAGCAATTAAAGGTATGTGATTTTCAATGTGGGACTTTTTAAAAGAAGTGATTCTAAACTGCCTACACTTTTCTAAATAATCTCCGATTGCTCTTTAATTGTTTTTTTTCAATAACTTTTTAAATAATGTCTGACATTAACTCGTATATATGAGATTACAGTCCGCATGAGTATTTTGAATATTGATATATTTTGGTCCAAACTGGTAACTATAGAGAAGCTCAACAGTAGGATGACTCAATTTGCCAAAATGAAATGAACCAGACGTGTCTTTTACTGCGATGACCTTTTTTCCATGAGCCGTCTTTGTTCTGAGACGGCTAATTCCAAACCCTCCACACCCCACTACAAAAATCTTTAAAGAAAAAAAATGTCCTCCCAGCCAGTCATGCACACTGATCAGATTAAGCAGCATTGGAGCTAATCACATCTTTTTTTTCTCCTGGGTCCATTCCAGTTTCCCCCCAGTTGCATTTTTTTTTTATATTCTTTAGACCCTCGACATCCTCCGGACCTCCCTCTGGTTCCCGGAGATGAGGCTTCCCCTGGGGGGTAGATTTGCTTCCGGCAGAAAAGCTGCCCACTGTTTACTGTAAAATCAGCGTGGCTGGGGTCCTCACAATAACAAAGCCCTCATCCTACACCTGCCCAGAAAGAAAGAAAGAAAGAAAGAAATGACTGCTGGGGGCAGACCTGGGGGTAGTTGGACTCTCCGGTGGGATGAAATGAGGAGAAGGAATCTCCAGTGGGGTTTTTGTTCATTTGTGGGGTCAATCTCAGGGGAAAAGACAGCAGACCGGCGGTTGGTTGTGCAGCTGCACGGCCTTCAGCCTTCTAGTCCCTGAGCAACTGCAGACTCGTTATTAAGCTGGTTTTAATCAGGTTTCCGTCTCCAGTTTTCCTCTCCGCCTCCAATCCTTTGTCTTTACCGGCAGATGTCGTGTTGGACATGTTTGAATATTGATCAGGATGGCGACAGAGTCGGTCTGGGACGGAGAATCAAAGCTGTGGGATCTCTGGAAAACCATGTTAGCGAGAGATAAGCAGATATTTGCAGTTCTGGTGGTGCATTTCAATGACAAGAATGGGCGTCTACATGCTTGTGTGTTGTTGGAATTAGCAGTTTGTATTCATACTGCCTACTTTATGGCTCGGTCCCAAGTACCCCTACGACTAGATATGGGTCATTTGTGGGTGAAATAATATCAAGGTCATAGACCGCTAAGTTAGCATAAATATCCGTGCATGTTTTTTTCTATGGGTATGCTGCGGATGACAGTAGTAGAAAACACTAATACAACACATAAGGGTAAGTGTAGATGCAATCATGCCATGAATAGTTTTATAAGTGCAGGCTCCTTGTGTTTATCTTGACTGTTGGAAATTCGGAATCTGGACAATCAAAGTTTTGGTTCTGTGGGCAACCGATTGGCGTTCTATGGGCACTGACGTATCACCTGCACACATCTTGTGTACGACGCTCACATGCAGTCAATAGGAGGTCAGTGTCTGCGTGTTAATGCTAGTATTAAGAGAAATTAAGATCAACATGCTAATGCTAATCCTAATTCCTCTTAATACTTGCATTATCTTGCTAATACTAACTGCTACATCTGTGGAGATCTTTAAAAACAAATTAAAAACCTACCTTTTTAGTAAAGCTTTTAATGATTCACTTTGAACTTTTAGGGTTTATTATTGTTTTAATATTTTGTTATTTCAATGATGATGCTAGTTTCGTCGCAAGTTTTTCATATGATGTCTTGATTTTATGTGTTTTTATGCTGTTTTTGTCTTGATGAGGTGGATATTTCTGATCTATTTTGCAGAAATATGTTTTCTTTTAACTTGTAAAGCACTTTGGGCTGTACAGAAGTACATGAAAAGCGCTCAACAAATAAAGTTTGATTGATTGATTGATTGAGTATTAATAGAAATTAGCAAGTACCCACTTGCATTAGCATCTTAATGCTAGTTTTAACATGCTAATGCAAAAACTAATTTATTTTAATACTAGTGTTACACATACTAATTCTTGCATTACAAGAAATTAGAATTAGCATTAGCATGCTAATACTATTATTAGCAAGCTAATGGTAGCATTTGTAGAAATTAGCAAGTGCCTACTTGCACTAGCATGCTAACACTAGCATTAAGAGAAATTAGTATTAGCATTAGCATGCTAATATTATTTCTCTTAAAACTAGTGTTAACATGCTAATTCTAGTATTAAGAGAAATTAGTATTAGCATGCCAATGCTAATGCCTACTTGCATCAGCATTTTAACACTAGTATTAGGAGAAATTAGAATGCTAAAGCTAATTCTAATTTATCTTCATACTAGAATTAGCAGACTAATACTAGTATTAGCAAGATAATGCTAGCATTAGTAGAGATACAGCAAGTGCCGTCTTGCATTAGCATGTTAACACTAGCATTAAGAGAAATTATTATTAGCATTAGCATGCTAATACTATTCCTCTTAACGATAGCATTATTAGAAATTAGCCAGTACTTTGCTAGTTGATTTTTTGTTAGTTCTTTTATTTACTTACTCAAAGACTTTTGCATTGTTACCCATGTTTTTGAAATAGTGCAAGATTGTGGTGTTAAAGTTCAGTGCTTTGAGCTACTTTGTGTAAGGAGGACTCTATAAATCAGTTGGATTATCAGATCCCCATATGGAATCCATTTATATCTAAAAATAATAAAAGTCAAATGAAATCTTCCCTCAGAAAAGTACTAGAGTCATTGTTTAGTCTGGAATAAATAATATACAGATTATTTTTATTTTTGTTCTATTTTCGCTGTAATTCTGATGTGTCGTAGATGGCACATAACAAATACCTTTGTCTGTAGGTGCAGAAAGATATTTTTTATTGTTACGGCGTTGAAAGATTTGTTGTTTTTCGTTCAAACACCTCATGAACACAACATTTCTGTAAGTTTGCATCTTCCTCTAAGGAACATCAACCCACCAGTGCAATAGGCTCTAAAATGAGAGAAAGCCACACATTTTTGAAATACAAACTCAAAAATGTTCAGTTTTAAAGTCATTTTCAATCAAATTAAAGCTGGGCTTTCATCCAAATTCAAAAAAACGCTCCACACATTTATTTTTTGGTCTTCCAACTTCTGTCTGTAACTGTTCTTGACATCAGTTCAATTCATGAAACACAGATGTGAGTGGTTAGAGTCAAAATTGATAACTTGGATTTATCATTTTTTTTAAATATGCGTAAAACAGATTTAGTCAAAACTTATTTGATTATTTCCCCACAGTTTTACATTGTTCATTTGAAGTTATATGGTATGATAAACAGAATAACTAACAGAGTGGTAGACTGTATTTACTATAACTAAGGCTAATTTTGTCCTCTAAAACTGTCCATTACTGACAATACTAGACAGAGGACGAGTGTTTTCTTCAGAATTCAATCTTACTTGAGGTATTTCTCCATCATAAATTAGAGCAAAAACTCCGACTGACTCCCATAATCCTCTGTATCTGTGTCCAATTGTTGGGAAATTTACATAATCCTTTCCCACAGTCAACCGCTGCAATCGATGGTGCCGTTCCATCTCCACACGTGATGATTGCACAGCTCAGAGGTGATTTGTCTGAACAAATAGAACCAGATTATGAGAATATTGCAGTAAATTCTGCTGCATTACGAATGTGACTAACACTTCACATTCCAGGAGTTTAACAGCTTGTCACACAGAAATCTTTGGTTTATTCTGCAGCTGCTTTGTGAAATACTTGTCTGATATATGAACAATTCTTAACTTCTGCTGTATTACAATTAGACAATGCAACAGGACGCCTGTCTTTCCTGTTTGTACACCTGTTTCTCCTATTCAACAACAAGGTCGTCTTTTCTGCTTCCTCCAAGCAATTATTAACCTGAAGAAAAGCAAATAAATCAATACATTCCAGGCTGAGCGTGTGAAAAAATATTTACCCGCTGAGCTGAAGTAATGCCGTACACAAGATGATTTGACAAGGATTTTCAAATTAAAACAAATAAGTGACAATAATGAAGTCAGATTATATTTATAGTTCAGGAACAATAACAGGAGGGACACTCGTGTTCTAAAATCTGCCGTCTCATTATTGTAGCTAATTCTTGGTTGAAAGTTTTTTTTTAAAACGTGTGGTTCGGATCTGTCTGAGCCCTTGCACCTTAACTATAGGCCTGGTTTGCTTTGTTTGAGCTCTGGTTTAACCATCACTATGGAAGCAGTGTTTAGGTTTTGACTGGAAGATGCTGACTAGTCATTAGCACCTCTGGCAGCCTGAACGCGGCACGTCCAGTAGCTATTACTGCGCCTGGTTAGGAAGTAGGTCAGCTGAGTCACAATGAATGTTTGTTTGCTTCAACTGTTACCTGATAACTCTGCATTTAACTGCAACACAAAACTTTTGTTGAAATCTTTCAACTTTTGTTTCAAAGTATTCTAAAGTAAAGCTTGGCTTATAATACATGGAAAGAAACATTACATTTTTAGCTGCTGTAGCTAGAAAATCACCCGATGCTCAAATAAATCTCCAGGCCTCTGATTGGATCTGTCCTGAGACGCTTCTTACATTCAGTGTAGCACAAGATAGCTAACGGCTTAGCTAGTGTTTTCACTAACGACATAAATCTGGAAACGAAACAATTTGCTTTGAATTCAATAAATACTTCTTGAAAAAACATTTATTTCAGTGTGAACTACAGTTATGTCAGGATTTTCAAGTTATGCTTTTCTGATATAAAGATAAATTTGCGCAAGGCCGCTAGCTAAGAGAAATGAGCATTAGCATGCTGATGCTAACATAAATATAATATTTTGCTATTTTTTTGTAAGTTTATTGCCGTATTTTCGGGACTATAAGTCGCTCCGGAGTATAAGTCGCAGGAGCCAAAAAATGCCAAATGAAGAAAAAAAAAAACATATAGAAGTCGCACTGGAGTATAAGTCGCACTTTTAAGAGCAAAGTCCAACATTTATAAACAAATTTAACGATGTAACGTTGAATTTGACACCAAACACGATTCATGCATCAAATTGCCTCTTTTGACGCGTGTTAAATCTAAATTTAAACCTCAATGTTTGGCCAAAACTGCGCATACAAGATGCTTCTATTGCGTGTGGAGAAGCTATCATTTAGCCTCATCGCTACATGATGGAAGCATTTTAAATCAAATAAACAACAAAAGAAGATTGCAGCTATCAATCGTTGAGGCTTTTATCTCTAAAAAAAAAATAAAATAAAATCAAAAGTAAGTCGCTCCTGAGTATAAGTCGCACCCCTGGTCAAACTCTGAAAAAAAAACACGACTTATAGTCCGGAAAACACAGTAATTAACTTTTTTAAATTAAAGATTATCACTGAATTTCCAATAAAAATTATTAGGATGCTAATGCTAGCATTAAGAGAAATTAGCATAAGGCTACAAATATTAAAGTGGTAATGCTAGTCTCCTGCCTAATGGCTACCTGATCCGTATCCTCTTTAAGTGAAATGTGTCTACTTCCGCTAAAGGATTTTGCAGCATTTACCGGTCAGAGTATCTCTCAAGATTTAAAAATGTTTTCCATAATGAAAACGCTATTTTGATGTTAATAAAAAATAATAATAAAAAAACAGAATGGCTCAGACAGTCATAAAGCAGGTAAAACGGTAAAGAAATGATACCAGATGCTAATCTTTAATTTTTTCAGTCTTAAAAAAAAAAAAAAATCTTAAATTTTTGGATCTACAAGCATAGAAAATGTACAAATTAGTGGTATTCAAACTGTTATGATGTTGGCAGCAAGAGGAAGCTTGCTGGATACTGTCTGGGTAGTCGGTACAGATCGGGTTGTTACAGCTAGTTTTAAGAATTATTTTGAAATTTTTTTGAGTTTTTCATTAACTCAAAGACCTAACAATCAGCAATGCTTTTCCAATATAAAATATGAGCATGATAATACTACCATCAAGAGAAATTAGCATAGTTCTATTAACATTAGAGTTGTAAATCTACTGTCCTACCTGATCTGTAACCTGATTGGTACACTGCTTAAGGGAAATGGGCCTACTTCCACCAAAGCATTTACCTTATAGCGCTCAGAGTATTTATCAATAATGATTACCTCTTAAAATGTCTGTTTTGATGTTTACAAAATCGAATGGAACTAATCTTTTATTTTTTCCTTTGTTTTTAATCTAATTAATTAAAAATCTTAAAATCTTGGAAAAACAAAAGTACAAACTGCATGAATTAGCTAAGCTAATTCAAACTTCTTCATTGTTGCAATTTTGGCAACAAGAGGAAGTGATGTAAGATATGTGCTAGCGTTAGGAGAAATTAGCATTAGCATGCTATTGCTAACATAAATGTGTTAATATTTTGCTTTATAATTAATTAATTATTTGATTTTCAGTATAAAGTAAACACCAAAAACATGATGTTAGGATGAAATGCACAAATCTGGATGATATTTAAAGTTTTAAGATGAAAATCTGTAGAAAATCTGCTGTTTGAGAGGCTGAGAATCAGGCGTCGGCCTAACGCTCTGGAAATCGATGAGCGTGGTGAGAACAGTCCAGGTGAACGCCGCAGTCGTGGTTGTCAGGTCAAGTTACGACTTCTGTGGGTCGATTCAGGCACGCAAACTTAAAAAAACAAGTTTTTTGTCTCAGTCGTTTAGTGTGTAAATTAGGTCAGGATTGGACTTCAAAGCAGATTAAAGCTGAACCCTGAAGTTCCAGCCGTCGTCCTGAGCTGATATGAGTGGGCGGAGCTAAGCTTCCCCGCCGCAGGCTCGTCATCCTCTTGTGTGATTGGATCTCAGGTATGATCTGTGACCGCATGGCTCAGGTTAAGCAAACATTACTGTCTGGGGTTCACAGGGGAGTCAGCTCACTTTTTCTAATTATAACTCATCACTGGAAAAGATTTTTTTTGGGGGTTTGTTGCTTTTTTTAGGACAAAGAAGGAGGCGTGTCTTTGTTTGCTGTTGCTGTTTGGGGCGGCTACGTGGTATTTACCGTCTGAGGACAGAGGCGATTACGCTCAACGCATGAGAAAAGTCAAGACGCGGGACCGAGGCGGAGACGGGGCAGAAATTAAAAACATGTTTCACAATAGATTAGGAAAGGGGAGCACAAAGGAGGAGAAAGGGAGACACGGAGAAAGAAAAGGTTAGGGCTTGTGTTTCGCAGTTAACCGGGAGGGTCCCGGGTCAGACATCTGTGATCCGTCTCCCAGAGGAGCGCGGCCCCCGCCGGGGTCCTGACTTCCCTCTGACAGCCCCATTATCTGCCCCGCAGATCACTCACTCCGAGGGGTCCCCCTTTTTTTTTTTTTAAATAGCGGACTCTGACCTCCATCCATTCATCTGCCATCTGTCCGTTTATCTGTCAGGCAGACAGTTTCCACCAAAACATTCTTTCCGTCTGCCGTCCTCTCTAAACGGACACTTTTTTAAATTAAACTGAACGTTTGTAATAAAACAACCATCTTTACATCAGGTCAGACACTTTAAATGGTTCAGGACTGCCTATAATAGCTTAGTGGAGTCAGCTTCTGTGGAAGTCCACAGCAACCACACCATTTCTCATCATTTCTTCGTCTATATAGTCCAAAAAAAATGTTCTAATTTACCTTAGTAACTAATGTTTACAGCAAAAGAGTGGCAATATTGTGTGCAAGGAGTGTTTTTAGGGTTATTGTTTGTTAAATGTTTGTTTTGTTTACCTGGAAGTCCAGATTTGGTAAATTCGAGACTTTTAATTTGAAAGGAAAGTAAAGGGTTGATATTACGAGCTAGGATGTTGTGAGGAACCTGAAAATTTTTCTGGATAGAAGGATGATCTACTTGGTGCAATATATCTGTTTATTAAATTATTTTATTTTGTTAAACTACCGGATTCCCTCTTCCACGTCCACCTCAGTCACGTGTCTTAAATCAGGGGTCCCCAAACTTTTTTTTTTTGTGAGTTCCACGTTACTGTGGGGCGGGGTCGGTGGTCCTTCGGACTAAACATTTTCTTATTCTTTGTACTAGGGGTGTAACAGGTTACAAAACTCGGATGGTTCGGATCAGTAAAAAGTAAAAAGAAAAAAGCAACAAAAACAACAATGTAAAAGCTAATTTTTGGAAACGCCTCAAATCCTATATTCAATAAGCATTTAAAGTAATTCACACACACAATATTTACATATGCAACATCAAAACATTTGGTCATTGAAGCCTATTTATTAAAAACAAACATATTTAAACTTTGAAAACAAACAAAATGCTACCAAATCTACAAAAACTGAGAGAAAAGGATGCTGAAAAATAGTCTTGAAAATATCAAATCTGTCTGGATTATTCCTTAAAATTAAATCATAAATAAAACAGTTACAATTATTTTTTGGTATTAATTGCTCTATTGAAACTAACTGTGGAACATTTAAATGTTTTAAATAATAATTATCTGTAAAACGTGCAAGCTTTTCCTGGTGATTTTTGACACCTTTGGCTTGCCGTAGCATTGTTCGGCAAGTTCGTTACGGAGAAGTAGCTTTCTCTTGTGCGGGACAGTTGCTGCTTTTAACTGGGAGATTCTTTGAACACAGTAATGGAAATGTGTATGGATGCTTTTATTCATCTCTTAAAATTAAATAAACCTGATATCTATCAATCCGCGTCCTTCATTGGGAAGTCGAGAAAAGTTTTTGGCAGAAGCTCCTCCCACACGCAGCTTCAGGTGAACAGACTTTATGCTAACCGCAAAGCAGCTACTATAGGGCTCGTAAAAACAAAGAGGATTTACATGAATTTGACGAGAATTCCAATCGATGTGAACGGACGATTGGTTAAATAATGCTAGCGCGAGGTGTGCGCGCGTGGCGGGGGGTCCGCGGTACACACGCGCCCCGAACCTTGGCCTCTGATCTGTATGGACCACAGATTTTCCGTGATCCGTTCCACCCCTACTTTGTACATATTACTTATGTTTACTATTTCAATCTTCAACAATTATTTCAGTAAAAATCTTTTATTTTTCCGAATATGTTGAATTTACTTAATATTTGTGTGAATGCATTCAATGCATTCACACAAATATTAAGTTTTTACGTTGACACGTAAAAACTCAAGCACACTTTACGCAATTTCAGCAATCTTGGTATCAAAACGTTCGGCTCGTTAAGGACATTACTGCTTGTATTTTTGGTTGGTTTCGCAAATTTTACGGTTTTTGCGATTTTGCGCAATTTATGATAATTTTTAGCCCTATCTTAAGTCAATAGGAACATTTTTCAAATCGTTATAAAACTTTCTGCACTTATGCTTTTTCGGCTAATTTGGCACCTTTTGAGGTTTTTTTGGGCTAATTTGGAGGTAAGCTAACATATTAGCAACGTGTTAGCTTTTTTGGCTAATTTGGCAACTTTTGAGGGTTTTTTGGGCTAATTCTGAGTTAAGCTAACATATTAGTAAATGTGTTAGCTTTTTTGCTAATTTGGCAACTTTTCAGGTTTTTTTGGCTAATTTGCAGTCAAGCTAACACATTAGCAACGCGTTAGCTTTTTTGGCAAATTGGCAACTTTTGAGGTTTTTTTTGGGCTAATTCTGAGTTAAGCTAACATATTAGCAATGTGTTAGCTTTTTGGCTAATTTGGCAACTTTTGAGGGTTTTTTTGGGCTAATTTGGAGGTAAGCTAACATATTAGCAACGTGTTAGCTTTTTGGCTAATTTGGCAACTTTTGAGGTTTTTTGGCTAATTCTGAGTTAAGCTAACATATTAGCAATTTGTTAGCTTTTTGGCTAATTTGGCAACTTTTGAGGGTTTTTTGGGCTAATTTGGAGGTAAGCTAACATATTAGCAATGTTAGCTTTTTTGGCTAATTTGGCAACTTTGAGGGTTTTTCACTTGTGCACAAAATCTTAATGATGAGAAGGTTATATAAGCTCTTTCAACATTATGAATGGGGAGGGGGTGTTTGTCCTAACTTTATTTTACTTTTATCATCATTCAAATGGAAAAAACTCGATTGTAGCTCCTCTAAACCGATCCTCATTTTTAGGGAAAAACAGTAACGGGAGTCGGCCCTCCGGAAAACGATGAACGGCGCCCATCTGCAGCGACCGGAGCCGGTTTGCGCTCACCCTGATCGTGTAGCTGGTTAACCCCGGCTCGGGTTGGTTAAGCTCATTAAAGACGTTTTACGACCACCGTTCCGTCAGATTCCAGGCGGTTGATGACCTGTCAAACCCAGAAGGAGCTTCCGTCACCGCTGGTTCGCAGGTTAAGAGGCGAGCTCCACAAGTTGATGGCGCTTTGTCTCTCAGCCATAATACGATTTGGTGAACATGAGCTGAAAGGGGGGGGGCGGGGGGCGCGTCTGAACTCCGACCATTATGTCTGTCAGCGCGTCTTGGAGAGATCGGCCTCGCTTTCAATCCAGAGAAATGATTACACCTGTCTGCTGCCCAACCGACTCTGAACAGCCTCACGGACTCACAGCGCTGGTTATAAGTCCGGATTTATGTTTTTTCTTTCTTTCGCTCGCTGAGCGATGTGTCTGCAGCTGTCTGCTTTGCTTCACACTGAGTTTACAGACTAATCACCACGCCGCCAGCTGACGTCACACGTGTGCAGATGGGCTTTACAGCCAGGACACACACATGAACGCATGAATGTGTGTGTGCACATGCTAAAGGAAATTGGATAGAGTGTGGATAATTGTTGCATTAGCGCAGAGTGTGTAATCAGCATGCGCCTGAGGGGGTTAAACGCATCTTTTGTTTTCACTTTACAGGCTCAGAGCTGTGTTAATGGCTGAGCTTCTGCTGCTGTGTTAAGTGTTTCTTTTTTCTGTGAAAGTGGAGGGTGGTCTGAGGAGACTGTGTGTGTGGTGGAGGGCATAAAGCATTTCTGCTTTAACATTAATGGTCTTATTAATGCAAAAAGTGTGAAGTTTGTTGGGTTTTTCTTGAGTTGTGCTCTGGACTTGACGTCAAAGTGTCTCAGATTATCAACTTCAGTTTAGTTTTCCTGTTTGGCCTCATTCAGCCAATTAATGACTCAAAATTGCTCATTGATGAAGGTGTGTTAAAAGGTAATTGGTAATTATTTTTTACGATTAATCGACTCATCGGGTCATGCACAAATTGGATGTAAAACACAAATCTTAACCATCATTAGCTTTAAGCAAACTGAAAACTAGATATATCCACAAAGTGTAAGCTGAATGCTGAAAACTGAATTTGACTGCTCAAGATGCTAGTGACGATAGCTGAAAATGCTGAAATAGATGGCTGAAAAGGCTAAAATTGATTGCTGAAAACTGCTAAAATGTTAATTAAATGGCAAATTAGCCTACAAAATAAAAAAAGCCTAAGTTAGCCAAAGCAGCTAGCATGTAGCTAAATTATTAGCTAAATTCCAAAACAGCCTGAAAAACTGAAAAAAATCAAAAATTAGCCAAAACAGTTAGCATGCAGCTAAAATATTTGCTAAACTCCAAACTATCTTAATAAAAGCCAAAATAGTCCAAAAAAACTTGCATGAATAGCAACTTTACGACACTCTGATTCCATATAATATAAAGTAACGACTAATCGACTATTAAATTAGTCGTCGACTATTTCAATAGTCGATTAGTCGTTGATGAGTCGACTAATCTTGGCAGCCCTATTGCAAATATTTAGTTGTAAACGTCTGTAGTTCAGAGCAAACTGCACAGAGCCTCACTCTGTGTGAAGTATTGTTTGTACTACTCTGCCTGCATTACTGAGCGTTTCTATCTGGACCTGAAATTCTGTGTACCTTACCCTGCTGCCTGCCCTGACCCTCCTCTGGACTCTGACAACTCTAGTCTCTTCTTCAATGCTCTCATGCTTGTGATTGACCTCTGTCTCATTTAAAGAGGTCAACACCAAAAAAAAGTTGATTTAGGGTTTGGTTACCCTTTAAAAACCTATAGATATTCAATAGTTTTGAACGTGGACACTCAAAAGGCACATTTAGTATGTAGACTTGTCATTGGAAGTGGCGCGTTTCCGAGCTTGGTGTAAACGTAGCATAAGAGCTTGAAGGCTTCATGGGACGGGTCAAGAAAGGGTTTGTTGTTTCACATGTTATGCAAGCGAATATTTGTCCTCTTATTTACCATTGATGTTTTATTCTGGCCTCAAATCTGAGGATAAAGTTTGTAAAGAACGTCGACTCCTCTGGAAACGATTCTCGTTTTGAACCATTTTACAACAATATGAATTATGACTTTAGTGTGCACATGTGCATATGCATGTTTGAAATATGGACATAAACCAACATTGTTTCTGACTTTGCAGTGCTGTCAGTGGACGTTATGGCGCTTAAGCCCAAAGCGGAAGCTGCACAGGCTTCAGAGATCCAGCACTTCTCCCTCTTCACTTTGAAGAGCTCCTGGCATGGCTTTCAAAGCTCCTATTTCTTGTGCTGGCTCCTAAAATAATGTGTGGTAAATGTAATACAGCTGTTCAACTGTGCAGCAACATGCAACTCTGATTATTCCCAACAACAACTGTTTTTATGCGCCTTTTTTTACGGGTTGAAGGCTTTCTTTGAACATTCCTTTTGCACATGTGATGGAACTAGTTTTTATGAACGAGAGACAAGCTGGGGAAACGGAAAAATGTTTTTTTAATCCAAAAATAGAAAAATGAGTTACATTAATAAAATGATAGAGCATAAGGCCCCAATACAGAGTCAGTTAAGCCTTGTTTCAACTCTGCAGTCTGGTCAGTATTTTGAGTGTTACCACGAACCGTACTTCTTTAAGCCCCCTAGCGGTTGAAGGGGCATTGAAAAGTGGAACAGAACTATTTGGGTGGAGCAGCTCTACCCACCCGTTGATTGGCAGAAAGTGATAACAACATTAAAAGTGCCAATCTGGCTCTATTTAAGGGTGTATTCAGACTGGAAACATTTGGTCCAGTTAAAGTAAACCAGAATTTCCTTTTCCTCGATAACGCAGAATAAAATTTTAGTCTAAAGATGCACAAACGGATCATGATCCCGGAGCAGGAATTGCTCTCGGACCCATCGATCAAGGTGGTCATAGTTTGAGCTTTGGTTTTCTCCCCCATAACTGCTGGCCAATGACTGAAAAGGTCGTAACCCGCCCCTGTAACTGTTAGCCAATGTCTGTAGAGATCTTGACCCGCCCCCGTAACTGTTAGCCAATGACTGAAGAGGTCTTGACCCGCCCCTGAAATTGTTGACCAATGACTGAAGAGATCTTGACCCGCCCCCGTAACTGTTAGCCAATGTCTGTAGAGATCTTGACCCGCCCCCGTAACTGTTAGCCAATGACTGAAGAGGTCTTGACCCGCCCCTGAAATTGTTGACCAATGACTGAAGAGATCTTGACCCGCCCCCGTAACTGTTAGCCAATGTCTGTAGAGATCTTGACCCGCCCCCGTATCTGTTAGAGAAAGACTGAAGAGGTCTTGACCCGCCCCCGTATCTGTTAGAGAAAGACTGAAGAGATCTTGACCCGCCCCTGAAACTGTTAGCCAATGACTGAAGAGATCTTGACCCGCCCCTGAAATTGTTGACCAATGACTGAAGAGATCTTGACCCGCCCCCGTAACTGTTAGCCAATGTCTGTAGAGATCTTGACCCGCCCCCGTATCTGTTAGAGAAAGACTGAAGAGGTCTTGACCCGCCCCGTATCTGTTAGAGAAAGACTGAAGAGATCTTGACCCGCCCCTGAAACTGTTAGCCAATGACTGAAGAGATCTTGACCCGCCCCCGTAACTGTTAGCCAATGACTGAAGAGGTCTTGACCCGCCCCTGAAATTGTTGACCAATGACTGAAGAGATTTTGACCCGCCCCTGTATCTGTTAGCCAATGACTGAAGAGATCTTGACCCGCCCCTGTATCTGTTAGCCAATGACTGAAGAGATCTTGACCCGCCACCGTATCTGTTAGCCAATGACTGAAGAGGTCTTGACCCGCCCCTGAAATTGTTGACCAATGACTGAAGAGATCTTGACCCGCCCCCGTAACTGTTAGCCAATGTCTGTAGAGATCTTGACCCGCCCCCGTATCTGTTAGAGAAAGACTGAAGAGGTCTTGACCCGCCCCCGTATCTGTTAGAGAAAGACTGAAGAGATCTTGACCCGCCCCTGAAACTGTTAGCCAATGACTGAAGAGATCTTGACCCGCCCCCGTAACTGTTAGCCAATGACTGAAGAGGTCTTGACCCGCCCCTGAAATTGTTGACCAATGACTGAAGAGATTTTGACCCGCCCCTGTATCTGTTAGCCAATGACTGAAGAGATCTTGACCCGCCCCTGTATCTGTTAGCCAATGACTGAAGAGATCTTGACCCGCCACCGTATCTGTTAGCCAATGACTGAAGAGATCTTGACCCACCCCCGTATCTGTTAGCCAATGACTGAAGAGATCTTGACCTGCTCCTGTAATTGTTAGCCAATGACTGAAGAGATCTTGACCCGCCCCCATAACTGTTACCCAATGACTGAAGAGATTTTGACCCACCCCTGAAACTGCAGACCAATGACTGAAGAGATCTTGACCCGCCCCTTTATCTGTTAGCCAATGACTGAAGAGATCTTGACCGGCCCCTGAAACTGTTGGCCAATGACTGAAAAGGTCTTGACCCGCCCCCATAACTGTTAGCCAATGGCTGAAGAGATCTTGACCCACCCCTGTAGTTGTTAGCCAATGACTTTAGAGATCTTGACCCGCCCCATAACTGTTAGCCAATGACTGTATAGATCTGTATTTATTGGCTAATGGGTGAAGGTACTCAATCCAGAACAAATAAGTGGACTCGATCAAAACCAAATGTTTGAATACACATTTATTAAGCTAATGTTTCCAACGCAGTATTTTTCTTAGCCGCCTGCAATCTTCTTTCAAACAACATGAAATTCCTGGTATACACGATGGACAAAAAAGACGAGTTTGTAGATGACCTGCATTGTTGTTGCTTTTCTAGTCGTGGCGCTGCAACGACACGCTAAGCATCAACACCATACAAACGCTGTAAAAACAAGTGGAAACGCTCACCAGAATTAACTGGCCCGTACCATACCACTCCTTACTAGACCATACCGGACCACCCAGTGGAAACGCGGCTTCAGATTTAACTTGACAGGAAATTTAGCTCAAAATTGAAATCAAACTGACTTAATTCAGGCGAGAAACAAACCAAACTGACCTTTAGACATCATGAGGGTTTAATACATCAGACCATTCACATCAACACACAAAACCACAATCAATTTAATTTTAGTATAATCACTTTTTAATGGACATCCTGCAGCCAAAGTATTCACCCAAACCAGGATTTAAACACACATTGAAAGCCCCAAATAGCGTCTATTTGAAATGGAGATTAGTGGATAACGTTTAGTGTCATTAGTAATCATTTTAACCCGTAAATGAGTATGGTAGGCTATTTGAAGTTTATGAGGACCATAAAATGGCCCTGATGTTGATCAGAACATGTTTTATTATTCTTATATAGGTAGTCCTTTCTCCCTGATGAATCGTAGCCCACTTGTGCCTCTTTAATAGAACTCCCCCCAGTTCCCAAAGCCCTTAAAGGCTACAAGAAAGACCCTTTTGTGGTGGGACTGGCTGAAGAGAACATACTTACATTCTCCACATGAGAACCCCCCCCCCTCCAGCTGTGGAGGGGCTCAGCAGCTGAAATGCAAACACTGGCATGTAACACTGCTTCCACTGAGAGGCATTACCGAGTTTAAAAACACATCGGGGCATTTTTTGGCATGACTTCAGACGGCAAAAATAGTGGTTGGATTGTAACGCTCGGGGGGGAAAATCCTCTCAGCTGTGACTGTTTGGAAAATGCCCAACGAGGATTTACACTGCCGGGGTTCCCCTGAGGACGAAGGGAAACCGAAGAGGAGAATAGTTGACTTTATTCTTCATATAAATGTTACAGCTTTCATGTTTTATGGTGTTCGTCAACAAAGTTACCAATGGGCAAATAGAAGCACACGGAGGCTTCATGGCTGAACTTTCCAACTGTAGTTTATTGCTGTAGAGAAAGTTTAGTGATCCCAGTGAAGCCCCGGACTCCATCATGTATTATTGCACGTTTTTATGGGACGTTCAGCTTGTTTTTCTTTTGTTCTTGTGGTTGATTTTGGTGTGAATTAGATCTTTATGTTTGTGTTTTCTAATGGAAGCGTTTCATATAATCAAAATTATCTGACTTTCTTGTTACGGATTTACAATTAAGCATTAGGGCCACCAAAAAAAAGTTGATTAAAGTTGAGAATTTAATGAAAAATGTTCAAAATTTTTGTAAATTTCGGAAATTAGGACAAAAAATTAGTAATATTATGAGATTAAAGTTGTAGTGAACTTATTGCCTTTTTGTACAAATCAATTTGATCAAACTGTCTTGGATTTGAAAGCTGAACAGTTATTGATAAATTTGATTTTTCCTTCTGGCATAAACTTTTCAATGTTCTTAGGCTAATAACAATTTTGATTTTGATTTTTTTTGTCGCCTCAAGTTTCAGAATTTCTTTGTTTTTCAAACCTTTCCAGAAAATCATATTTTATCTTTGAGCACGGCTCAGATCAACAGACAACTTTGGTGTATTTTCTCGTCTTCTTGTCTATTTTTAACAACGTTTAAAGTAATAAATTTACAACTTTAAAACATCTAAATGCAGAGGTGGGCTGATAAAAATACATTAACCGATGTGAATTGATTTAAGCTTAACAGATCAATAATCGATTCGTAAAAATATAATTCGATTTAGCACACAAAGCTAAAGTCCGATAGCTTGATGCTAACGTTTAATGGAATTTCCCACAGGACCTAAACATACATCCCTTATTAAATGAACGTTGTAAACTCACAGGCATGAATTTTCCAAGGAAATATTTTTAAAGTAACCATGTGTGGTACAGCTTTTTTCTCATTCTTTTCTTAGTTACTTCTACAGCGTGATCGCCACCTAGTGGCCAAACTGAAACGCCCTCCAGGAGAGGTACAGTTTACGATGTTAATGATCTGAACATTTTTGTTAAAACTTGAGAATCCATGTATGCTTTTAGCAATCTCATTATTTTACTAATACATGTTACAGCATGTGAACTGTATCAAAACATAAAGTAGATTATTCATGAATTTCTAAACAAGTGTGCATAAATATATAAACTCAAAACTGAATTGAGTTGATTTGAATTAAGAAATTCAATCCGGGCTCTGGTGAATCAAATCGAATTGTTTCTGGAAATTATCATCATTCTAAATGTAAAGTAATCAAATTACTTATGGTAGCTTAAGTTTCTCTCTGAATTTGATGCAGGATACAGCAATATTTTCAGAATTATAGGGGGTAAAAAACCTAAACAGATTTAACAAATATATTTAATTCAGCTTAGAAAGTGTCAATATTTACAGTCGGTAATTCAGTGGAGTCTCAGTGGACCTCAAGGCCACTCCTGGGGTCACTGGTTGATTAAGTGCATAGGCAGTCAAGTATTGTGCTTGAGTGCTCCTCGTCTAATCTGGTGCCTTCATGCTGTGTTAGCATTTCCATGCTCTCTTATTGGCGTGATCGTTAACCAAGCTGCTTCCTCTGGACATCATTCATTAGAAAACTTCTGCGGAGTGAGTGAAAAGGAAGAGGGTCAGCACTTAAGTAATTATCTGCAGCTCGTTAGATGAGATTAATCCGAATTTAGTGCCGTCCAGAATAACTAGTGTGATTGTCAGCAGAACCGGTGGCGATTCTGAGCCCAGAAAGGGTGATTGAATACATTTTTTATGAATGTGTTACAACCTTTATGAGGAAAAAACCCAGTAGTTGTTGAAATATTTTAACAAACGTGGCTTTACAGCGGGCTGGCGACCTGACCAGGGTGTATCCCGCCAACGCCCAACAACCCCGTGACCCAAAAAGGAAAATGGATGGACTGACTTCATATAATATAAAGTATCAACTATTAAATTACCATATTTTCTGGACTATAAAGTGCACTTGTATATAAGCCGCACCTGCTCAATTTAAAAAATAAGAAAAAAAAAAAAAAAGAAATACAAGCCGCACTGGGCTATATGCCGCATATATCTATGTTGAAAAATAAGATAATTACTATAACAATTTTGTACTTTAAATGTACATGTATGTACTTGCCGTCTCCAGCGTCTCACCATAGATTCATTGTTGCTAAGCTTGTGTGCAGCAGTGCGGTTTCCTTCCAAGATAGCAAAGCTCCATATCTTTTAACTTAAAATGTCCACCACACAAACTTATTTCTGTGATTTCCACGATGAAGAAGGATTTTAAAAATAATTACCAGTTAGTAATTTGTCACGAGTGTTCTAACGGCTAAAGAAAAAGTAGTGTTGGCTTTTATGATTTGCATTGATTTTTTTGTCCATCTTGTTTTTAATTCAAATTCCAGTTAGAGCTCCCTTAGCAGTGGAAGAAAAATCCACAGAATTATAAGCCGCATGATTCAAAACCTAGGAAAAAAAAAGCAGCGGCTTATAGTCCAGAAAATACGGTAGTCATCGACTATTTTAATAGTCAATTTGTCGTCGATTAGTCAACTAATCGTGGCAGCCCCGGTGCAGATTAGTCTGAGTATGAAAGGATTTCTGATCATTTCAGTATTATGTATAATTGTTTATTTGTATTGAATCCTTTCTGTTAGTAGGAAAACAGACAGTTTGTTTTTTGTTTTTTTTTTTTAATATATATATATAATATATATATATATATATATATATATATATATATATATTTTTTTTTTTTTTTAATTTATTTTTTAAAATATTTTTTAAAATATTTTTTCTTTTATTTTTATTTTTTATTTTGAAAACAAAGAAAACATACTTGGCCTTAAAATACCTTAAATTCATTGTGTTGGAAAAAAAATGGAAAAAAAATCGAAAGCGTGACTTTAAAACAGTGACTAAAATCAAATTGTGTCTCGACTGAATCGTTTCATCCTGATATTGCCATAAATATTGTTATCATTGTATTGCCGAGTCCTCTGTCAGATCTCAGGTTTGATCCATTTCAGCTCATTAAACATCTTAAAGTCTGTAGAGGAACACTTTTAAATTAGGAAACAATGTTTTTTTTTTTTTCTCTTTTTGTGAAATATTTTTCGGCTCCTCGGGTTTGCTGGGTCTCAGATCTAATTCACGACTTGCAGCTCTGACAGCGGGATCCTAACAAGGCCGTCCGACATCAGCGTGTCTCCTCGTTTTTATGAACATGTGAAACAGTTTAGGTTTCTTCTGCTGCAGCTGCCCCGTCGTCTCACATTTTAGACGGAAAATCCCAATAAGCATGGAGAAGCGGATGCTCATTACTGCTCGGGAGCAAACGCTGACTGAACCATTGCCCTCTGGAGATGGTGTGTTTTTGTCATTCGGACCTCTCTGCTTTTCCCTTCCAGGTTGTGCGGCGCTGAGCGAGGAGTCTGACTTCATCTGGAGGAGCTTTGTCTGAGTCCAGATCCGCGTTACACTCAGAAGGTTGGTGTTTGTCTTTCGATTCCCTGTACACCGTTCAATCCGCTGACACATGACTCCCGAATCAAGAAAAGAACAAACGTTCACACGGCTTCCTGCTTTTCTTGTGATGATATAAATACGGTTGAGCTTCCAAGTGGAAAAAGCAGCTGTACCACTGAACTCGCTGCTCCTAGCAGGTGTTACCCAACAATGGATCCTTCAGACGACACAACTAGACAACCCTCATGCTCCTTGCACGGTGATCACAAAACAACCTGAAAATCTCTGGAGCCTCCAAAAGTTTGTTTTGGATCCAAACTCAATGATCAATGTTCCTCTGAATCACGAAGAGCATGTTAAACTATTAATTTTTTTGTAGTAAATTATGCTTTGAAGAGAAAAAAGTTAAAAAAGCAAGTTTCGAGTTCTGGTTCTGTAAAGAAATGACCGCAATGTGCAAGTCCACCACTAGGGGGAGTACAGGAAAAGCAGCCAACGCTGGAAAAGATTTTTTGACATTTCTTTGTATTTTGCACGCTGACAATGACGTTGTGACATTTTTTTTTTTAAACACAGGATTTGAATCCTGATATTGACGGCCTCGTGAAGGCCAAACGAAGCCGAGTTTCAGGAGAGAAAGGGAGGTTAACTCCAAAGTCACAAATGTTTGCAAGTTTAATTTAGTTTAATTTTTTTTAACTGATTTGCACATTTATATTTTATGCAGGGTTTTTATTATTTCTATAGCCCCCTTTTGAGTTCATTATCAGGATTGCCTGAATGTCAGATGTAAAATATTCTGTCTATATAAAATTAAATAAACTTTTTTTTTTAAATTAGTGAAATTGATGTCATTTAAAATCAGTTGGCCTCTGTGAAAAAAAAGTACTAATAAGTGATGCTGCTAGGTTGTTTGTGGCATTTTTTTCAACTGAGACAAAAACAAAACAAAAACTTGTCAGCACTCGGAAAATACATAACTTTAAAACTATGCTAAAACAACAATTCATAACTTCAATTCAAACGTAAACAATTTGGAGATATTATTTTAGCAACACGTTAACATTTTTTGGCTAATTTGTCATCTACTGGGGTTTTTAGGTACATTTAAAATTTAGCTTCTATTTTAGCAACAGGCTAACGTTTTTGACTAATTTAGTTTACTTAGCAATTTTATGCTAATTTGGAGTTTAGCTTAGCAACATGCTAACATTTTTCAGATAATTTTTATATACTGGGGGTTTTAGGCAAATTTAGAGTTTAGCTTCTATTTTAGCATCAGGCTAACGTTTTTGACTAATTTAGTTTACTGAAAAATTTTATGCTAGTTTGGAGTTTAGCTTAGCAACATACTAACATTTTTTGGCTAATTTTCTATCTACTGGGGGTTTTAGGTACATTTAAAGTTTAGCTTCTATTTTAGCATCAGGCTAACGTTTTTGACTAATTTAGTTACTGAAAAATTATATGCTAGTTTGGAATTTAGCTTAGCAACATACTAACATTTTTCAGCTAATTTTTTATCTACTGGGGGTT
This sequence comes from Oryzias javanicus, assembly GCA_003999625.1. NCBI lineage: Eukaryota > Metazoa > Chordata > Actinopteri > Beloniformes > Adrianichthyidae > Oryzias > Oryzias javanicus. The sequence goes on from CM012448.1 coordinate 26,243,328, forward strand.
TTAGGCAAATTTAAAGTTTAGCTTCTATTTTAGCATCAGGCTAACGTTTTTGACTAATTTTAGTTTACTGAGCAATTTTATGCTAGTTTGGAGTTTAGCTTAGCAACATGCTAACATTTTTCAGATAATTTTTATATACTGGGGGTTTTAGGCAAATTTAGAGTTTAGCTTCTATTTTAGCATCAGGCTAACGTTTTTGACTAATTTAGTTTACTGAAAAAATTTATGCTAGTTTGGAGTTTAGCTTAGCAATATGCTAACGTTTTTCAGCTAATTTTTTATCTACTGGGGGTTTTAGGCAAATTTAAATTTTAGCTTCTATTTTAGCATCAGGCTAACGTTTTTGACTAATTTAGTTTACTGAGCAATTTTATGCTAATTTGGAGTTTAGCTTAGCAACATGCTAACATTTTTCAGATAATTTTTATATACTGGGGGTTTTAGGCAAATTTAGAGTTTAGCTTCTATTTTAGCATCAGGCTAAACGTTTTTGACTAATTTATTTACTGAAAAAATTTTGCTAGTTTGGAGTTAGCTTTACAGGCTAAACTATTTGCTAAAATCGTTTTCAGGCTAATTTTGACTAATTTATCTACTGGGGGTTTTAGGCAAATTTAAATTTTACTCTATTTTTTAGCATCAGGCTAACGTTTTTGACTAATTTAGTTTACGGAGCAATTTTTATGCATGCGTTTGGAATTTAGCTTAGCAACATGCAACATTTCATGCTAATTTTATCTACTGGAGTTTTAGGCAAATTTAAATTTTAGCTTCTATTTTAGCATCATAACTTTTGACTAATTTAGTTTAAGGAGCAATTTGTATACTGGTTTAGGAATTTAGTTAGCAACATGCTAACATTTTTCAGCCTAATTTTTTATCTACTGGGTTTTTAGGCAAATTTAAATTTTAGCTTCTATTTTAGCATCAGGCTAACGTTTTTGACGTAGTTTTGACTAATTTAGTTTACATGAAACAATTTTTTTATAGGCTAATTTGGAGTTTAGCTTCAGCAATATGCTAACGTTTTTCAGCTAATTTTTTTATCTACTGGGGGTTTTAGGCAAATTTAAAGTTTAGCTTCTGTTTTAGCAACATGCTAATATTTTTAGCTAACATTTTTTAATTTACTGATGAGTTTTATGCTAATCTGGAATTTAGCTAGTAATTAAGCAGCAAGCTTATCGCTAATTTGGCCTTTACTAAAGGTATAAGGTAAAAACGTAAATAAACAAAATCCCATTGTGAGAAATGCTAGTTTCTTTTTATATTTTTGCTTTTGTTCGTGCGAAAAAAAAAACATAATTCATATTTATTAAAAAATATAAACAAAAAAGAAGGTAATAAATGCAAATCCAATTTTTTTAAAGGCTAAAGTAAAACTATGTGGCTCCTTCTAGGTTTTGATCATTAGAAAATGAGCTTAAATAGCTCTTTTACTGGTAAAGGTTGCCGACCTCTGTCTTAGGAGATCAAACCTACCACTTAGCCAGTAAGCGGAGAGCACAAAAACGTTATTAAAAACATTCTTATCACTGGGTTTTTGCTTCATCTCTCTCAGCAGGACGGGGGGCTTTTTAAGAAGAGAAATGCTTATCAGTTGTAGTCAAAGGATTGTAGAGAAAAGTCTGTCTCCAGCTGATTTGAACCCTTATCACCTAATAGAAACGCTCATTTAGATAAGTAAAAATAGAATATTTACTTTTACTTGAAGATGCACAAACTGGAATATATATTTATGCATCCAAGTGAAACAAAACCATTGTCATTTCTAAGATTACATCATTTTATAGGGGTGTTTTTAATCTAAAAACTGACTTTATTGAACTACTTAAATATGTATAAACCATTGGAAAAGTCATAGCCATTGTATTTTTAGCTATTTTATTAATCCAGATTACTAAAACCTTTCTTTAAATGGAGGCGCGTCTTCATAACTGTGAGGGTCACCCCTTTTTTTTTTTTTTTTCCACAACATGAAATCTGCCCTGTATATTTATCTGAGGAAGTAGGAAGCCGGGGTTGTTGGGGCATGTTTTTTCAAATATGGAGGAAAACAATGGAGCAGGAGATACCGAGCGGGAGATACTGAGCAGGGCCACCTGGAAAGGTCATTGGAGTGGAAAGCCCCCCGCTAAAATAATAAACAAAATAAGAGTTTGTCACCGCAATCCTAAAAGAGGGAGAGAGCTGCTTCTCTTCCTGTTATCTACTGATTCTTGTTAAACACGTCCGACTCGGGAGTTTAAGTTCTTATTTTGATGAGGGCTAAAGTCAAAGGGTCGTGTTTGTGAGGATGTCTTAACATTTCTTTTTTCCACTCCCCTGAAACCAATCGTCCTTCTCAAGTTTTCCATATCTTCTTTTCTCCTCCCTCGTTTGTCCTCCTCGCTGCCAATAATTGTGTGTTTTGCTTAGTCAGGGTAAAAACACTTGATCCCCTTTCTATCCACAAGAGTAAGTGCTGCCAGTGCGACTCGACTCCGTTTTACTTTTCCACACAGTATCAGGTTGATCTCGGAGTGCCCACAACAGCGTTCCCACCCCCAGGGGCGTTTGCGTATAGTCGCCGGAGAGGTCTCGGTTTGCAGGGGGAGTTGTTTTGTTCCATAGTGGGAAATTTGGCTTTAGGTTTAAGCTTCACTCATCTGATGCACAGAACACAAAGGCCCAAATACTGACGGCTTCCTTAAATATATGCAACTGAAAACAGGATTTTAGGTGGAGTGACTTTGTCTACAACAGTCCCTGAAACCCCAGGGCATACTGAGGGGTAAGGTGGGGCAACAGTAGGGGGGGTAAACATTATGGAAATGGTGTTAGGCCTGAGGGAAAGCTTTCAAGGCTCTCCAGTCTATCAGCAGTTAACCCTAAAAGTAATGTGCCACGAGATAAAGTCAGGCTCAAGTAAATTAATTCTTGTATTTCTTGTGAAAATCAAAACCTGAGATAAAAAACTCCTTACCAAGTTCAAATAACTTCAATAATATGAGTTAAAAATTCAACAATTACCTTGGTCAGCTAGTTAGCAGATAAGTAGTTAGCCTGCTAAGTAAATCACACCAGCTAATACAATTTTTTTTTAATTTTTCTGACAAGCACTATTAAAAAAGGTTATGTTCAAATTCTTTCCACACTCCCTAACTACTATTTTATTTTAAAAGCAGTTCAGACACAACAATGTTTTTTTTAAACAGCGGATGTCACACATTTCATAAAGTAAAATATAATCAATGCAAAAAATTTTTGACAACTATTTATGAATCCACTGTTTTCTGATGACAAAAACGTTAATGGTTTGTTAAATTTTTTTTTTTTTTTGTTTGCAAAAACTGTTCATTTTGGTCTAAATTCACTATTTTTTTTTTCCAAAGACTTCTTGGAAATTTATTGGGCTTTCAATTTTAGAATTGAAGATTCAGACAGCACTAGAAAAAGGCGGACGCACTATATAGAATCCATAAACAATATACAAGATTAAACCATATATAGGATTAAAAAAAAAATCACTATATGGACAAAAATAAACTAATTCCAAAGAAAGTATTCAGTCAGACTGTTAGCTAACTGGAAAATTAATTACTGTAGTTTGTTAGCTTTAGGTAAAACTCTCAAGCTAACAAAGATTTGAAAAAAACAGCTAACAGGAAAGCTTATTTACCTGCTAACAAACTAAAATAAAAATTAACTGATTCCATATGAATCATTTATTGAACGATGAATCAAACTAGCAAACAAGATAGCTCATTTGCCAGCTAATGGCCAGCTAACTAGAGATCTAACTAGTTGATTTGTCTGAACTAAGGCAAAAAAAAAGTGATTCCAAAGGAAGCATTTAGCCAACAAGTGAGCAAGCTAGCATGCTAAATAGTTAGCTCCAGCTAGATAACTTACATTCAAACAAAAGTTAGGAGAAAAAGTTGCTAATTAGATGGCTAATTTCTCTGCTAACAAACTAAGACAAACATAGATTGATTCAGAGTGAAGCTAGTTTGCCAAATAGCAAGCTGTTTAGCTTAACACGCAAGCTAACTAGTGAACCAGTAGCATAAATATACAGTAAAATACAGAATGGACACCTAATGGCAAACTGGCACTGACACACTACAGAAACAAAAATACCACAAATTATTAAATTAAGTAAAAAATAAATAAAAGAAGCATGGAAACTTACCACAAAATCAAAGTTCTGCCCTTTCCACCTGCTTGTGTTTCCATGATTTGGTTGAGTGTTCAGCCGGTGAAATCCTCTGGAACTCTTCACCATATGACCTCTACTCCAAAAACTATCAATCAGGGTTCAAATCAAGGCTTAAAACTTAAGCTTTAAACTTAAACTTAAAAAATATATATACTCTAAGGCATATATATCTCAGGTATATATTTATACAATATATATTTATTTGACATTTAAATCAAGAATGGGACATCTCGTTTCCTTTAAAAAAAAAAAAAAAAAAAAAAAGCAGATTAAACAAGAATAGGAGAAAAGAAAAAAAAACCAGAACTAATTTGGCAATGAAAAAACTACACACTCATACATTTAATATTCATACAAAATGTACTGGCTCACAATATACACCTCTCCTCCTCATAACAAAAGCTTATGCATCAAAATGCAGTAGCATATTTGGGGGCGAGAAGGAAAGAAACAACATATAATAACATTAATACAAATCTAACACACAATAAAATAACCGCAATTTAAAATAAGAAAACTAAAAACAATGACATGTATGTTCAAGATGAACCAAAACCTTATGGAGTGTAATATTAAGGAAGGTTATTCCAGTTACTTGGTGCCTTAAAACAAAATCCAAGTTCTGATCTACCCTACTTTCTTTTTTACCTCCGTCATCACAAGAAAAAAAATGTTGTTTTGTCGGGATAACCAGATAACAAAGAAAATTCTGTGGCGTCCCTCTCTCCCTTTCCAGCGCTGAGACAGGAAATCTGTGGCAAAATTTAAAAAAAAAAAATAAAAGTAGGACAGGCCTTTTTTGGCTTTCGTATTAGCTTCCTAAAAAAATGTATTTTGTAAAAATTGAACATTGAATGTTGCAAATGTTTGGTTTCAAACTCTTTAGTGTTATTGTGTGAAGTGAAGGCTTTCACAAGACCTTTGTTTTTGGTTTCCACATAACAAACAGTAGTCAGTGTTGCCCTGTTGTTATGGCTTTGCTGCTCCGCCATCATGGATGTTATCTGTGGCGCGTTGCTGCTCCTGAGCCTCTTTAACCTCTGCTTAGGCAGCCCTGGCTTATGTTTAGCTGCTAAGAGATACTCTACAGATCAGAATCGGAGCGAGAGACCAAAACAACTTTGCTGAAGGAGACTTCAGAGAGTGATCCCATCACAAAAGCCGCAGAGTCCACTCCCGGCCGGTGGCCACCCACTCGGAGGCCCGGCTTTGATATGTCAGATGGTTTTTGTTTTCCATCACCTTCTCGTTTGAGTTGGTCACTCTGAGAAGATGAAGGATTGTTGACCTTCTGGAGAAACGCTCCTGCAGGCTGACAGGCTGTGGGTCAGATTGCACAAACAGATGTTTCCAGGGGGAAAATGGTGACCGTTCATTCTCTGATCAAAGAGATCGCCACGCTTTCGTGTGACTCCATCCACATGTTGAGTCTATTTATTCCCTTTCCTCTCAGTCGGCGTCGGCGGCACCTCTCCGGCTGACACGTTCACCTCCACACCTCTGGCAGGTGTACTCCCAGCAGACCACAAACTGGAGGTCTGCGCGGCGCTCACGCTCAAACGCCACCGCTTCCTTTATTTTCCTTGCCGCTTTGTTTCCCACGCTCCCGTCTTACCTTGAGTTCAGTGCAGGAATTTCCTTGCTTTCAACACGTCCGTGTGTTTACGCTCCATCAATTCTAACCCTGAAGGTCAATAAATATATATTTTTGTTGACATCCCGATCTACTTCTATATTCATGAAATTCCACATACTTGAAAGAAAACACGTCTATTAATTTAAATCCAAATTAAAATAATCTGATTTAAACTCTTACTCTCCGTGCCCACAGCTTGTTTTTTCCACCAGTCTCTTTCCACCCCCACCCCCCCGGGGGTGAACAGTGACGCAGCACAGGCCGGCCCGGGCTGCAATTGAAAACACGTGGAGATAAAAACCTCAATGAGATATCTGAGGCACGTCTGGGAGCCGTGTTGACACGAGCCAAAATAAGGCATCGGGTTACTCCTTTTTTTACCTTTTCTTTTCCAGCTTGTTCTCAAAAATAATATCTGGGTCTCAACTCAGTTTTTAAGTTGCTTTAATGCAGAACTTTGTATGTTACTTAAACTTTAGATTTGGTTTAAGAAAAAAAAAAAACATGTCTATACATGAATATATCAAATTTCGTTGGAAAATTAGTCATAATTTGATCGGAAAAAGTAAAAGAAGACAAAGAAATACACATAAATGAATACACATACATCTATATATATATATGTATAAACATATACATGTAAATGATGGCAATAAAATTACTCTTAAAATCCCACTCTGATTATCTTTTTTATCTATTGGTTTTTTTTTAGGATTATGCCAAAATCAAGAAACTTGTGTCATTTTCCAGGACATAGTTTCTGCAGAACGGCAGGAGTTCATTAGAAATTCATCTCTGAGTAGTGGGCGGGCTATAGGCACGGAGTAATCCTTTCCCCTCCTCATTACAAAGAGCTCGCTGTTCACACGCTCTCTCCCACTAGCTTACAGCCCATCACACCATTAGCTTAGCAACAAAAACGGCGAGCAACTTCAGAGTGTTCCAGCTGTACAAACCTGATCCAGATATCAAGTTCAGACTTATTTTGACAGAGGAAATTTCATTTCATTTTCTAAACCGTGCACACGTTTATCTATAAGCATATGTTTGGTTTTAAAGGGTCTATATAACGCAAAATCGCCTTCTTTAAGTGTATTCAAATGTTTGTTCCTCTTTGTTTAGCCTCTCCCAATGGGTTCTCACATTGTGACATCACAAAGTGGGGAACAGCCCCTTCCAGGAAGAGTCTGCGCTGCCAGCACTGCTACCAGGCTAACACAGCTTTTCTGCATGGTAACATCCTTTGATAATGTATGAACATCCTTTGCAATTGATGTTTGTTTTCTTTGGCAATCTACATGCTACATAAACAGTACAATTCAAAACACCAATAAGCGGAGCCTCAGAGATAGGGACATAGTTTACTTTGAAATGCTTAGAAAAGCATGATATAAGCCCTTAAAGATTCATCTTACCCCATTTGTTTGTTGTTTTAGTTGGTTCTTTAATATTTTGTCATACAGCATGTAAGGCACGTGGTGGCAGAAACTGAGACAAACTGGAGAACAGTCAGTGGTTGTTTTGTTGAGTAGCAGCATTTTTGAGATATTCTCGACATTTTAGTGAGAGTGTGTGGCTTTAAAGTGGCCCATTAACCTTTCAACCACACATTTCACAACCGCAGCAGAAGAATGAGTCACCCAGGGTTATAAAAAAGGTCAACAGTGAAGTCTCAGCTGCAAGCGTCTTCATTTGAGGAGACGACGACTGCCCCAGTCTGATCAGACCGGAGGGTTTCTGCGGTGCGTTCAAGGGCCCGTCTGACCTATCGGCTCCCTGTCCCGTTTGCACCGGCCCCCTTTTTCCGTCCTCATATGGAAGTCATTTGTGAACGAACACAACCGTCAGTCAAAGCTGACTTCACCGCTGGCAGAGCGCGCTCAGTGCTGCTGCACCGGCTTCTTTTCCGTCCTCTTGTTTTGTGAACGGAACAACCGCCGCTCAGCTGGAATCACCGTTGTGCAGAGGCGGTGGATCGTGGGACGCGAGCTCTCAATCCGCCGGGCGTTTTACTTCCCCCTCTTAACACTGCCGCGGTTTGATTATCGCAGAACCAGACGGAAATGGGCCACCTCTTGTTGCGGAGACCGAAGCAGACGAGGCCAGTCATTTTGTGAGTTGAGATGTGTAATACCTACACAAGTTTATGGTTTATTTACAACACTGTACTTTTCATTTACTTTTTTGTAAGAGATATAATGCTAAAATTATTTATGAATTTAGTTTTTCTTTTCCAAAATACACAATATTTCACTACTATAGGAGCAAAGTGTTCATTTCTTTTAAATCTTTCCGTCAAAAATGATCAGAATTCCACTTTTTAAATAACAATAATGGCAAATTTAGGTCTGTTTCAAAATAAATGTGTTTGTCTTAGTACAGAATACGGGAATAAGGAAAAAATAAACTACTATATCGAGATTCCACCTTCTGAAAGAGCACCATCTACAGACTTTTGATGTAGTGAATGACATCCCAGTATTGTCCTACAGTCAGGTAAATGTACAGACGCAAATCCTTTTTACAGTTCACAAACTTTCTTATAAAACCTTTAACGCCAGAGTTTTAGTTACAGTGTTAATGTTTTTTGATTAGTCGTATTTTTTCAGTTAGTGGCAGTCGAGTGGAAGGAAGGCGACAGCACTATTACTGACTGATAGGAGGGTTTTAAAAGATCCCCAAAATCATCGGATGATTAGCCGATAGTAGAATTCCACCTTCCAGCCACCCTCCTGCCACCTTCCAGCCACCCTCCTGCCACCTTCCATCCACAGTCCTGCCACCTTCCAGCCACCCTCCTAGCCACCTTCCAGCCCCCCTCCTGCCACCTTCCAGCCCCCCTCCTGCCATCTTCCAGCCACCCTCCTGCCGCCTTCCTGCCACCCTCCTGCCATCGTCCAGCCACCCTCCTGCCGCCTTTTAGCCGCTGTCCAATCGTTAGAATTCATACGGTAGAAGTGCGAGCACTCGATGAGAGCTGTGACATGTGTTGGGTACCGGCAATGACCAGACGTCAAGTCAGGCATGCAGACCTATATTATTATATACCCTCGGTGGTGCTGGGCAATATGACAATATATATTGGTTAGTCCACGCGTGTCAAAGTCAAGGCCTGGGGCCAGATCCAGCCCTCCGGGTAAATATATCCTGCCCTCCAGAACATTTCACTTTATTGTGATAAGTGACCCGATGTTATTTTGTGTTTGTTTCTAACTTGTATAGTTTTGACCAAAAATATTTTTATGAAGAGTAAATTAAACTGCAAGTTTAACTACAAGAACACTGGAACTCCGGTGTTAAAGGGTTAACTAAAGTGAATTCACAGACGTGGTTGGTGAGGTGAGGCCTCGGAGGAAAATAGAAAAACCAGCAGAGAAGGTGAGAGACTCTGAGAACGAAAAAAAAAAAAGAGGCAGGACTTGTGCAGCTCCGTCTTTTGTTATTTTAACCCAGATTCAGCTCTGAAATATGGCCACCATGTGGACCCTCTCAAGCGGTGTGGCTCAGCCAATCAGATGGGGCGCGGGTCTCCGGGAGGAGGGTCGTTGGGAGGGGTGTGAGGGAGGAATTAAAAACTGGGAAAAGGCAGCGGGGAAGCCAAAACTCCAGGGGAGCTGGACAATGCGCAGGCCGATGGAGACAGGTTGGATTTTTTTTCTCTATTTCCTCCATTTCCAGGTTTGTGATGTTTCTGGTCTGCAGAAGTGTCTGAAAGCTCCAGGATGTTCAGGAGATGTCGGGAAAAACGTGCTCTTTAAATTTTGTTATCCTCAGCTTTCGTTAACATCACTTCAGGAATGCTCAACATGTAACTCCAACTCCATGATCTCATTCATTAAACTGTCATTTCACTTAAACAGCGATGTGAATTTCCTCTAAGGATCTCATTCAACACTCCTTTCTTTTAAGAGCCTTTCTAGGAATCCGGCCTTATTATCCTGATTCTGATAAAATGAATAAACTCTCTTTTTAACCCTGTGAACCTGCTCTGAGCGCTCTCTGAGATGGGGAGGGACTCCGCCGCCGACAGCTCCATAGATATGTAGATGACTTCCTGTCGGTGGCAGCAGGAAAAGGCGTTTCCTGCTGTTTTGTTGCTCTGAGAGGAGAGCTGAATGGACAGTGAAAGCAGAAGCGGTCCTATGGATTTAGTCTGGCGGTTCTCTCATGGATCATCCACTGTAGTCACATTCATCCGTGAAAGAAAAAAAAAACCTGGACTTCTCCTTTAGCAACACAAGATGCTAATTCGTCTTTTAGGAAAGATATTCAGATTGTTTTAGTTTCAGGAGAGTCACAGTTTATCTTTATTTTTGGATTCTTCAGAAAGAGTTTAGAATTCTGGTTGCTTTTTGGAAACTTTTGTAATAGTTATAGGGGTGTGAAACGGGTAATACAATACTTATCACAATACATGATACAATACATATCGCGATATATCCTAAGAATTTTGCTGTAAAGTTCTACTGGACTTTTTGGGTGGTTCGCCAACAATATTTTGATGGAAAAAGGCGCCACGAAGAACCCCAACCCATGTATTTCTATGAAAGTATTGTTGCACAGAATTTCGGTTCGGTACGACTGACCCTAAGCTCACAGCTAGCATTACAACTCAGGTGGGATGTGGTCTAGTGACAGCATGAGACTCGTATTGGCTACTGGATGGCCACAGCCATAGGTTCTCCTGCCAATCTCGCAAAACTCTCGTAAGTTGACGCGATAACCCGACGTTTATATAGGATATATGCAAGACAGTAATCCTCCAGCTTATTCGATACTGTTCAGCGAAAAATTTGAACCCAACGAAACGGATTGGCAGCGCCGCAGAGATTGAATGTAAAGCTTCAAAGAGGCTCAATACGCTGCCATCTAGTGGTCGGGGGTGGAAAACAAAAGTGAGACACTGAAGGACGCTCATAAATGATCAATTAAATATTGTCTTGTCAGCATTTTTTCAATTGTCCAGAATTTTTCCCGAAACCTGTCAAATTTATAGACAATAAGAACAACAGCTGTTCTTTTTTCTGGCTTTTGTGATAATTCATCACAATGAGACTCACTCGAAAAATTTTGTTTTTTGTGTTTTAACATGTCCTTATAACATATATGTAATGACAGAAGATATATATAAAGAAAATTAAGCCTAAAGTAGCATTTCTGAGTGTTTATTTATTCAAATTGTTTGAAAAAGACATAGAAAATATTCTGGGCAGCTCGCTATTCAACTATATTCTAAAGTCAGTCCTCGAGGGCTGGTATCCTACATGTTTTCCAACCAACCTGCTTATTGACTGAACTAATCTGATCCAAGTAATCAACAGCAGATAAGGCAGGATTCTGAAAAACCAGCAGGAGTCCGGCCCTCGAGGACTGATTCTGGACACCGTTGTCCTAAAACATCCATATGCAGACGACTAGATTGTGTTCGACATCGTCCAGCTGGATAACTCCAATATTGCTCTTCATTTTTGTTACACCGCTAATGTTACGTCAGGGTGTAAGCTAGCAGGAAAACGCATGAACAGAGAGCTCTCAGCAGCAAAGAGGGGAACGGGGGCGGGGTATCTCCGTGTCTACTGTCCCACCCACAACTCGGGGGCAAATTTCTAATCAACTCCTGTCGCTTTGCAGAAACAATGTCTTCGAAAACGACGAGTTCTTGGATTTGAGCAAAAATCGAAGTAATCTTAATTTAAAAAAAAACACTGGGAACACTTTGAAATGAGATCACATGATGAATGGAGCGGATGTTTGAGAAGTCTAAAGGTTTGTTGTCTGGATGAGTGTGTGGAAAAATCTCATTTTGGTACGACCTCATCCCCATAGTGAAACATGGCGGTGGGAGTGTAATGATTAGACTTTTTCATACATTTTTTTCATTTTTTTTTTTCATAACTGTATTTGGCGTTGTGTCCTCATGCATAGTTTCAGGTTTTCTACGACTGCTAGCTGAAGTGCATCAGATGTTGGAAGTTTCATAAGTGTGCGGACCCGTGAGTATTAGTCGTGGCTGGGGGTCGAGAACTTTTCCTCGGATGTAAGCCGAGGAGCCTGGAATAATCCCCCATCAACCCCCTGCTTACTCACAGAGTATTAAAAACATTATGAATCCACCTCGAGTCTCACGTGCCAGAACAACGGCCCTTCCTTCTATCTTGGGAATCTGTCAGATCTACGCGTCTGGGAACGGCGAGCAGATGTCTGCGCAAACGCCGGGTACAAGAATAGAAGCCGACTTGTTTTACATCAGCCAGCCTTCTTTCGTGGCAATCTGAGACTCACAAATGGATATTGTGCAGACAGTTGGCAGCCAGTTCAAGCGCTCTTTATCCTTTGGGGCTAAAGGTCAAGTATCCGGGTTGCGTGTTATCCAACAGTGTTCCCCGAAGGTGAAGCTCCGGCCCCAGAGCTCGGGATGCTTGTTTCTAACCGTCATGCATCCGCCCTCCTAACTGCCCCGCTGGGACGTCGACTGTCAGCGTGTGACGGGGTGGGAAACGCGGGGAAAGTCGTTGGAAAGTAGCGCAGCTTCGTGAGCTGGCGTGCGTTCCTGCATCTGCTCACGGTGAAGCAATGCGAACGCTCGTGATTCATGCAGTTAACTCCGGTCCAACTCCACAGAGCCGGCTGTCTGCGCCTCCTCCGATGAGCTCATCTGTGTGACACAGACCAAATCTGCTCAGCGCTAGCGTGCGCGCGGACACGGAGGCGAACGCAACGCCGCAGCGGAGCGCGGAACTGGGTCATTCTGACGGGGGGAACCGTGACGTTCTCAGCTCCGGTTCACATCAAGGGTCGAGGAATTGAACCCCCGCAGCTCGGGCGTGTCATCTGCGCCTCCTGCCTCCCTCTGCCGTGCAGCTAAACACAGTTTCAGAGGGACAAAAGAAGACTCCCAAAAAAAGACCCGACTCCATCAGCTTCCAATCTCTCCCAGCATTCCTGCTTCAAAGCAAGCTTTTGCTCACATTTGTTAACGTCTGACATGGATAAAATCTCTGACGTTTGTTCGCTCGCTTGTTTAGTCCTTGAGGGTTTTGAGGGAATCCGTGGATGAGTTTGAACACAGACACCACGATAAAGTCTGGCTTTATTTTCTTAGTTTACTAGGATTACTTCTAGATGACAAACCCAGCCTTCTGCTCTTTCATCAGTTGGAAGAAACCTCCTAGAATAGGGATTTCCATTTCCCCTCCAATGAAAAACTGTAGTCACGACTGTCCTTAGGGGTGGATTTGGGCTGTCTGAGGGGGGAAAAAGGTCATAGACTGCTCAGTGACACCATATAGCAAAAATGTTAATGCTTATTTTTCTACAGGCGTGCTGCGGGTGACAGGCCTTAAAACACGCTTGTGCAACCAACGCATTCTCACCCCCAAATGGGCGTCTCCAACTCGTCGTTTTTCGACGTTCTGGCTGTTCCAATTAAATCAAGGCTCCCCGATCTCTGGGTCGCAAACCGGTACTGCCTGGTACCTGGACATGGACTGCAACAGTACTCTAATGATGGAGGGTAGGGTCCGAACTAGGGCTGCCACAAACGATTATTTTAATAGTCGACTAATCGGGTCACGCACAAACTGGATGTAAAGCACACATCTTAACCATCATTGGGTTAAGTTTGAAGTGTTGAAGCTTTATGCTAACTAAAAATAAAGACAATAGTTTATTAAACCTTTAATGAATCATGCAGCTTCTTTCCTTCATTAGTTTATGGTCAACATAGTTACTATCTGTGGCAGCCCATCTTAACCATCATTAGCTTTAAACTAACTAAAACTAGATAATGCTAGTGTGTTGTAAGCTGAATGTAAGCTAATACTGATAGCTGAAAATGCTAAAATTAATATCTAAAAACACTGAAGTTGATAGCGGAAATCACTGAAGCTAATGCTAAATTAGCCTAAAAAAATGTTTAAAAAAAGCCCATGTAAGCCAAAATAACTAGCATATGGATAAAATATTAGCTAAACTTCAAAATAGCCTAAAAAACCTTTTATAGATACCAAAATAGTCCAAAAAGGCCATTATAACTTTCAACTTTACTACACTTTGACTCCATATAATGTAAAGTAACGACTAATCGACTATTAAATCAGTCGTCGACTATTTTAATAGTCGATTAGTCGACTAATTATGGCAGCCGTAGTACCAATCTGCCTCTGGAACTGGTACCGATCTCGTAGATCGTGCCTGTAGATCCAGTAGTACCAGTACTGGCACAGAAACTGTAGTACCAGTATCGGCACCGATCCATATCCGGTACTGGACGCAGATTGGTAGCCAGTAGCCAGTGTGGACAAACAAGATGGGGCCACAATGGAAGCCACCGACAAACCCACCTGGGGCCCACCAAGGTAAACCACCTGGGGCCCACATTGAAACGCTCGCTGGTGTTGATACAGACGTTCAGCAAAATATAAAGGTAAATATTATGTTCTTTTTTCCCCGCCCTCATAATTCCTAGCCAATGACTGAAGAGATCTTTAGTCACATGGTTTTGTTTACAAGCTTTGGTCCGGAACAGAAATCTCCAGTAGCTAGCAGTCTGACCTATAGATACGTTATCTCTGGACGAAGTGGGGGGGTGACGTCCCCTATAGAAAAACCTCTGGTTTTTACGAAATGAGACTAATAGGGTGCTGCCATTTGGAGCCAGAGGACAGTCATTGGTCAGAGTCCACACTTGCAACTTGCGATAAACTAATAAATATCTTGAAAAATATTAGGAGAAACAAGAAGATGTTAAGAAATAATGTATCTGACAAGTAGAATAACTGAGTAATAGCCGTCTATTTCTCTATTGAAGTCTACAGGATTTGGCTTCTTGGAGCCAGCAGGTACTTCCTGTTTGGAACAAGAAGGGGGAGGGATTGTGCTGTCCAGTGATTATACAGTCTATGGTGACGATGTCTTCAAGTCGCTTTATATTTTATGAACCGACTCAGCACTTCTTCTCCCAGAGGTTATCGCCGGTCATGTGACAGCTGGACACCGGTTGTGTTATCGAGTGTTGACTGACCCGGGTCAGCTGTGAGGGGCTGCTAAAGCCAGACCTCCTGCTTGTTTTTCTGTCCCTCCTCATCCGCTCTGCTTCGACCCCCCCGTCGTCTCCCGCTGTGAACACAAGACCAAAGGCAGCAGATGAAATGTTGTTTTTTATCTTTTCATCTTCGCTCTCATGGATATGTAGGGAGTAGATCACAAATCCTTTAACATAAACACCACAGAGGTCCGCTTCAAACAAACTCATGTGATCCACGCCTCCTCCCACCTCCTCACTTTCTCGCCTCCCACACTCTGTTCTGTGTTTCGTCTCACAGGTGTGTCCGATGTCACGCCAGCGGGCTGGCTCACCCACGACCACCTGAATACGATGTAGACGCCGCAGAAGAGCCTGAAGACCAGCTGACAGACGGAAGTCCAGCTCGATGAGGAGCGAGCAGAGCTGAAGATAAGAAGACGTCTGTGAATCATTGACGGGAACGGCAGGTTCAGCTTGTTCCCGCTGTGAAGGCTCCGCTCGCTCTGGTGGAGAAGGATCCCGACCGAAGTTCCCCTGCGAGCCGCTTTAGCCCCCCACTGCCAGTATGTGCCATGTCATTGTCACCTGCCGCTCCATGCTGTGGACTCTGCTGAGCATCGTGGCCGCCTTCGGCGAGCTCATCGCCTTCATGAGCACGGACTGGCTGGTGGGGTATCCCCGCACGCCCGACGCCGTTTTCGGCCCCCATGGGGCCACCGCCGCGGGAGAGGCCTACAGGCCCACTTTGGGCATCTACGGGCGCTGTATAAAACTGCCCCACATGCAGCGGGGGATTCTGTGCGGTCCGTACGCCGTCCACTTCGGGGAGATCGCCAGCGGGTTCTGGCAGGCCACGTCCATCTTCCTGGCGGCGGGGATCCTACTGCTGTGCGCCGTGGCCTTCATCTCCGTCTTCACCATGTGCTTCCAGAGCATCATGAAGAAAAGTATCTTCAATGTTTGTGGACTGCTGCAAGGCATCGCAGGTAAGATTGACGTACGCACGTTCAAGCCACCAATCCAATTTAAAGTCTGTGTAAATGCTAATGCATATTTCTAGAAGTTCAACCGGTTGAACTATTGGACACACTCTAAACTGATCAATCAGAGACTTGGATTTGGCAGTAAGGTGCTTTAAACACAAAGAAATAAATTAACATTTGCCTTTCTCTCTCCAACCTCAATTATTTGACACCACGTCAACATTTGCGGGATTCGCGCCGCTTTGACGTTGCGCCCCGAGCCTCTACCTATTGCGGGTGGCAGACCACTTCTAGTAAAACAGTAGAAATAAAACCAAAGAAGAAGAATCTGGTCCGCCACTCCATGCTTGTCCACTGAATGAACGCCACCAACTACAATAAGATTTAGAAATAAAGCTAAATTGATGCTAACGTTCAATAGAATTTCCCCTTAGGATGGCTAACGCTAACGCTCAGTTGACGTAAACATACGTTACTGACTAAATGAACATCATTATAAACTCACAGGGATTAATTTTTCAAACTCTTTTTAGGAAATATATTGTTTAAAATAACAATTTGTGGTCTGTAACAGTTTTTTTCCTTATACTGTCATCTTCTTCTTGAATAAGATGTACTTCTATAGCGGGATCGCCACCTAGTGGACAAACTGAAACGTCCTCCAGAAGAAGCAGAACAATGTTAATGATCTGAACATTTTCGTCAGAACTTCTGCTTTTAAGACTTCATGTAACACTGGATGATATTAAAAATCTTATTATTTCACGGATACATTTTACAGTATGTGAACTGAATCCGATTAATAGAAATATATTTAAATTGTAAAGTAGATTATTAATGTATTTCTAAACAAATGTATCTAAATGTGTAAACTCAAAATTGAAAAAGAATAGAAAAAAATGAAATTTAATCGTTTCTTGAAATTCTAACTGCTACCCAGCCCTACAAATGAGTTTATGAAACCACAGCCGGGGGCTAGCCGCTAGCGATGAACCGAATCGGGACAATTTGCACCACTTAAACGTTTTGTACCGAGATTCTTCCATCCGTAGGTGGCGGTCATGCGCTAGTAAACAGTAGAAGAAGAAGAAGAAGAAGCCCCTCCCCGCTTGTCCAGTGTGAACACCTTGTTTAGAAAGCATCAAATATCAATAGTTTACATAAATACTGAGTTGAAAGGTGGCTGTACCTGTCGGGCTGAACAGCTCGTCTACATAGTGGTCGATAAAGGGTTCAATTCCCAGGTTGAGATAAAAACGTATTCAATTGGAAACTGCAACACTGGAAGAAAGTGTCAGCAAAAACTGCAGAGATTTTATCTATAAAGAATCAAGATTGTATTAATCTTTTGCTTTTATAAATACAGATGAAAACAAGAAGTGCAGCTTGACTTTCTGTTTTGCTGTAGGATCCCAGAGAACGCTTTTGTCTACTTCTTAATTACAGATAAAGCAAAAGTCTCATTTAGTCTGCCTTCAGGACTAAACAAACAGAGAGGAGACAGTTTTCTTTTTCATGTTGGGCCGTTGTGGTTTGGATGATTCCAGAAGACCGTGTGGGTTTCTTCTCAGTGGGTCAAACGAGGCTTCAGCTTTGCTTTGTGTTTCATTTTCTCCATTGTTTGTGGTGGAAACAGGATTTTTATGCGCAGGAATAAGAATGGCATTTATTTAGTTATCATTTTGTTTTTTGCACTTTGACAGAACTGAGAGGAGTTGATTTGATTTGCAGAGAGACTTCCTGAAACGCTGCTTTTATGACGGTTTGAAGCACGAGGTGAACTTTGACATATGATGACTGTTGGATTTGTGGTGGATTCAGAAATGTAATTATTTGGTGCTTTACAACGGTTTAACTAAAAAACTTTCTAATTTGGTCAAATATTTACATTTATTGTTCAGATTTAACAAAAGTAGCAAGTTTTGAACCCAAAGAAGTCTATAAAACAAACATTTTGGTCTTTAAGGTCAGACTTTCATATAAGAATATAATAATAAACATGGTTTCCATGTTGGTGCTATAGGTGTATTTCTTGGGAGATCAACTTATAACCAAAAAAAATGTTTTTATGAAGAATATTTAGGAAGTTACATTTAAACTCAACTTTGTTCTGATGTTCATGAACAGAGATTTTTATTTCTTTTAAGACCCATTCCAATGAAAATCGTCTTTTTTCTGTTTTTAACAGTATT
Organism: Oryzias javanicus; assembly: GCA_003999625.1. Classification (NCBI taxonomy): domain Eukaryota; kingdom Metazoa; phylum Chordata; class Actinopteri; order Beloniformes; family Adrianichthyidae; genus Oryzias; species Oryzias javanicus. The sequence goes on from CM012448.1 coordinate 26,261,365, forward strand.
TTTCTCAAAATGGAGAATCTATGTAAAAGAATTTACAATTAAAACTGAGCATTTCTCCATTGAAATTGCATTTTAAACTTAATTCAACCCGCCCCTCCCCCTTCCCATCGCTTAATCGCCCCTCCCCCTCCTCGTTGCTGAGGGGGAGGGGCGGTTTCCTCTACGTTAACAGTCCCACCCACTATCCAGAATTTTCTACTTTTCTAATTTTCTAAATTTCTACTGACTGGTTGCATATAATGTCTTAAAAAAAACAAGAAAAAGATTTTTGATGTTAGCTAAAAACTTATAATCCAAATTAAAAGATCTTTGTGAGGGATTCTACGAAAGAAAAAACATGATGGGAGTGGCACTTTAAATCATTTGGGACATTGTCTCTGTTTCCATAGCAACCGATGTTAATTTTTATCAAAAGCCATTCAATAACGTATCTTTTTGTCTTTTGTTTTGTGTCGTTGTGTCGTTTTTCTCTTAATTAGAAGTAGATTTCAGGTTTAGAATCAGCCTCTTTGCCAGGTTACCATGGAAACAGATTAATGTATTTTGGTCTAATCCAGGGGTCACCAACGTGGTGCCCGCAGGTCTCTTCTAAAAATAACACAACTCACTTGTGAGATGCATCTTAAATTAAATTTTCTTCTGTTGTTTTCTTTTTTTTTTTTTTTTTAATTACACTCACATTAACATAGATTTGAAAGTTAAAACGTCTTAAAAATATGTTCATGATGCATGAACTTTAGATAAGTTTGGGTGACCTGTGACCTACTCCTGTTCAAAGATCATTCAATTTGTTTAAATTCTATTGATTTGTTCAAAATGTGATGAGATTTGTTTAAAAATGTGTAAGTTGATTTTTTTAACATTAAATTATTGATAAACATGAAACAACAGAGTGGAAATGGACGTTTTTCCATGAAATGCAAGTGATCGTCGGAAAATTTATTTAATTTAAATTACTGAAATTAATAAAATGCTCAACATTGATACCTTTTTCCTAGCTTGTTGTCGTTGTTGATAATTCTTATGAGAACTCCGTGTCTTTATATAGAGGAGTATCATTATTCATAATTGATCATGTAAAGCTAACTATTCAAAATTTGTTATTTCAAAATGGTAGCCCTTCGTATGACTCTGTACCCATGAAGTAGCCCTCAGGTTCAAAAAGGGGTTGGTGACCCCTGGTCTAATCATTCAGATTAAGGTTTACTAAAAGGAGAAGCTTGTGGGTGTGGCCTCCTTAGAGGACATCAAAAACATACTGGTTTGACTACGGTGGGAGTTCAGTCACAGTCAGGAGGATGGGATTACTTGTATTTGTGACCGTAGCGGTTTTTGTGACTTTACCAGCTCTGTTGGCATGGCAACGAAATAACTTAATTTCTTGGAGTCATCATCTGAAAGTCGTAGATGAAAGTGGCGGTGTGCAGCGTTTCCTTCGCCGTGCTGCAGTTACGGTTCAGCAACTCTCCAGGAAGAGCCGGGAATCGAACATTGACCTCAGCCATCTCGTGTTTAGTGTAAACTCTGCGGAGGCGGCGGATGACATCACGCTGACTGATGTCCACCAGCGGGAGCGAACGCTCTGCTAATCATCATACCAGAAAGCGGAGCTGCAGATGTTTCGGGAAGCCACTGAGCTCAGATGGGAAGATCGCGGCTCTGCTGCCAGAGAGGGTCACGTCATTCCCGCCGAGTGACTCGGGGCCCCTCGTGTCACTCTGCTTCACGGCCCCCCGGAGACGCACTTCTCCAAGGCCGCGTTGACTCTGGAGCCGCTCACAGGCCCACAGTTTGCTGCCTAAATTGAATTTATGTCGACAAATGGCTTCAGCAGACTTCTGCAGACGCTGGGGCGTGTAAACTTTTTCATTTTAGGGCCCCTGAAGGATTCTAACAGCCCAGTTAAATCAACTCTAATCAGATTCTCTCCATATTTACCTAAACGGCTCTGCTTGCTCAGCGTCTCAGTAGTCAGGGATTAGAGTCAAGGCGGCAAACAAACTCAGCCGTAAAACTCTCTACGAGTCGCTCGGTGTCCAACGCCGTAAAGTTTTCGTTCCAGCTGGAGGATCAGACTTTATTACTGGTTTAACCGGAGACCGAGACTAATCTGCAGGCTGGAAGGGAAGCAAACAAAACACCTTTTTACAGGAATTTAAGAGGGATTATGAAGTGAACACTGACTGTACATGAGAACTGGACCGAGTGACTCCTCCCCCTCACGTTCCAAACAGGAAGTGGCTCCAAGAAGCCAAAATCCCATAGACTTCTATAGAAATAAACAGCTAGTACTCAGTCATTCTAGGCATCAGAATAACCATTCTTGCTCTAAAAAAAATAATTTTTACTTTTTGAATATTTTCCAAGTTATTCAAGTCTGACCAATTAGGTGACTCAATAAAAGTAGGTGGAGCCCACAAGTTCAAAACATTTGACAGATTTTGTGTTCCCCGCTTTCAAGTGGAAGGGGTGTGGCACTCCAACATGTCCACTCCTGATTACAAAGTGGTTGCCATAGAAACGCAGACGGACTCGGACCAATCACGGCTTGGAGGCAATTATATCAAGAAAAATGATAACTGAATTGACTTTATTTTGTAATTTAAGGGGGATGTCGCACTCACTCTAGACCAGGGGGTCCTCAAACTACGGCCCATGGGCCGGATCCGGCCCTTCTCCACGTTTTCTGCAGTCCCTCAAACTGCTTTTAGACAGTTTTTCAGGATAATTTGGCCTTTAGCTAAAATTCCAGCTTCATGTTAGCTGTTTTGGCTAATTTAGACTTTTTTTTTTCAGTTTTTTAGGCTAATTTTAAGTTTAGCTAAAATTTTAGCTACATGCTAGCTGTTTTGGCTAATTTAGAATTTTTTTCAGTTTTTTAGGCTAATTTGAAGTTTAGCTAACATTTCAGCTAAATGCTAGCTGTTTTGGCTAATTTAGAATTTTTTTTGTTTTTTCCTGGTAATTTGGCACTTTGCTAATATTTTACCAAGTAGGTGTAAAAATGACAAACCTGTACGGGCCTTGCATGTGGTCCACACAACATATCAAGGTTGACCGCTCTGTGTGATCGTAAAGCGAAAACAGACATGCACACTTTTTTCTACGGGTGTGCTGCGGGCAACAGATCTTAACGAACACTCTAGAAAAATCTGTTGTTTCGGACCGAGTCTGTGTAATTTGAGTCCTGAACCTTGTGTTTGGTCAGTACTTAGACTGCCGTCTACCGGACATTCCTGTTTGGAACCAAAGCTTGTAAACAAAACCACATGACCAAAGATCTCTTCAGTCATTGGCCAGGAATTATGAGGGCGGGGCAAAACAGTGAAATATAGAATAATGAAGGTTGTATGATTTGCAATCCTTGTCAACATAGTTCACAAATTCAAACTTTATATTTCCTCGATCAGTTCTCTGAATCAACGTCAGGTAGACTTTTTACTGCTTCTTTGGTTACTAAGAGAGACGACGGCTATGTAGGTACGCTGATAACATTCAGACAGTTAGTGTCATTCGTGTGGACATCCACAGACACGTACGTATCACCTGTGCACTCCATGACAGTCTTACATTGTAAATACGTTTAACTTCCATTAGCCTGGCGAATACTTTGTGGCGTACTTACTACACGCACAACAAAGTACTATTTTCATGACATCCCTGGAGGTGGACAATCGGAGACATTCTGCAAGACACACCTGTGCTCCCATGACACGCCCGCACAACCCATGAACCGGTAGCACCTGTGCGGGTCAACCGCCCCGTGCGTGTGCATGTGACTAAGACTTTAGGATTGACCAAGCAAATGAGGTCATGGGTAGTGGCTTTCAGCTATATACTGTGGGGTTCCACAGGGCTCTGTTTGAATCCCACTTTTCTTCACAGTCTCTTAAGTCCATTAGTGGCTCTATCTGTTTTTCTTGCTGGTGCTTTTAGTGTAATGAAACTAGGTTTGGGATTTAGTTTAGTTTCTTTTTCGGAGGGCTAATTTAATAAAATAAAATAGTTATTGCATCAGTTATATTTACTGTTTTAAGATATTGAAAGTTTTTAGTGTCTCCAGGTTCAGACTACCAAGTGATGAGGCAATTTTCCTGCTCGAGTCGGAGTTCCATAGATGTTTAAATCAATTTAAAATCATCCCTATCATGTTTTATCGCTCTGTCCCAAATTTGCTTTGAATCTCAACTTTATCTCATCTGAGCTTGAAGTTTTTATTTTTGTAACGTTTTCCAGCCGTCACCTGCTTCCTATTTGTTGCGTGGAGGTGACGGGTGGAGACGGTGGTGAGGACGCAGCCCTCAGATGGATTGTTGTGGGTGGACTGACAGAGGGGGGAGGTCACAGAAGAAAGGAGCCGGGGCAGGGGGGTTGGAATCGGGTGGAGCTCGGAGGGAAAATGAGCTTAGGAGGTTTAAGGTGGAGGGGGGCTGGGGGGGGTGTTGGGAATCTAAGCCATGCCTTCAATCCATCACCAGAGCCTGTCTGGACGCTGGGGCAGCAACATGTGGAAAGAATTTATGACCTAGTTTTCATTTCCTTGTTTAATGCGATATCGGGTGTTTCAGGAGAAAGAAAGGAAGTGAGGAGAGAGGAAGAGAGATTAGCCGAGAACCAGCTTCACCTCCTCGCTTTCATGGAGGAGTGTTGGGGGGAACGCCGGCCGGCCGGCCGGCCCGCAGCGCTGTTGTTGTAAAGGTTTCCTCCTGAGCCTGGATTGGACGCGCCATCCTCATGTGACCTCGTGAACTCTGCTAATGTGGACGGAGAGAGAGAGAGAGAGAGGGGGCAGGAAACGCCCCCGTCTTTCAGGGCGCCGGGGGCCAGTCTGACCATCCATCCACCGGCTACCTTTTCCTGTTGATCCTCCATGAAGTTTGGGTCGTTCTTTCCTGTCGGCTCAGAGTCCTGCTGGGTTTTTTCTTTGTTTCAGACCCAGAAATCCCCCAAAACGAGCGCGGGCCGGTTTAACGCCAGACAGGATTGTCCAGTTTCCCTTAACTTTTGAGAGGAAAATATACTTTCATACTTTCTGATTTAAATTTTATTTGTTCTTTAGATTTCAATCAATAGATTTTCCCGTAAACAATAACTGCAAAAGTGGAAGCAACCAAATCAAACGCAAACTTCAACAATAAACAAACATTTTTTTTTTAATTTATTCGTCGTACCTTAAAAATTGGACAGGAAAATGTTCAAAAAGTCATTAAAACTAGTGTTTTTTAAATAAAATCATAAACACGAATCCACCGTTTCACCAATATTCTGCATTATTATTGCGGTCACAATAAATCCTCATTTAGGATCAAGACTCCTGGTTTAGGTTCATTAAATGCAGATCTATTTTATTTTGAAGTCGAAGGCTCTTCCGTTTCCTCTTTTCTGCCAAAATAACATTTTTCAAACATGTTTGCTTTTTTAACTTTTCTAACTTGGAGGTTTAAACGTAACAGTCGGCGCAGTCACTTTAATGGATTTTTGTGTCATGAATTCATCGGTTTTGGTGGCGAGAATCCATGAGTTTTCCAAAATAAGACTTCCTTTTGAATCAGATATTAAAGAAAATCGAGAAAATGTAAGTTGTGGTCAAGTTTGGACTTTAACCGTGTTGGAAGTAACTAATTATACACAAGTAATATGTTACTGTACAGTATCTTATTACTTTTTCTTTTTTTTTTTTTATAAAAAAAAAGCCTTGTTATAAATTTTGAGTAATATTTTATTAAATAAATGTTCAAACACTTGTGTTTTTCCATAGACTAAACTTTAAAAATCTTTTTTTTTTTAAGCAGGAAGATAGTTGAAATGTTAACAGATGAAGAACAGTCACTAAAAATATATATTTTTTTTTCTTTTCTGATAGTGGTCAGCTAACATTTTTAAAATTATTTGAACTTACTGAGCTATAATTGCTATAAAGTCTCAACATTTTTATTTAATTTCAGCTACAAAAACATAACAAAAATGGAGATTCATAGATGTATCAAATCTACTTTAGATATCATTACATTTTCCACAATCATTTACCATTTCCTCCTGGGTTCAGAGTTTTTGAAGTCGTCTTTGGTTTAATATTTTATTAATACTTAATTATTATGTTCCTTTACTATACATATATGTCATGCAGTGGAGTCATTTTAACTTCCGCTTCAAAGTATAAAATTTCTGTTTATGTCTATGACTATGGTCACATTTTCCAGACGACCACCATCCAACTTAAATTCAACTTTTAATACTTTGACTTGATCAACAATCATTTTATTAATGATGATCATTAACTCACATAACTTTTCATCTAAGTGTACTCCTGTCTTTGGAGAAACCCAAAAGTTTTAAAGAAGTCACGTAACTGATTACAATCCTAAAATGGTAAAATTGTAAAGCGCAGGATAATTTTTAATCATGTTAATGTATTACAGTATGGAAGTAATATGCCCAGCCTTATTTGATTAAGTTTATTATAATCTAAATCAACGGTGTCAAACTCAATCGCACAAGGGGCCAAAATTCAAAACACACCTGAGGTCGCGGGTCGAACAGGAGAAACATTTATTGAAAATTCTAAAACTACAGTTTTAAAACTGTAACTTTTTTACATAATTATGAACTAGATATATGCTGTAAGCTGAATTTGGCTGCTGAAAATGACAGTGCCGACAGCTAAAAACACTGACAATGATAGCTAAAAATACTGAAGCCTATAGCTAGCTAAAAGATTAGCAACATTTCAAATTAGCCTAAAAAAACTAAAAAAAAAAAAAAAAAAAAACCTATGTTAGCCAAAACAGCTAGCATGCAGCTGAAATATTAACTAAACTCCAAAATAGCCTAAAAAAATCTTAGTAAATCCCAAAATAGTCCTAAAAGCTAGCAGAATGCCAATTTTTAAAACTTTCAAACTTTAACCTTTTAACCCTTCCGCTCTCCTTGGGGTCCAGATGGCTCCAACCACATATTGTTATGCGATTTCTTCCATGACAAATGTGGACGAAGGGGGACAGGATTTTATGTCTGCCATGGACATTAGTGAAACTCCGAAATCAGTGAAAAAAAAAAGTTCAGGGCACTGTCCTGTGGTGTCCAGATGACCCCACTTTTAATGTAAACAAGCTAAGGAGAACGGAAGGGTTAAGATAATTATGAATAATAAAAATCAACTTAAACCTTAAATAACTTAATAATTACTCTCCATAAAATTTTATGTTTTAAAAATAAGTTTGAAATGAAGGCAAGATGACATCGGGACATTAATACCAAGGAAATAAAATGATCTGGAGGGCCGGATCCGGCCCCCGGGCCCTTGATGTTTCTGGTGTGTGTCCTGTAGGGGGCGCCCTCACTCTCATCAGAGTGTGGTTAACGCTCTCTCCCCGTCTCTGCTGGCAGGTCTGTTCCTGATTCTGGGTCTGATGCTGTACCCCGCTGGCTGGGGTTCCGACAAAGTCCAGCTGTACTGCGGTCCAGACTCGGCGCCGTACCGCACCGGCCTCTGTGCTCCATGGGCTGGGCCTTCTACACTGCAATGGGCGGCACCCTGCTCACCTTCATCTGCGCCGTCTTCTCGGCTCAGGCCGAGATCGCCACGTCCAGCGACAAAGTTCAGGAGGAGATAGAGGAGGGCAAGAGCCTGATCTGCCTCCTCTGAGGGCTGGACGAGACTGGGATGGAGGCAGGAGGCGGGGCAAGAGCAGACCTACCCCCGTCGTGTTGTTTACCACTAAAACTTTTCTTCTTTGTCCTGTGTTTATGTGGGAGAAATCTTCGAGTGCCAAGCCGTTTTTACTCCGACACAGGAGGTGCTGCGTCTGTGATCGTCCGTCACCACACGCTCTGTAAATAAATGTGTTTCGATGGCGAGCTCCATCCACGGCGTCACTCTTGCCACTCTGGAAAAGCACTGGTGTTTCTCGCTGCCAGACCACGACCCGCGGATCTTCGGACTGCCACGTGTGAGGATCGACTCGGCAAAGGAACCACTATTCAGTCAGAATAAGCAGCCTTCCTTCCTTCAGCGGGGTTTTTATAAAGCTTACAGAATGTACCGTCTGAGCGACTAACGTGTTTGTAGACCTTTGAAATGTATCTGTGGAAAGAATTCTTCGGGAGGACGTGAAGGAAGAGAGAGCCGGTTCTGGTTCTCCTCCTTCCTGTGACCCGCGCAGACACGGACTGAGCGACGAATCCATAAATGAAGTATTGCTGTTGTGTAGTATTGTGTGTTTTCAGGGAGTGCGTGCCGAGGTGGTAGATACTGTGTCGTCTGTTCTCATTTGTTTCTGTCAAACAAATAAAGAGAAGGGAAGATGAGGACGCTGGGCTTCATCAGACTTGCTTCTGTTTGTGTCACAATAGAACGCCTACAACTAGAAACATTCAGCTTCTTTCTCCTGTTGTGATCCGGGTCAAATTGACCCTTGAAGAATGTGTAAATCTACAAAGAAATACTTATAAACTAAAAATGGTTCAGTTGATATGTTTGTAAACTAGCCCTACATGTTTATATTACAAGTAACTGTTCGGGTCAGTTTGACCCGGGAGTCAAAGTAAAAGCTAGAAAGAGTCTGAAAAATCAAATACTATTTGTTTCTTTGCAACTAAGACGCCTATCGCACATTCACATGCGTGTAACCCTTGTGTTATCCGAGGTATATCGACATTGGGTGGGGTCATCTGGACCCCACGAGAACGATGAACTTTTTTTCCCCACAATGATAGTTTATTTTTACTTGTGTCCGTGGCAAATCATAAAATCCTGTCCACCTTCACCAACATTTGTCACAGGATGGATAACACGTCAATGTAAGGCCTGGGTCATCTGGACCCCATAATAGAGCACAAGGGCTTACGCTCTCTTTGGGGTCCAGATGACTCCAACTACATATTGTTATGCAATTTCTTCCATGACAAATGTGGACAGGATTTGATGTCTGCTATGGACATTAATGAAACTCAAAAATCAGTGAAAAAAAAAAAGTTCGGCACTCTGTCTTGTGGGGTCCAGAAGACCCCACTTTTAATGTAAACAAGCCAAGGAGAGCAGAACGTGTGTGCACATGGTCACTTATCCTCCTTGAGCCATTATCTGTGAGCAGGAAAGGAGATAATTGAACTGAATTTTCTTTGAAATGGTTGGTAAAGAAGTTCATGGTGAAGTATGACGGTTTTACGGAGGATAGTTGAACCTCAGATCCTCAGTGCGGTTTCAGTCGTGGATCGGTGGACCAGCTCTACACCCTCTTCAGGGTGTTCACTCATTCATTCCATATACGTTTTGTGGATTTGGAGAAGGTGTTTGACCTCGTCCCCCGTGGTGTCCTGTGTACTCTGGGAGTCTTGCCGAGGGCTGTCCGGTCTCTGTATGACCGGAGCTTAGTCCACATAACCGGCAGTAAGTCAGATCTGTTCCTGGTACACGTTGGACTCCGGCAGGTCTACCCTTCATCACCGGTTCTGTTCATAGTCTTTATAGACAGAATTTCTAAGCGCAGCCAGGAGCTGGAGGGGATCTGGTTTGGGAACCACAGGATTTCATATCAGCTCTTTGCAGATGATGTTGTTCTGTTGGACCTCCAGCGTGTATTGGAGCGGTTTGCAGCAGAGAGTAAAGCGGCTGGGATGGAGGTCAGCACCCCAACATCTGAGGCCATGGTTCTCGACTGGAGAAAGGTGGTTTGTCCTCTCTGGGTGGAGGAGTTCAAACATCTCTGGGTCTTGGAGAGATCGGCAGACGGATTGGAGCGGTGTTTGTCACGATGTGGTCGCTGCACCGGTCTGTTGTGGTGAAGAGAACTGAACCAGAAAGCACAGCTCTCAATTTACCAGTTGATGTTCGCTCCAGTATTCACCTTTGGTCATGACCTAAAGGACGAGATCTCGAATACAAGCGGCTGAAATGAGTTTTCCCCAGAGGGTGTCTGGACGCTCCCGTAGAGAAGATCGGAATAGAGCCGCTTCTCCTCCACGTTCATGTGAGGTGACTCGGACATCCTGGACGATTCCCTGGAGAGGTCTTCCGGATGTGTCCCACTAGGCGGAGCCCCGGGAAGACCCAGGACACTCTGGAGAGGCTACGTTTCTCTGGCTGGTCTGGAGAACACCCCGGGTCCTCCAGAGGAGCTGGAGGAAGTGACCAGGGAGAGGGAAGTTTGGACATCTTTGCTTAGACTGCTGCTGTGACGACACTGTTCAGATGAACGGAAGAAGATGAATGGACTCTAGTCAGTAAAACTGACCCGGGCCCATTTGACCCTAATGTTTTATTTCGGAGCCATTTTAAATAAATCTAAAAATAAATATTTGCACTTTTTAAAATTTTTCTTTTATGTTTATTTAGTCTAATCAACATATAAATACAATGAATTCAGTTAAAATACATGTATGTTGACCTACATATCACATAGCTCGTGTTGGGGTCAATTTGACCTGGAGGTCAAAAAATAAAATACTACTTGCAACTATTGGATGTGTATATGTTCAGCTATTTTCATTAATACTTTTTCTCTTGTTAAATGAACCTGAGGCATATTATACTTTTGTTAGATTCTGGGTCAAACTGACCCGTTAGATATATAACAATGTAAAAGCATTTTTTTTTTTTTTGTTTTAACTTTGAGATACAAATGGCTCAGTTCATTCATTCATTCATTCATTCATTTTCCATGCCGCTTTATCCCTTTTGGGGTCGCGGGGATGCCGGGCCTATCCCGGCGGCTGATGGCGAAGGCAGGGTTAACCCTGGACAGTTTCGCCGTCTGTCGGCAGGGCCACATTCGCGCACACAGTCTCTCACATCATACCTAGGGGCAATTTAGAGTAACAATTAAACTATGAAGCATGTTTTGGACGTTGGGAGGAAGCGGTGTACCCGTGAGAACCCACGCATGCACGGGGAGAAACATGCAAACTCACACAGAAAGGTCCCAGTTGGTGTTTCTGATCCCCCAGCCGGGATTTGAACCGGAGCCTTCTTGCTGTGAGGCAAGAGCGCTAACCACTGCGCCACCGTGCAGCCCAGCTCAGTTAATATATTTTTAAAGTTTTTAAAGTTTTTCTAAATGTTCATGTTACAAAACCAGTTGGGTCAATTTGACCCAGCAGTCAAAATCGAACATGAAACATTAAACACTTTATCCTCATTGATCCGTGAGCAGAAAACGACATAAATCAACTAAACATTGTTAGAAATCGGTGAGGAGATTAAACCTTTTTATTGGGGACTTTATGGTTTTATGACTCCTGTGTAACTAAATACCCACCCCGGGTCAAATTGACCCCCTCAGTGTTGTCCTTTAGATAACACAACAGGGGGTTCATCTATTCATTGTTGGAAATCCATCCACCCGATATTTATGTACATCATTAAAATGGAATGTTCTGTATGCAGTTCGAGGACAGTTTGTAGTGTGGATCCGTCCCTCTGTGGACCAGAGTATCTGCCCCCCACCCCCACCCCATCACCACAAACCAGGCGTAAACCAAACAAGCTGCCTGATGGCTTCCAGATCGCGGCAGAGTATCCAAAAACGCTGCTTTTCTGAGCCAGAGAGAGCTTTGATTGGATTGAGGAGGCGGAGCTTCAGATCAAATAAACAATTGTGGAGGTAATGATGAAAATAAAAGTTGGTTTTAAGCAGTTTGATTATTTGAATTTCAAATTAGGAATTAGATCAAAGCAACAGATTAAATTATTAAATATTCAGAACAAGTTGGATCAAACTAACAAAAGCTTTTAGTTCTAGTATGATGCTAATGGTGGCTAACGGCTAACTAGCTCATCTGGAAAATCTCATCTCTGGGTAATATTTGGAGGACATGGTGACATTAACAACCCTTATTTTCAGGTCAAAATTGGCCAGAACACAATAGAAGAATGAAAGGAGGAAACAAGTTGGTTCCAACTTCTTCTTTGAAAGATCAGAAACTGTTGAGTCACGGTGAGGCAGAAAGAGGAGGATGAGGAGGAGATGAGAAGATGAGGAAGTGTTGGAAGCTGACATTACGAGGAAGAACACGGAGGATGTTGGTAAAAGGATGCTGAGGTTGGAGCTTCCAGAGAGAGCAGCAGGACACAAGAAAGCAGGTTAGATGGAGGCAGATGATTCTCTGTGGCGCCCTCTAAAGGAGACAGCGAAAAGTTTTTTTTTTGCACATGAATTGATTTGAAGTTTTCATCTAAACTGAAGACAAGAAAAAAAAAAAAGAAGGTTTACTAAAATGTGACATGCATGAAACTGAAGCTGAAGCCCTGACTTGTTCTCTACTGCCACCTTGTGGCTTTGAGCTCAAAAGAAAACTTTGGACAAATACAGAAGAAGAGCTTTATTATCCGTTAATGCAATAAATATACAAAACTCAAACTACAAACATGCAACTGAAGGTGGAACAGTCTTTAAAAAAACACCAAACCATCTTTTAAATTATACAAGATATACAAATAACTCTTTATTTCCTTCAAATGAATTCAGTGTTTCTACCAAACCTCTTGATTATCAAGCACAGAAGGCTCACATACAGTACATTATAGTTCACACTGCACTTCTGGGTTCTGCGACGTCAGACGTGCACGCACAGGTCCAAACTTGAGAGGGGGGAACAAATGTGGGACGATGAAATAAAGGAAAAGCATGAAGGATCCAGATAAAACCGAAAAGCCGTGAAGAGGACGCCGCGTGTCGCTTTAACGGAGGTCAAGCTTGAATCAAGCAAGAATTGATGGATGATTTTTTTCCTCCTTTAATTTAATCCGCTCTGCAGCAGAAAAACGTTCCATGCGAGTGACCAGCGTCCTGAATGAAGCCACATTCGTTGAAAGTTCAGCAGACGTCCAGAAATGCGATGAAACCAACGAAGAAAAGGCCGTCGTCCACACAGAAAGGAAAAGCAAATCTAAAGTGCAGTTTGTTAGCAATTTAATAAATAGAAAAGCAGATAAATACACGCAACAAAAACTGATTCGTATGTCAAAATATACAGTTTCTGTCTGTCGAGACACATTTGATCCAATTCTTTCTTTTTAGAATAAAAAAATAATGTTAATCCTTTTTAGAAACCCAATTCTAGCCTGAGATTACAGATTAAATAACATTAACAGGCTTCCACATGATGATTGAGATCATTTGATAAATTATATCTTTTCTGAATTAAGTTGAGCAGCACTTAAGGAAAATTAAGACACGCCTTTATTGACCTGATTCTGGGACATGATTAGAAAGCAAGGCATTGAACTGAAATGCACAGCATTTACCTTCAGCGATACAGACTCTCTCCACTAGGGGTCAGCAGAGTTCAACGGGAATAAATTAGATTTTTTTAAAAGCAGGAAGAAGCACCTCAGAAGGGGGGAGGGAATCGCCTGCGTGACCTCAGAGGAAACCGTCAGGAAGGCACACAAACATCCGTGAGGTTGGCCACACACATGCACACAGGAACACACAGAGGAGAGAGAGCACGCCGGCCGGCGGAGGGCGGCACGGGCTCCACGGCGCCTCGCGCCGACTCTGCGCTCAACTTGGGAATAAAAAAGAAACTGACCGACTGGAACCACTTTGATGTTGCTTGAAGGCTGAGGGGGGGGCTGTCCATGCGTTTCAAAGGGAGGGGGGGGTCGAAGACCTGAACGAATCAGATCTGCTCCTTGAAAGCTCCCTGAGCGGCCGTGGAAGCGGCCGTGGACGCGGCGTTGGCCGCCGCCGTCTGGACGGTCTTGTTGGACATGACGCCTGTGGCGAACTCCTGCTGGGCCTTTTCGAAGCTGGCGCCCGTGGTGCGGTACAGGGCGTGGATCTGTGGCGGGGGGGCGGGGGGCGGAGCCACAAAAGGAGAAGGTCACAGAAAGCCCAGAATTGATTCAACAGTTTCCAGATCTGCTTCTACCTTCTTGAACATGATGAGAGACATGACGGCCTGAGAGGTGAAGAGAGCCGCCACCAGGATCATGATGATGCCCACCGGGATGCTCTTGTTCAACCCGGTCAGCGCCGAGATCCAGCCGCTGAGGAAACATCCCTTCAATTAAAAACTCAACCCAATTCATCAAAAAAAAAAGAGGAACCAAATCACATGTCGATTAGATTCAATTCAATTCGCTGGAAAAACATTTTCTCACAGACATTCATTTTTCTTGTGGTTTCTCAGTGAAAAAGTCACTGCTAGAAATGCTCATTATGCTAACAATGCTAAAAGTCTTAGTTAAAGTAGCTTATCGTGCCAACAATGCTAAAATTGTTTAAGTTTTAATGTCTTAAGGATCATCAAATATTTCAGAAAAACATTGCGAAAATGCTCAAAGCTAACAATGCTAATAGCTTTAGCATTACGTTCATCAAACGTCTCAGAAAAACAAATGACAAAATTACTGAACACACTAACATTACTATTAATGCTAAAGTTATAATCAAAATACTCAATGCTAACAATGCTACGTATCTTAGCATTACGTTCAGCATCATCGACAATCTAAGCATAACATTGCAAAATAATGGTAACTATGCTAACAATCCTAATATTGCTAACTCAGATTATCCAATTGTTCAAATTATTTAAAATGCTATCAATGCTAACATGTTTTAGCATCACGTCCAGCATCATCAACAATCTAAGCATGACATTGCTAGAAAATACCTATATTAGTAATCATGCTAACTGTTCTAATGTTGATAAAGTTTTAATATCGTGTTCAACATCAAATATCTCAGAATAGCACATTGCTAAAATTGTTTATTATACTGACAATGCTAATTAAGCTAAAGGTTTTAGCATTGCATTCAGCATCAAATGTCTAAAGAATAAAAGCGCTTATCATGCCAACAATGCTAATATTGCTAAAGTCTTATTGTGTTAAGCATTTTCAAAATATTCTATCCTAACGATGATATATGTGTTAGCATTACATTTAGCATCGTCTACAATCTAAGCATAGCAGAGGTAAAAATACCTATATTGGTAACTATGCTAACTATTATAATGTTGCTTAATAATGTGTTGAACATGACATATCTCAGATTAGCACATTGCTAAAAGTCCTTATCATGCTAACAATGCTAATAAGGCTAACATTGCATTCAGCATCAAATGTATCAAGAATATTGAATTGCCAAAACTGCTTATGCTATCAATGCTAATATTACTAAAGTCTTCATATTGCGTTAAGCGTCATTAAAATACTCAGCAAACTATGCTAATCGCTGTTGCAATTGTCTTAGCTTCGGTTTTAGCCTCATCAAACAAACTACTAGAAATGCCTTCGAGCTAAAAATGCCAAATTTGCAGAAGTCTTACTATTTCATTCAGCATCAAATATCTCAAGAATAGTAGGATTGCTAAAATTGCTAACTATGCTAACAATGGTAAAAATCTTAGCATTGCAGTTAAGCAGGATCCTCCATCTCAGAAAACCTCATCGCTCCAAGGGCAAACTATGCTGAACCAAAACCTGTCAGACAAACATTGAGATCCCGTCACATTTTCCTAGAATTATTATGGTCTGTCTGTCTTCTGCTGGTTGTTTAAAACCATTCAGTTCATGAGGGTTTTGTTGTTTTACCTCAACAAACAGATTTAAACTCTGCATCTAATCCATGTTGTCTGGAAAAGCCTTTGTTTTATTTTGAAATGTTAATATTTCATACTTTTAAACTTCTAACAGTTTATAACTTATTTTTTTAACCATGTCAAGTTTTTTAATTGGATTTTACAACCTTAAATTGTAAAACAGAACCTGTGTAATAAGTATGTTTTAGTACTTTAAGCTGGCTGTGTAACATTTTTTGAAAATTAAAGTTAAATATGGTTTTGAAGAGTTTTAAAAGTGACTAACACGTATAAATAAAACACATTTTGGTGGTTAAAGATGGGTTTCTTGTCTCACCTCGCGCCCCAGCCATTGATCCCAATACACTGGATGACGTAGATCCCAAACTGGCAGATGTAGACGAAGAAGAAAACAAAGAACCTAAAAGAGCTGTCGCTCCTGCAAACACAACAGCGGAACATGAGGACCAGCAGGCGGAGTGTTGGGGAGACGCGCCGCGCCGCGCCGCCACGCTCACCTGAACGCTCCGTACAGCGGCCGGTACCAGCAGACGAACGAGCACGGCGTGAAGAGCAAACACCAGAGGATGGACAGGCCGAAGTCCACGCCGCGCAACCCGTCCACGCAGAACCAGGACAGGCAGGCGATGAGGTTGGCCAGCAGCGTCCCGGTGTGGACTGCAAGAGAGCGTCCGTTAGGCCAGAGGTTCTTAACCTTTTTGACACTGGGGCCCAATTTTCCCGGTACAAAGTGATTCAAGGCCATTCAAATATAAACATGTTAATGTGAATTGATCACATCTTGTTTAATTTGTATTTGATATTAAATAGTCATTTTAATGGTTTATCAAAGTAAAATCTTGTGGGAAAAAAGTAAGATTGTGATCATGAGACATCATATGAAAGTAAAATTTGTAATCTGAGAGAAAAAATAATGACTAACAAGGTCAATCATCAAATGATGAAGATTCAAAAAACAAATCAAATAATCTAGAAAGTCAGAGAAAAATTAGAAGAAGTTGATTCAAAATTGAAACAAATGAAAAAAAATTGAATAAAAATATCAAAGATTTGATCAAAAATTGTGTTGTAAAAAACAGAACACTTCAAATAAGTTTCAAATGAAACAAATGTAAATGATTTAAAAAATGCTAATTAAAAGATTATTTTATAACCTGCTGATGAACTTGACAATTATAAGTTTTAATTTAGTACTAGATATTTCTCTCCAAAATCTGTGACAAATTAACAACAACAGTCACAACAGTCTGTTTAAAAAAAAAAAAAAAAACTAAACATGAACTGAGGCAAAGAGCCCCGAATAAAGTCAAATATGACGAGGGCCGATAGCCACATACTTTTGGCTCATGCCACAACGTAGAACAGAGGCCGCTCCTATTTAGCGGAAGAATGTTAACCTATGGCGGCGTTCACACCAGGCGTGGAGCGTGGAGCGGTGCGGTCCTCATTGTGAGTGAAAAAGTCAAAATTTGAAATAACAAAATAAAATAATTGTGAGACAAAAGTCAGAATTGGAGGGAAAAATGTCAAAATTAAGAGGAAAAAAAGGTCAGAATCGTGAGGAAAAAAAGCCAAATTTTGAAGAAAAAAATTCAGAATCGTGAGTAAAAAAGTCAGAATTGTGAGAAAAAAAGTCTGAATTTTCTGTTTTTTTTCCTCCATGGTCGTAATCTTATTCCTTAGGCCCCTGACCAAAAGTTTAGATTTTATTTATATTTTGTTATTAAAACAACCTTCTTTGGTTTTGACGGGCCCAATATTTATTCTGTTTGTATTCAATAATTTTTTTCCTTTAACACTCAAAAACTACTAAATTAAATCAGTTTTAACTGCAAATATGTTCCAAAATGCTTTTATTTCCTCCAACTGTTCAGGTTGATGTATTGGATTTGAGTCGATTCAAACTCAAAAACACACAAACTCCATCATTTCTCAAGCAGCAGAGATAGAGCAGTGTCATCAACAAACAAGTGGACCTCGTGCTATGCTTGAATGTATGGATTCAGACGCTAACAGTTACAACAGGCCCCAAAAATCAGAGAAAATCAATCGAGTGAAATGACTCCAACAGCAGCAGGTTCTGTTTCTGCAGGGATTTTCCATCTCCACGAGGAATCCGACATCAGCTGATTCAATCCAAACAAGCAAATCCAGTCTTTTGGGTTAGAAAAGTCTTCAGCATAAATGTGGAAGCTCCTATTGTTCTGAGGAGTTTTCCTCTGCAGATCATCTGACCGAGTCCCTTCATCAGCCCACATGACTGCAGCACATGTGTGGTCATGTGGCCGCTAAGCTCCGCATTAAAGCTCCTCACACACTCAGAACTGGAGGTTCAGGAGGAAAATGACTCTTTACTAAAAGAGGTTCCCTCCACTCATAAAAGTGGACTACATGCTAACTTTTTGGGCTAGTTTGGAATTTTTTTGGGCTATTTTGTAGTTTAGCTAATATTTCAGCTAAATACTAGCTGTTTTAGCTAATTTTGGATATTTTTCAGGTTTTTTTTTAGGCTAATTTGGAGTTTAGATAATATTTCAGCTCCATGCTAACTGTTTTGGCCAATTTTTTTTTCCAGTTTTTATGCAGTTTTGGGGTTTAAATAGTATTTCAGCTACATGCTAGCTTTTTGGCTAATTTAGGATTTTTTTCAATTTTTTTAGGCTTTTTGGAGTTTAGCTAATATTTCAGTTACATGCCAGCTGTTTTGGATAACTTAGGCTTTTTGTCATTTTTTTAGGCTAATTTGGTATTTAACTCATATCTTAGCTGACTATCAGCTTCAGCATTTTAAGCTATCAATTTCAGCATCTTCAGCTATCGTCAATGTTTAGTGGCCAAAGTCAGCTTACATCCTTCACTCTAGCATTATCGCAGATGATGCCATAAATCTATTTTTCTAGTTAGTTTAAAGTTATTGATGGTTAAGATGTGTGCTTTACATCTACTTTGTGCAGGACCCGATTAATCGACTAATCGGAAAAAATAATCGGCGATTAGTCGACTATTAAAATAATCGTTTGTGGCAGCCCTAGTGAACACTTGTCAGCTTAAAGCACTTTAAAGAATCACATTTCCGGGTTTGTACACAGCATAACAATTCCTTTTGCTTCTGATTCTTCATTTCAATTGTTTGTTTTCTGTACGATTTTTTTTTTTTTTTTTATTGTAACGTTTTTTCAGCTCAGCTGAAGGACACTAGGGCTGCCACAAACGATTATTTTAATAGTCGACTAATCATCGATTAATTTTTCCGATTAGTCGACTAATCGGATCATGGACAAAGTGGATGTAAAGAAAATCTGAAATATGATTAGCTTTAAAACAAAAAAATCCTAAATAAGCTAAAATCGCTGGCATATAGCTGAAATATTAGCTAAACTCCAAATTAGCCTAAAAAACTGTAAAAATTCCAAATTAGCCAAAATAGCTTGCATGTGGCTGAAGACATGGCAAAACTCCAAATTAGCCTAAACAACTGTAAAAAATCCCAAATTAGCCAAAATAGCTAACATATAGCTGAAATATTAGCTATAGCAAAAACTCCAAATTAGCCTAAAAAACTGTAAAAATCCAAATTAGCCAAAATAGCTAACATATAGCTGAAATATTAGCTAAACTCCAAATTAGCCTAAAAAACTGTAAAATTTCCAAATTAGCCAAAATAGCTAACAATAGCTGAAATATTAGCTAAACTCCAAATTAGCCCTAAAAACTGTAAAAATCAAATTAGCCAAAATAGCTAACATATAGCTGAAATATTAGCTAAACTCCAATTAGCCCTAAAAAACTGTAAAACATTCCAAATTAGGCCAAAAATAGGGTAGCATGTAGCTGGAATAAATAGAAAAACTCCAAATTAGCCTAAAAAACTGTAAACATTTAGAATTAGCTAGCTAACATGTAAATGAAATATTAGCTAAACTCCAAATTTGCCTAAAACTGAAAAAATCCTAAATTAGGCCAAAAGAGCTAATATGTAGCTGAAAATATTATCTAATTCCAAAGCCTAAAAAACTGAAAAAGCCTAAATTAGCCAAAATAGCTAGAATGAAGCTAAAATATTAGCTAAACTCCAAAATAGCCTGAAAACCTTAATAAATGCCAAAAATAACCTAAAAAGCTAGCAGAATGTGATTATAACTTTCAACTTTACTACAGTCTGACTCCATATATTATAAAGTAACGACTAATCGACTATAAAATTAGTTGTCGACTATTTTAATAGTCGATTAGTCGACTAATCTGGCAGCCCTAAAGGACGCACGTCCTCCTTTCAACGCTCTCACAACCACGAGGAGCTACTCACACATCCAGAGGTAGTACATGATTTTGACCGTCTTCTGAAACTCCACGGGGATGTCCACGCTGATGTCGTGGTAGAAACACGGAGCCACCGGGAGGTTCTCTGGGAGGGGGGGCCAGTTGTTCTTCCTGCCTGTAACATTAGAGGCTTTAATCACTGAGAAATGTCTCAAGTTACTTTAAAAAACTAACCCGAACAAACATTATGAAAATAATGATCTTATAGCTGTTATATTTGAGTATTAATACTGCATTTCTGGTGTTTGCCACAAGGGGGCGCACCTCCATTGCATGTTAAGAGGAATATATGATAAAGAATCAACATAAAGGAAGCACTTTTGTAAAAAGTCAGTTGTTTTCTTAGCATGGAGGGGAAAACGTTCTCCTGTTTGGGTGCAAACACGGAGTTCTGTAGAGTTTCTCTGGTTCTGGTTCTGACCTCCAGAGGCGCTGAGCGTCTGCATCTCTCTCTCCCGCCGGTCCAGCTCTGCCGCCTTCCTCTCCAGCTCCTCCTGCCTCCTCAGCAGCTCTGCAGCCGCCCGGGACGACTCCTGCAGACGCAAGTTCAGCTTTCTGACAGAGTCTCCACAGATTCACACAACTTTAAGACTTTTAATATAATTTCTCATTTAAGGCTTTATGTTCAAAATAAATATTGAAAACCCAGCTATTTCTTGATCAATACATGTGATTTAATCGCTATGATCTCCATTGTTCCATGTTTTAATGTCTTTCAGCAAACCGTGCAGGTTGCTTCTCGGGCTGCCGCGATTAGTCGACTAATCGAATAATAATCGATGACTAATTTAATAGTCGATTAGTCATTAGTTTATATTGAATGGAGTCAAAGTGTCGTAAAGTTGAAAGTTTTTGAACTTTTCGGACTATTTATTGAGGGTTTTTAGGTTATTTTGGAGTTTAGTTCATATTTCAGCGACATGCTAGGTTTCTGGCTAATTTAAACTATTTTCAGTTTTTTAGGCTAACTAGGAGTTTAGCTAATATTTCAGCTAGATGCTAGCTGTTTTGGCTAACTTAAGCTTTTTTTTTTTTTTTAGGTTTTTTAGGGTGTTTTGGAATTTAGCTAATATTTAAGGTATTTTGGCTAATTTTGGATTTTTTCATTTTTTAAGAATATTTTGGAGTTTAGCTAATATGTCAGCTAGTAGTTTTGGCTAACTTGAGTGGTTTTTTAGGCTAATTTGCCATTTAACTAATATTTTAGCTAGCTATCAGCTTCAGAGTTTTCAGCATCTTCAGCTATCCTCATTAGCATTTTCAGCTTCCCAATTCAGCTTACAGCATTCACACTAGTATTATCACAGATAATACTAGTGTGAATATATCTAGTTTCCAGTTAGTATAAAGCTAATGATGGTTAAGATGTGGGTTTTACATCCATCAAAAAAAAAAAAAAAAAATAATAATAGGCTGATTAGTCGATTATTAAAATAATCATTTGTGGCAGCACTAGTTGCTTCAGAACGATTTTCACACTTTCACATGTAATCCTTGTTTTCTCTCCATGAATTTGGAGCTAATTAGCTAGCTGAGGTTAAACTATTTGCCACCTTATGACATTGCACATCAAGGAAATGGTTTTTTATTGCATCGATGAGAGAAAATTCAGACCAAATCACCAGAATTTAAGACAATTTAATGTTTTTTAAGGATCCGCAAACACAGTCTGCTTCCCCCTGATCAGTCACATGTATTTACTGACGTTTCTTGTCAGGAGAACACGCCCCGCTCGCTCATACCTGGCCCTGGGGCTGCGAGTACGCCGGCGGCTCCTCCGACGGCTTCATGATGGCGGGCTGCGTGCTGACAGCAGGGCCCGTGGTTCTGGGGGCCGTCCCCGCAGGCGTCTGTGACAGCAGAGACATTTCATTTTTACTCATCATCCGCTTCCCTGCAAAGAACTGCAGAATGAGGAAGCTTCCACCATGAATAGTGACTGAATCTATAACGGAAAATGACAAACGGGGAGAAAACAAAATCTGAAAATGCTTTTCTGTTAAAAATATTCGTGTTAGAAGAAATCAAATAAAGCTAATCTAGTTTTTTTTGACTGAAAAAAACTTTAGAAGCAGAAAATGATTTAAAATAAGAGATTTGCATTGCTTCTCAATACAAAGTTCTTCCTAAAAGCTTCAAGCTGCATATTCTGCTGTTTTACAAATTTAAAAACAGGTTTTTAATTAACTTTATTGGGCAGAAGTGAGGCTAACTGCTGATTGAACAAATATTTTCATCCCATCATTGCTCTAAGTGAAGTCTTAGAGATGTTGGACATCCACCTGTGTGAATTGGAACTTAATTCATCCAGTAAAACTGCAAACATTTATACAAAATCACCCAGAAAACCAAACAGATCTATGGACAGAAGTTATTTTGTTTTGAGCGTTCATACGGCCGTCAGATTACATCCATCGCATTTGACTAAAGTGAGATTCTGTTTTTTTTAATGTACAATATTTGAAATTTTGGTGAAAAAAATAAAATAATTTTACTCGATTTAAAGGGGAATTTTTGTCAAATGAGGTGGAAATGGCGAGAAAGATAAATCCACCTTCACATTTTATGAATAATTTATTGAAAGTTTGTTCTAAATTTGAAACTGGCAGAGATTCAGTTCTGTAACAAAAGTTTTGAAGTTTTGAGACAACAAAATTAATTAAACTGATTTCAATTGTAAAAAAAAAAAAAAACTTCAAATGAGTCAACTTTAGGTCAAACCAACTGAGAACATTTTACTAACACATTACTAAAAGCCCTAAAGGTTCAGACTCTACTTTCTATGGAAATATTCGGATTACTCTGTAGTTTTCAGGTGTTTGTGGAGTTTGTAGGGCGTAAAACAAATGTTGTTGCTAAATGAAATGAAAGTGAGGTTGAAACGTCTGCTTCTGTGCTTCAGAGCGAGAAGACAATGTGGATCTAACAGCCCGTGTCTCGCTGCCACTACGTACATTTGACCCAAACTGCACAGAAAACTGGTCAAACATGAATATACATGAAGAAAAGTGAGAAAAGTTGTGGTCTTTCACGTAAAATAGTCACAAATGTATCATGAATAAACTACATTGAAACTACGGAAGTACAAACAAACCACATAAAGAACACGTTAACCTGCACTTCATTGAATTTCGCCACTTTGACTTTGCGTCAGCACCACGGACAGCACCCGCCGCCGCCGCCGGCCCTCGTGACGCTTCGTCTTTAACAGCCAGATTCCCTCTGTTTATATGCATTCATTAGTGATTATTAGTGCGTCAATTATGTCAGTTAAACGTGATATATTAGGTGTACATCGGTGGTACATGAAAGAAAAGTCAATTAGACATACGTAATAATATGCAAGTAATGATAGTAGTAATAATTTACGTAATATTTAAACATAAACTCCGTAATTTAAAAAATGCTGAAGAGGTCAAAACTGAATTCCTATAATGTTGTTGATTAACACTGATTAACACTTAATTACATCTATCCTGTGTGTTTCATGAAAAACTTGTAGGTAGTGTCTGTATGACATGAACCTCTACAGGCGGGATAATGTTTTTATTTTAAAATCAACTTTGAAGTATTTTTTACCAAATAATACTGGATGAAGATGATGGCTGCCTATTTTATTTTTATTTTTTTAACAGTCACAGACACAAACTCTTATTTCTTCATTTGAGAAAGTCAAACACAAACAGGCAAGGAAGTAAAAACTTCAGTTATATCTCTTTTTTTTTAATAAATGTATGTCTAATAAAAGAGTTGCATAAACTCACTGGTTTAGCATCTGCAAAGGGATTGTACTCCTCCAACCCCGCAGCTGTGGTTTGTCTGACTTGTGTTACTGATGGATCCTAAAAAAAAAAATAAAAAAATTAGGACATGCAGCTTTTTGAAAGGTTGACTAAACTCAGAATAAAGTGATAGATTGCAGCTTTTTAGCAGCGCTTGTCATCAACAGAAAGTAGGAAGTTAAAGCGTTCGTGTGGGAGTTTATAAGCAGAAACGACTGACGTTCTCCTCCAAACATTCAGACTGGATTCAAAACTGACAAAGACCAAATCATTGCAACCATTTCACAACAGCTATAAATAGAGAAATCAGTGAGTTACAAAAGAAAAACTAAAAGATACTTTCAGATTTTAACAAAAAAAAAAAAAAAGTTATTTTTGCACCAAGATTGTGAACTTGGATGTTTTTTTTATTTTCACAATAACGCCAAAGTACTAACAGTAAACAAAAAAAAAAAAAAAAAACAAAAAAAGATTTCTATAACAGGAACAAACAAACAAAAAAATAAATTTCCTTCAGAAACACAAGTGCATGCTGGGAGCTGAAGTTCAGAGAAGATGTTAAAGAGTTGTTAGGGAATGTTTAAACGGCTGAAATTTGAAGCAGTAATTTGATAAAAGTGCATTAAAGCTGGGGGTGTAAAATACTTCACATTTACCTAAATCTGTGCAATTTAAACTAATTTATTGTATTAATTAAAACTTTCTTCAAGAAATTGCTAAAAAAAAAAAAAAAGGAACCAGACTTGAAAATGAAACATCCGTTCATCAAATCTATTATTAATTTTCCTGCAGAGCTTTTCTGTGATTTTAAAACTTTTTGTGTTTCTCGTTTTTCTGTTTCAATCCAGATGTAAATGAAAACCTTTAAACCTAAAAAACTCATGTTACAGCAGGTTTTGTGTAAAGTAGTGAGAAGGATGTCAGGATTTTAAGTTTATGGTACAAACGGGTAAAAGTGACGGGTTTTCACAACACAGTGGAATGTGTTGAGGTCCGGCTCAGGCGTGCGGACGCGTTTGCAGACGTTATTACAAAAGAACCAACGCAAAACTGCAATAATAATACAATAATCTGTCATTTTAATAATCTAAAAAAAAAAAACATGAACACTATTAAATTTACAAAATTAAATTCTACATCCTAAATTAGCTATAGCAACTTTATGGTTGTTGAAAAAAAAAAAAATAATTGAAAAAAAAAATGCTAAAATTGAGAGTTTAAAGGTTCAATGTTAGCATAACACTAGTTGATAGGGCTGCCACGATTAGTCGAGTAATCGATGACTAATCGACTATTAAAATAATCGACAACTAATTTAATAGTCGATTAGTCGTTACTTTATATTGTATGAAGTCAGATTGTAGTAAAGTTGAAAGTTATAATAGCATTCTGCAGCTTTTTGGAATATTTTGGCATTTATTAAGGTTTTTTAGGCTATTTTGGAGTTTAGCTAATATTTCAGCAGCATGCTAGCTATTTCGGCTAACTTTAGCTTTTTTATGTCTTTTAGGCAACTTTTGAGTTTAGCTTATATTTCAGCTATATGCTAGCTGTTTTGGCTAATATAGGATTTTTCCATTTTTTTAAGGCTAATTTGGAGTTTAGCAAATATTTCTGCAGCATGCTAGCTATTTTGGTTAACTTAAGCTTTTTTAGGCAATTTTTGAGTTTAGCTTATATTTCAGCTATGTGCTAGCTGTTTTGGCTAATATAGGATTTTTCCGTTTTTTAAGGCTAATTTTGAATTTAGCTAATATTTCAGCAGCATGCTAGCTATTTAGGCTAACTTTGGCTCTTTTTATTTTTTGGTAAATTTGGCATTTAACTAATATTTTAGCTGGTTATCAACTTCAGCATCTTTACATCCACTTTGGCCATGAACAGATTAGTCGACTAATCGGAAAAAATAATCGGTGATTAGTCGACTATTAAAATAATCGTTTGTGGCAGCACTACTAGTTGAAAACATGAAAAGTGTTGAAAATGGGCTTTTGTTATCTACATCTCTAAATATTGTTGTCAAATTCTAAATTATTTGAAAAAATCTTTATAATTTAGAAGCTGAACTTTTTTTTTTAAAGTAATAAGCTGTTATTAACGCTTCATTTTAAAGAAAATATAAAATTGCAGGAAATAACTAGAAAACACTGAAGTCCCACTGTCTACTGAAGATCCACTCATTCAGAAAATAGTTTTTGTGGAGTTTGAAACAGAATTCCTATAAACTGCATCCAGCTGAGCGAATCCACCGTTTGCTCAAATGTTTAAAGTTAAGCTGAATGAAAATATGAAGCTTTTAGCTTAATAAGAACGCTGCTGCTTTTGGAAGATTTAAAGTTTTGCAGATTTTTAATTAACAAAAAACTGAATAAACAAGAACATCTTAATATCAGAGATGTTAAAGCAACAGAAAGTACAAGAAACTCATTAACTAAATGACAACAAATAACAAAAACATAATAATGGATTTCATTAATATGAAAACATTTGAGCAATCATAAATTAATGGGACCCGTTTTCCTTCATGTTTTTGTCTAAATGGCTGCTTACCATCAGCTGCCGTCAGCCGCACACGACCATTCACGACGCCGCAGAAACTGCACATCCAACCAGGAAGATTTGTGAAGTGTTGCTACTCGTCCACTCTCGTGTTCTGATACCATCGGACTCCTAAACTTCCAGGAGCTCCGACTTGTCACCAGACCAGCATCATCAATATTTCAGAGAATGTTGCTTTGCAATTTTAATGGTGTTCTGGTGCCGAGTCGACACGAAAGACGGAATCACCAAAGGATTTCTGAAGGATTGATTTCTAAAGAATCTATTTTTTTATTACCTATTAAAGCAAAAAATTAAAAATCTATTTTTCTGTAACTACTTTCTATTAATGACCATTGGAGCCCAGTTTCTGCAGTTAACCCACATCCACAGAAATAGGCCAAAAAAGTCTGCCATGTTGGATTTCAAGCACATGTCACAACATATGATTTCATCAAGTATTGACGACAGCCCAGAGAGAGAGACACGCTCCATTTATCTTCAGGCATCGCGGTTAAAGGCGGAAAATGACGGAAACGCAGCAGCGAAGCCTTCCAGCTCCTGTCAGTATGCTAATGATCTCCTGAATTATTCACTTATCCTGTCGCTGTGTGACTGAACCCGCTCCTTCAACGGGTTCTGGGACATTTCTGGACTCAAACAAGAACAAAAATCTGGATTATTTTCATTATTCATTAATCTAAGATTAGTTTTAATGTTTTCCTTTTAATCTTTCAGGAAAAATTAAAGCTTATTTTTCTGAACTTAAAGTATTGATTTAAAAAAAAAAAAGTACATAAATGTAACTAGCATGACATATCAAATAATGTTTTTAAATTACACTTTAACTCACTTCTCTACATGAAAACAGCCTCATTGTCAGGATCATCTACAGTGAACAAATGGGAAAGAAAAACTTAAACAAACAAATTAGTCGTAAAAGGCTTTTAAACTTTAGGAAAGCCACCTTAAAATGAATGATATGTTAGAAAATGTCAGGAGAACAAAACTAAATCTTGTTATTTTAATTTTAGTTGCATTGTAATCAAATGAATTCTTAATATTTCCTTTTTATATTCACTATTAAATGCGTTTCTCTGAACTTTTCTTACAGTTTACCGAAACCTGAAAATGCCTCAGAAATCCTTTACATATTGATTTGGGGCATGACCTTTGACCTTCACGTGACACAAACTTCACCTTTCCGCTTTAAAAATGTGACCTTGACTTTAAGTTTTAAAGTCCCTCTCCAACTTGTGGGTGGGAGCAACCCCGTCCCCCTTCCCCTCCCTTTTGCTGAGAGCCATCTGTTTACATGATCCCCCTCTACCTTACAGCTCCTCACACCTCCAAGCTAACGTTACCGGGGAAAACAAAGGTGGATCTAATCATCTACAGGTGGAGCTTGTGAGCCGCCCAGCGTATTTCTTCATTACAAATAAGATCTTATCTAAATGGCAGTTTTTCATCTGCTCCCGATTCCATAATTACTTGAATTAAGAAATACTCATTAATGGAATTTTAAGCTTAATCTTCTTTCCATACGTCTTCTGCCATAAGAAAAACATCACAAAAACATGTTAAAAAGAATTTTCATCAGAGTGGGTCTTTAACTATGTAGTTTCATCTGAAGATTCTGACCGTGTTTTAGGTACAGTTGTCACTGTTCATTCAAGCATCTTTAATTCGCCATTGATGAACTTGGTTTTCGCATTGGAAAATAAACAGAGTTAATGTGTGTGTTGCAGGATGGCTTACACTTTGATTTTGATTCAGAACAAGGTCCAGTGGATTTATCAGAGATTTATAAGCCAACGGCAGCTTTCTTATGACTTTGTGTTGATTTCACAGCTTTTGTAAAAAGGTAAAAAGTGACTTAGGTTCCCAAAAATCACCCCCCTAAACCACATGTGTCAAAGTCAAGGCCAGGGGGTCGGATTTGGCCCCCGGGTAATTATATCCAGCACTCCAAATCATTTAATTGCATTGCTATTAATGGTCCGATGTTATCTTGCGCTTATTTCTAATTTTTATAAATTGATCCTCTTAATGGTTGAAAAGTTACAGTAAATCAAAGAACATAAACACTGGAGCTCCGGTGTTAAAGGGTTATGGCTTAAATTGTTTTATTCTGGAATAATATTCTTTCCTCTTTTTATTTATAGTCCATCCATCCATCCATCCATCTTCTTCCGCTTCATCTGGACCGGGTCGCGGGGGCAGCAGTCTAAGCAAAGATGCCCAGACTTCCCTCTCCCCGGCCACTTCCTCCAGCTCCTCTGGGGGGACCCCGAGGCGTTCCCAGGCCAGCCGAGAACATAGTCTCTCCAGCGTGTCCTGGGTCTTCCCCGGGGCCTCCGCCCAGTGGGACATGCCCGGAACACCTCTCCAGGGAGGCGTCCAGGAGGCATCCGGACCAGATGCCCAAGTCACCTCAACTGGCTCCTCTCGATGTGGAGGAGAAGCGGCTCTACTCCGAGCTCTCTCCGGGTGACTGAACTCCTCACCCTATCTCTAAGGGAGCGCCCAGCCACCCTCGGGAGAAAACTCATTTCAGCCGCTTGTAGTCAGGATCTCGTTCTTTCGGTCACGACCCAAAGCTCATGACCATAGGTGAGTACTGGAACGAAGATCGAATCGAGAGCTTTGCTTTCTGGCTCAGCTCTCTTTTCACCACAACGGACCGGTACAGCGACCGTAAAATGGCGGACGCCGCTCCAATCCGCCTGTCAATCTCACGCTCCGATCTTCCCTCACTCGTGAACAAGACCCCAAGATATTTAAACTCCTCCACCTGAGGCAGGAGCACTCCACCCACAGAGAGAGGGCAAACTACCCTTCTCCGGTCGAGGACCATGGCCTCAGACTCTCATCCCAGCCGCTTCACACTCGGCTGCAAACCGCTCCAATGCATTTATTTATAGTAAGAAGGTAAATATATTATATATGTTTATGTATTTTGATTTTTAAGTGACTTTCGATCCTGATCCTAGAGTGTTTGGTTTTGCCGTTGATGTGATTTCACCTGCCCTATATGGATTTAAATGTATTCTGTTTGTGTGGATTGCCGTAACAATGTGTACATGTAGGAGTGACACCTGCCCTAAATAATGTAGAAATGCTAAAAAGGGCTGAATTTGTTGCTGTGGATTTGAGTCCCACATCATGAAAAATCATGTTAATGAGAGCAATAAGGACCGCCCACAACCAAGAGCCTTTAGTACAGAATAATTAACTATGTTTGGCATAAATAAGGCCTGTAAAGATCAATTTAAATAACTCAAAAATTGCAGAAGATCCTGAAAAAATGTCTTGGGACAATTTGATAATGTTTGGAGCAAAAATAGAGAAGACAAAAAAAACCTTGATATTGTAGCTGGGATTACTACTATGGACCGTTCTCTCTGGAAAAGCAAAGCCGTAAAATACTAACAATTTTAGTTAATTTTAGGTTTATTGAGCCGTTCAATTTATTTCTCTGATCAGAATGGAAAGCTCTATTATTTGTTTCGTCTTTGGTCCTTAGGAAATGGAGGCTTGTGGTCCCTACAGGTTTCAAAATCTTTATCCAGAAAGACCAAATTTGTGACCAAACCCCTTCAAGATTTTAAAAACAGAATCTTTGTGAGGAGGGTCATGTCAACAGTAGCTGCCAATGTTGTCGTAGCTGCAAAGGTTGATGTACGTGAACATCTGAACCAGATTTAAGCAGATGGGCTTCAGGAAAGCATTTTTCCTTCACAGAGGCTGTAATTTCTATAATAATAATAATAACAAAAACAACAGTTTAGCTTTAGTGTCATTGTTTACAGACCAGCTGGTGACAACATGTGATGTGACAACATGAAGGGGGCCTCAGGGGGCCACCTTCACACTGTAAACACAGCAGGCTGCTATATCATTTCTGTTTTGACAGTCACTTAACATTAATATTTTTGGTCATTCTAAACATAAATAACAGTTGTGTTTAAACAGTAATCACACTAAGAGTTTGCTGTAAACTCATTTCCATTTACTTAAGTTTGGCTAACTCAAGAACATTTCCTATGTCACTTCTGTAAGTGAATAAATTTTCACTTAAAACCGCTAAACTCGTTCAGAAAGTAAGTTAAGGAGTTTAAAAAAGCTTTAAAGTCAAAGTATCTCCGTCACTGCGGCGTAAAAACAGTCCAGTTAGTTCCAGAATAATCCATCCGACGAGCGCCAATCTCCTCTAAATGTAAATGAATGCAGCAGCTAATGCTAAACATGCTAACTTTAGCAAGCTAATGTTACCTGAAACGGGCTGTTCAGCTCCGGGTCCGCGAAGGGGTTGCTGTCGAAGTCTGACATTCTTCACCGGGAGCGGCTCACGTCGATTAACGGGGTCCCAGAGCGGATATCGATAACTCGGGTCAAACTTAGACACTTCGAAGCATCGAGTCGGCGCGAGGAATGGCCCGGAGGAGATGACACGGCCGGAGTGATGATGGCTCGTTGAAGAAACCCAATCCTTGCAAGGATTGGCCAGCAGCCACGCACGCAGCAAGGGGGAGGGGCTGCGTCAGGCGGAAGTGGACAAGCACGTAAGATGCGTCACAGCTCTCGTAGTTTTTCAGCTTCAAAAAGTTTCCAAAATAACATCTGTAAATCCCTGGAACTACTTATTAACGAATTAACTTTAGCAGTTTTTTTTCTCTTTGAGGACTTTTTTATTTTGTTATTATTTAATGTCAATTAAAATACTATTATTTATGTTTTTTTTCAACAGTAAAAGTCAAGAATAATTGGTTGTGCTATATGATCTTACATTGAATTTTTATGTTATATTTTTGAACTGTGTTTTTCAATAAAATAAAAGTTCCCTAAACCGTCTGAGTAAGAGGATACAAATACGTTACTGCCATATACATGTTATATATGTGACAAAAATAAAGAATTCCACAAAACAATTCCACACAACATTTATCCCACAAATTTGTTTATATCCAATTACTCAAATATTGAGAGAGATGCAGTTTTTGTAATGAATTTCCTTGAATCATTTAATAAGTTCTCCCTTGTATTCTAGATTCAAATAGAAATTTGAAAACACCAAACTAAAAGTTAATGTTATAAAAAACTTCCTTCAAATTCTCACATATTTTAATTCTGATGATAAAAAGGTAGAAAATAGAATGAATTTATTTTTTCGTCAATCTACATTTTACATATATAAGTGCAGAGCAAAGAAATGACTCCCATATTTACTGTATTTATGATAGAGATCTATCCATTTTAAACATATTTTTAAATAAAAATCCAAAGCACATAATTCTGCAACAACACATACAAGTATAAGTATAATTTCTGGTATACTACTAATTTACTGGCAATGAACTTTAAGTTTACTCTAAGTTCCTTATAAGTAACATTTTGTATACTACTAGTTTACTTCAAGTTTTCTTTAAATTAAGTATACTTTCATAAACTTAAAGTAAACTTGAAGTATAAAACAGTATTCCATAAAGGTTATCTTAAGTACACTTTCAAGAACTTAAAATAAACTTGAAGTAAACTAGTAGTATACCAGAAAGTTAACTTTAAGTATACTTCAAAGTATACTTTTTATACACTAAAAGTAGGCCAATTTAGTACCAAGAAGTATATTTGTTAGTGAACTTCCAGAACACTTTTTTAAGTATACTTGATATTTACTTTTTTAAACTTAAGTATACTTTTAAACATATACTTGAAGTATACTTATTTTTGGTAAGGGGCTTTACTGCCAAAATTACTGTAGTAAATGTCACTTACTTGGGAATATTGCATTACTTGGGTCCCAATCCTAATCTATTTTTTTTTTTTTTTAACTTTTTAAATTATTTTGAATTTTTCTTGGGTAAATGTTTTACAATAAACTGTATTTTTAAACATTTTGAAGCTACAGCCTTAAAAAGTAGTTAGTCTGAATCCACTTTATTAGCTGAGAGTTTTAATATGAACAGAAAACAAATTTTAATCGTGGAGAACAGATTTTCAGGTGGCAAAACTACTACGACATTTTTTGCTCATTTTCTCCTCATTGGCAGAAACAGGGGAGCTGCTGTTGTCTTGACAATGTAGAAATTTTCATTATAGATCGTACACCTTAAAAAATCACGACAAATTCCACATAGTGATATTTATAGCTAGCACAGATTACTTAAAATTATATTTCGGTGATTATTGTGGCTTAAAATCAAAGTAATGATTAAAATATGCGAGGAAATGTGAACATTTCATTGACATTTTGATCTAGCTAACGCAGATCTATGCCACGCGGCTGCACAGCCCAGTCATGTGACACCAACTTGTCCAACTCACACTTCCGCTTCTGCGTGTAAAAAAGTTGAGCGAAATCTGCAGCGAGTTTATCTCTGCTGGAAGTTTTGACGCCGCGACATTTCAAGTCTTTTTGACGAGTTTGTTGCTCAAAGTAAATTAAAAAAAGTTGTTTTTTTTCTTCCCGGATATTCGTTCAATTTGCAGAGTCATGTCGTTGGCAACCGGGTACAATGACCAAACGGGAGCGGAGACGGCGGTGGAAGCGGGGCAGGAGACCACCCCGACCACCTCCAGCACCGGGGCTGCCTTCGGACTGTTCAGCGCCGACTTTAAAAAGTAAGACACGCGGCTTTCGGAGGCGCGTTAACCGGCTGTGCTGGCGGTAACGGGGCTGCCTCGCGACGGCTAGCTCCTCTGGCGCTCCTGGAAATCCTCCGAAAATCCCATTGAAACTTCTGTTTTTCCTATTTGTTTGCTAGTTTGTCACACTGAAATAAGTCCGACCACCAAACAACCGCAAAAGGAACAAAAAGTTTATCTAGTAAAAATAAAAAAAACCAAGATAATAATATTTAAATAATATAAATAAATAAAATATTACATAAAAAAAATAAAAGGCAAAAATAAAGAGTTAAAGTAATCAGTTTTCAAGTCTTTTAGGAACTTTCGTCCACTTAACTTTGCAGAAAAATCAATTTGGAGGCCATGCTCCATCACTTTTTGGGCTGGTTGGTTCCTTTGGATCAGAACCTAAGTGTGCTTCATCTATATGACCTAATTTAAAATAAAAAAAGTTTAATCTGCCACATCAAGGCCGCCACCAAAACTGGCCAAACCATCATACTACCACCACCGGTTTCAACACTCTCCAGTCCAGCTCTTTTATTATCTTTTCCAGAACTTCCAATGATGCTATTTGGCTAAACTGAGAGTAACCTTTATGTTCTTTATTTTAAACATGAGTGGATCAATTCTTACATTTGACCACAATTCATTTGTAAAGACTTAAATAAAGACTCGATGAGGGGGCAAATACTTCATCACACCCACTTTTATACGTAAGGGTAATTCTACACACAAACCCCATCTTGTGGGACACTGCAGAGTGTATTATTAACCCTTACTGTGTAAACACTTTTACAGTAAAACCTTTTTATTAATATTTTACTCCCATCTCTAAAAGTTAGACATGTCTGACTGGTCTGTTTGTAGTAACCTGGTTCTGATTTTATTTTCATCTCGTTCAGCTTTTTTTTTTTAAACCTTTTAAGGAATAGTTATCAGCTTTTTACTAACTTATAATTGGACTTTTAAGGTTGTTGTCCAACAAGTAGATTTTTTTACTCGACTTTATTCCTTTTTTGTTTTGGTAGCAGAAAATACTGACACAAAGTATTTTTATTGTTGTTTTTGTAACTTTTCCACTATGAGGGAAACTTGTTACAGGAGGAAAGAATTTGGAAAATGTAGAATATTTGTCCAGGTGATGCTGTCTTGAAGTTTAGACGTGGGACATGATCCTGATGTCTTTTCATCTTGAAATGTTTCATTTAATCTTCATCAGTCTGACTATGAAGCGATATAAAGAAACAGTTTCCACCATGGTACCAACTTTTTAGTTTTATTTATTTATTTATTTATTTATTTTTTACTATTTTTGGGCCTCTAAAGGGTTCTAAAGTTTAACAGAAGGGCTGAATCAGGAAATAAAAACATGCAGTTGGGAAGAAAACAGGCTTTAATTTAGTTTAAAAATGAATATATGATTGAAAACAGAATAGATTAGAGTTGCATCTATTACATCAGTGGGTTGATGGACTGTTAGAGATGTTGTATTCAAATTGAACCTGTTCAGTCACAAAAATCTAGAAGCATTTTAGTATTAATAATCAATCCCGTCTGTGCTGGAAAAGCCAGTTAAAGCCTGAAGAGGTGATGAAGCCTCATTGATCTGTAGTTCTTTGAGGCCTTTAATGGGTTTAGAGTTGAACTGAAATGTTGGTCAAACATCTGCTGGTTGTAGTTCTCTATGGAAATGTTTCCTTAGACATGCTACTTTTTGACGTATTGATGTCTTATTACATCTTCTTTCTACCTCTTTTCTATTTTCTCATCTCTTCTTTTAGATATTGACAATACTTCATATGCAAGACGATATTCATAAGTCTAAACAGGCTGGGGAGAGTTTAATTGAACATCCCATTGAGAACGTTTCCTACCTGAAGACCCTCACCAGCTGTGTGTCATTTTACAGTGAGGAGCATAAATGTTTAAAACGAAAACTCACAAATTGAATAATAGTCTGACGTATTCGTTTGAGGTCAAACAATAGGTCAAAATGTCATTTTAAGAGCAAGGCTTCAAATTTATCTTCTTTTTTTCACATTTAGTTAATACCTGTTACTACATTTACTTGTGTTCCTTACCATAATTCACATAATTCATAATTGAATACTATTCAAACATTTATTTCAATAAAAAGAGATATTCTTTAATTTGAAATTGTTTTTATTTTCTAACTGTAATTAGTGTTTTTTTTATTACCGCTTGGCCAGGACTTCCTTATAAAAGAGATTTCTTAATCTTAATTTTCCTGGTTAAATAAAGGTTAGTAAAAAAAAAAAAAAAAAAAAATATATATATATATATATATATATATATATAAAAAATAAATAGAATGAATTTTTCCTGTGAGACGGTTTCACGAAGAGCTTGAACACGTTTGAACTGTCAGTCTGACGTTCTGTTCTCGTGACCAGAGTTTAGGATCTAATTGAATTTCTCAGAGGAATATTTATGCAATATCAAATTAGTGTTTCCAGTTGAAAGTAGTTGAACATTTTATTCCAGGTTTTAGATCCCCGTTGAACTAAAGTGCAGCTGAGTGTTGTATGTGGGATTTGAATCTGCACAGATTCAACACTTCAGTGTTAGATTCTTCACTCGTGCATATTTCCAGCCAGCAGAGGTTGG
This sequence comes from Oryzias javanicus, assembly GCA_003999625.1. NCBI lineage: Eukaryota > Metazoa > Chordata > Actinopteri > Beloniformes > Adrianichthyidae > Oryzias > Oryzias javanicus. Next base: position 26,296,812 of record CM012448.1, read on the forward strand.
CAAAAAAAAAAAAAAAACTTTTAAGGTGATAGTAAAACTGCTATGTTCAAATTCATGTTTTTGTTTGGTTGCATCTTATTGTGAAGGGGTGCTGTAGTTTGTGGGGATACAAGACATGTTTTTAAAGTCAGTGCCGTCTTATTTTTCCTTTCTTGTTAACAATTTTAGCTTTGAAAAATACAAAAGAAAAGATTCTGCAGTGGATGTCATTTAAAAAATATATTGGAGGTTTTTTCCTTGGAATTTTACATTAAAACATCACATTTTAATTTAAAAGAGTTAAATTGTGTTAAAAGTTGATTTGTTCATTTAAAATCTGCAGCTTCTTGTTTAAAAGCTTTCATTTTCAATTCAGAAATATGCCACTAGGCGGCGACAAATCACCATTTAAGACTACTTTATTCCTTTGATGTTTGGTGTCCACACAAAAATAAATAAATAAATAAGTAAAATGTGTGCCAATCTTTAACTGTTCTACCGGAAATATTTTTACTTTTAGATCCACCTTAAACATCTTCAAATATCTCAACATTTGCTGCTTTTAGAAACTTTTATAGCTTTGGGGACAAAAAAAATAAAAAGTCTTTTGTTTGCAGGAGCTTTAACAGTTGAAAATAGACCTTTAAACTGTCTCACATGACAGGTCAGGAGGTCAGGTCATTTTTTTTTTCCTCTTTGATTTGTTTAAGCTAAATAAGGAGGAGGAGAAAGCTCTCGTGTGTTAGCAGAAGGGCGTTCCTCACAGCTCATGTCTGGAACGCTGTTTCCTGCTCTGGAGAGAAGCGTTTCATTGCTTCATTAATCTCTTATTTATCAGGAACTTTTATTTCTGCTGGTGGAGACTTGTTGTCCTGCATGTGTTATGTGAGACTTATCAGACCACGTATTTGTATTTGTTTGATAATGTTTCGTGTGGTTGATTTTGGTGAAGTTTTTTTATATAAAAAGGCAAATAAATCCCAGAATTTAATGGATTAGATTGGAATAATGCTGTATAAAATTGGAGCACCACAGATGCTCTTCACATAAATTTCCCTTCTTTGACTTAATTTTGTTTTTAAATTACTTTAACATCCTGCAACAGTTTATCGATGACTGTTTCCTGCGGTTCGTGCTCCCGTGTTTGATCCCTTTTCTAATCCTTCTGAGATTTGCTGCTTTAAATATCGTCTTACATTGGTGTGTTCATCAGTTTTCATACCCTGACAGAGTTTATGATATGATATAAGCTGATTCAAAAACTTTTCTTCCCACTACTTATTGGTTGGATGAAGCAAATGTTCACAAAAGTTTACATAGGCCTGTGATTTTAGCCTGATAAGCTAACACAAATAGCAGCTAAAGATTAGCATCTTCACCCGTTTGCTTGTAATCAATGTGTGCGCCCAAGTAAATATCAACATTTTACAAAGACTATTTATGAATCCACTGTGATCTGAAGAGGAAAATTGGATGGTTTATTTAATATATTTAATATATATTTATTTTTTAAAATGAAAAACAGTTTTTCCCATTATTCCCTGAATATTTTTTTTATTTAAATCGTGACGGTTCAGGAGCAGATGAAAACCAGCGGCTTGAAAAAGCTCAGCTTTGTGCCGTGGGCGGGGCCAAAGTCTCTGATTCTGATGCATCCACTTGTAGACAAATAGATCGATTAACATCTTTATTTGTCTCAGAGCTGAGAAAGTTCTAGTATTACTTATCTTTTTTTTTTTTTTGGCCAAGCTAGTGTTAGCTTAGCTACGCTAGCTCGAGAGCGTAAACAAAATGACACAGGTGATTGGTTTTAGCTAAAAACTGCATAATTATAAATAAAAGATCACTTTGAACGATTTTACAATGGAAAAATATAGTTGGAGTGGGACTTTAGCTTGTTTTTCTGTCCTCTTTTAGTTAAATTCAGCTAAAAATTGAGTTTCCAAATATTTCTTTGTTCAATTTGTTGGGCAGATTAAACATTCTGTTTGATGAAGATCACTAGTGCAGAAGAGTGGAAACAGATGGATGATGGGAAGTAGGGGTGGACCTACTCCACCCACAACTCAGGTGAATGTCAAGGGAAACTAAAGCACAAGTATATAGAAAACTGCATTTCTTTTGTTTGGGTAAAAACAGCTTAATCATAATTAAAAGTCCACTGCTTTGAAATTTGATCAAAAGGTGAACGGATTGGGACTTTTATTCATATTTTTGGATTTTGAAAGTTTTCTGACTAACTCAGGCAGGCACACAAGCTGCAATAGAACTAATTTTTTCCTCTTGGACTTGTCGTCAGACATTAGCAGAATGTGTCTGAATTCCTTCTTTCACGTCCAGAATGTGACAAATCACACAGCGAGATGACTGCGGGGTCACGAGAACTGGACGGTAATAAAAACGGGATCAACTTTCCCCCAGAAGACTCTTCTCTCACGAAGCCGCCGGACAAAAAGCGTCTGTTTTTCTTAAACTGGAGGAGAAGTCCGTCTCGTTCTCACTGTTTGGAAATGGACCTGTGAGTCAGCGTGGACCGGTGTGGGGAGGAAGTGGTAGGAGGCAGATTTCTCTCCTCCTGCTTCCTTACATTCTTCCTGCTCCTTTTATCTGTGATGGAGGCCTGTCCTGCCGGCCTCTTCAGCCAAACCGGGCATGGTATGCGCTCCGTGATTGCGCAGAGGTGGTGATGAAAAGTGGCTCCGTGTTTACCCACCAGAGGAGATAAGGGCCTCCTTTTTCCCCTGGAGGGAAGTGACCGCGGTCACATGTACGGGCGGGCGGGCAGGGAGGCAGGTAAAGCAGGAGGGACGTCTGTCCATCTGAAAAAAGGAGGTCTCACCCTCAGGGATCAGGATGACTTGCCGTTTGTGACTTGACAGAGTATCTTGTGACTTTTTTTTTTTTTTTTTTGGTCAGAAGAGGAAGGGAGAAGTGAATGACACAAATCACAGTGCAGTTTTTTAGTCCTCGTTTCCCAGTTTGAGCGGCTGTGACTGACTGAAGAAAGCGCCGGGAGAAGAAAAGCCGAGTTTTCCATCGCAGGAAGAGTGGCGGAGGGGACGGCGGCCGGTATGGACCGCCGCTTCCCTTCTTTGCGGTCCGAGGCGGCGGGAGCCGTGAGGACAATGCTGGCTTCTGCTGAGAGCTTACAGCTCACTCTGAAGCCTGAGCTCAGTCAGGAAGAGCAGGCCCTCACGCACAGCAACGGCAAGCCGAAGGAGACACACTTATTGCAGTAAGATCACCCAGCACACACCAGACGACGGGACTTTTCTTTAATAGATTTCAGAATTTAATATTTTTCAGAATTTAATATATTTTTCAGATTTATTTTCAATTTTTTTTTTCGTGAATATACAAGTTTTGAAACGTGTTGTCTTTTGATAAATAAGCCATGATTTCTGCTTTGTTTCCATTGACTACAAAATTGTGCAAATTTGATTTGCGTTAATAAATTTGCCAAATGGAAATACGTCAATTTTAAGAAAACTCTCATTTATTTAAGAAAAAGTTTGAGTGCTTGGAAGAAGTGGTTTTTTTTTTAGACATATTTTTGGCAATTTTTGGAATTAAATGAGTCCCGTGACGTCGGTGACTGCACCACCAGCGGGCGCCACTAGAGGTCCCATAGCGACACAATTTATCTCCTGTAAAATCCCCATTTCCCAAAATCTCTTCATTCGTAGCCGCTCCATGACCTGAAAAAGACGCCAACGTCTCCTTTGATGGATGATGATGAGTGCTAGCGCTGTGGCCATTGAGATATACTATTTCACAGGACAAAGCAACCTCACTCGTATAACATGCCTTACCCCTGACCCTAGCGAAATCAGGTTAAAGTTACTTCCTGATTGACTGCCACCATGTTGAAAACCGTCGGCGTGATTGTTCCGAGTCACATTTTTAGCTGATCTACCACCGCCAATCATGAGTGAGCTGGTTCGCAGCCACACTGAAAGCGGCTCGGGAGGATCTGTCAATCAAATGTCCAAGGTGGGGCCAACGGGAGCAGCACATGCTCCTACTGAGGCATCTGATTATAACTTGCAAAAAAGTAAAAGTATCTTTAAAAAATGTAGGATTTGATGGAAGATGCTAAGAAAAAGGTTTCAGAGCAAGAATGGTTGTTTTGAGAAATAAAGATTTCTCAGTAAAAGTCTTTTCTTGGAACCAGCGGGTACTTCCTATTTGGAACAGTAGAGGTCCATATGTCCAGTGAATATATACTAGGGCTGCCACAAACGATTATTTTAATAGTCGACTAATCACCGATTATTTTTTCCGATTAGTCGACTAATCTGTTCATGGCCAAAGTGGATGTAAAGATGCTGAAGTTGATAACCAGCTAAAATATTAGTTAAATGCCAAATTTACCAAAAAATAAAAAGAGCCAAAGTTAGCCTAAATAGCTAGCATGCTGCTGAAATATTAGCTAAATTCCAAATTAGCCTTAAAAAAAACGGAAAAATCCTATGTTAGCCAAAACAGCTAGCATATAGCTGAAATATAAGCTAAACTCAAAAATTGCCTAAAAAAACTTAAAAAAGCTTAAGTTAACCAAAATAGCTAGCATGCTGCTGAAATATTTGCTAAACTCCAAATTAACCTTAAAAAAATGGAAAAATCCTACATTAGCCAAAACAGCTAGCATATAGCTGAAATATAAGTTAAACTCAAAAGTTGCCTAAAAAACATAAAAAAGCTAAAGTTAGCCGAAATAGCTAGCATGCTGCTGAAATATTAGCTAAACTCCAAAATAGCCTAAAAAACCTTAATAAATGCCAAAATATTCCAAAAAGCTAGCAGAATGCTATTATAACTTTCAACTTTACTACAATCTGACTTCATATATATAAAGTAACGACTAATCGACTATTAAATTAGTCGTCGATTATTTTAATAGTCGATTAGTCATCGATTAGTCGACTAATCGTGGCAGCCCTAATATATACAGTCAATGGCGGTAGCAGAAATTTGAATGTATTTCTGTAAATCAAAGTATCGTTCACATCCATCATTGTGCTATTGAATATCTTCATCGTGTGAGTTGGTTTGTGTTTATTCACATAATTAGGATTTAAACTGATTTTCTTGCTTAGGTGTAATGGAAACATAGCTATTGATTTTTTTATTGACTTACTGTATCACTATTTCTTTAATGCTTAGTCATAACAGCCCTTATGGGTATGTAAAGGTGTACCCTGTATCGGTGATACATCACCTGTACTTGCAGGAAATATCAAGATTTCAAAACCAAACCAGAGCTACTCTGTTGAGAGAAAATGTTTTTTTTTTTTTTCTACGGGCGCAGAAGTGTTGTACTCATTTATTCAACAGATTTCCCTCTAAAACTGCTTAAGTTTTTGGTGGTTTTAACCTCCTTTGTAAGGATTTAAACTTGCCAAAAATTGAGTTTAATTTATAAAAATAATTTTTTGCCTGGAAAAACACCAAAAATTGCTTCTTGTCATTTTTGCTCATTATGAACTCACCTTTTACTTTATGTTCTTCATTAGTGTGCTTTAGTGCAATGATGAGGTATAAACATGAACATGAATTACTGGTGCATCTTTTCCTGCTTTTTGTCTGTTAATTATCTTTTTGCAAGTTCACCATCTTTGTGAATGTTTTTGTTGACTTCCTGCCGTCATGTCAGCAGTCTTCCATCACCTTCACCCACCTGGTCTTTTGAATTACCTGACATTCTCGACTTTGACTTTTTCTATCACTTTTCCAGTTTCCACATTGTCGCCATGGTTGCTGTTTGAGTCTGCTAAATGGGGGATAAGGCGGGACAGAGGAATCATGGCCGCTTGTTGTGGTCACCTGTCATTTTAAATGGAAAACTTTGTAAATGTCATACCTGAAACAAACGTATGGATCTGCATGATTTTGTCTATATCAGAGGTCTGCAATCTGCGACTCCAGAGCCACACGTGGTTCTGTTATCTCTCCATCGTGGCTCTCTGGCTGAAGAAAAATAAAATAATAGTAAATAAAAAAAAATATTGGAGATTAGCTATTATTTTAGCAACATGCTAACGTTTTTTTGGCTAATATGTTACCTACTGGAGTTTTGGGGCCAATTTAGAATTTTAGCTTCTATTTTAGCAACATGCTAACGTTTTTGAGTAAGTTAGCTTTCTGAGTAATTTTAGGCTATTTTGGAGTTGAGCTAGTAATTAAGCAATAAGCTAGTTTTTTTTATGGGCAGATTTGGCCTCTAATTAGTTTTTTATGTTAATTTGGAGTTTAGCTAATATTTTTAGCTAATTTGTTATCTACTGGGAGTTTTAGGGTAATTTTAAGTTTAGCTATTATTTTAGCAACATGCTAACGTTTTTTTGGCTAATATGTTACCTACTGGAGTTTTGGGGCCAATTTAGAATTTTAGCTTCTATTTTAGCAACATGCTAACGTTTTTTGCTAAGTTTTCGGAGAAGTTTTATGCTAATTTGAAGTTTAGCTAATATTTTAGTGAAATGCTAATGTTTTCAGCTAATTTGGTATCTACTGATTTTTTTTTTAAATAATTTAGAATTTACCTTCTATTTTAGCAACATGCTAACGTTTTTGAGTAAGTTAGCTTTCTGAGTAATTTTAGCCTATTTTGGAGTTGAGCTAGTAATTAAGCAATAAGCTAGTTTTTTTTTTTATGGGCAGATTTGGCCTCTAATTAGTTTTTTATGTTAATTTGGAGTTTAGCTAATATTTTTAGCTAATTTGTTAACTACTGGGGGTTTTAGGCTAATTTTAAGTTTAGCTATTATTTTAGCAACATGCTAACGTTTTTTTGGCTAATATGTTACCTACTGGAGTTTTGGGGCTAATTTAGAATTTTAGCTTCTATTTTAGCAACATGCTAACGTTTTTTGCTAAGTTTTCGGAGAAGTTTTATGCTAATTTGGAGTTTAGATAATATTTTAATAAAATGCTAATGTTTTCAGCTAATTTGTTATCTACTGAATTTTTTTTTTTAATAATTTAAAATTTAGCCTCCATTTTAGCAACATGCTAAGGTTTTTGAGTAAGTTAGCTTTCTGAGGAATTTTAGGCTATTTTGGAGTTCAGCTAGTAATTAAGCAACAAGCTAGCTTTTTTTTTTGGCAGATTTAGCCTCTAATTTTTTATGTTAATTTTGAGTTTAGCTAATATTTTTAGCTAATTTCTTATCTACTGGGGGTTTTAGGCTAATTTTGAGTTTAGCTTTTATTTCAGCAACATGCTAAAATTGATTTTATTCACAGAGAAATGTTATGCTCATTCGAAGTTCAGCTAATAATTTAGCAACGAGCTAGCTTTTTAGCCACTAAAGTTAAAAACGAAAAAAAAAATATCTTTTTGAGAGATGCTAGTTTCTTTTTATATTTTTTTTTGCTTTTGTTCGTGCCAAAAATAGACATTATTCACATTTATTGAAAAAACAAAAAGAAGGTTATGAATGTAAATCCAAATTTCTTAGGTTCTGATCAGTAGAAAACGAGCCCAAATGGATCTTTTACTCTTAAAGGTTGCCGACCTCTGGTCTATATCATAAAGATATAATTCTGCGTTCTCGGTCGACTTGAGCAGAAAACTAAACTGCTGTTGGTGTTGAAGAGAGTCTCTGAGGAATGAGCGGTATTTTACGTTTTGACAGAGATCATTGTGAAGCTGTTGAGAAGGTCGGCCTCGTCACCGTCATTGTTCATTGTATCATCCCGACACGAGAACGCCGTAATGGTCGAAACTGAGAAGAATGTGTAAAATATAAGGAGGTTTTTTTTTTTGGTGCCGACCAGATTAAGAGCAGAAATGTTTCTCTGTCCTCAGGAATGAAGACCTGAAAGAGATGCTGGAGAGCAACAAGGAGTCGCTCAAACTGGAGGCCATGAAGAGGATTGTTGGGGTGAGCCAAGTGCATCATGGGATAAAACTGGTGTAACAAATGCAGCTCTGGAATGTCCCGGAATGCGTGGAAACAACATCTCTTCCACATTATGAGTCCCTGAACTTTTAATACTCCATTTACTTTGTGATTTCATTTTTCCTCTAAACATTTTTGATATAAATCACGGCACAAAGTACATTTAAGAATGTTAACTTATTTCTGCCTGTGGTACAATTTTAATACAGCTTCATTAAGGTTTGGAAATCTGACTTAATCTGAAATGGCAAATATTTAATGTCTTGTTTTTTGAATTTCCTTTCAGCTCATCTCTAAAGGGAAAAACGCGTCCGAGTTGTTTCCAGCCGTTGTGAAGAACGTTGCGAGTAAGAACATCGAGGTACGACTGTTGAGAAATACTTTCCTTACTGTGACACAATGTGTGGAGGATGACTAAGTGAGGAATTTCCTCTTTCATGGTTGATTGGAGGAACTGATGCCATTTGGAGGCTTTTGTTGATTTAGTTTTTTAAAAGTATTAAAATAAACAAATGATGTCGGAGCAGGAAAACAAAAAATGGTCCCAATCAAAGGATAGTTTGTGCTTAGAAATGGTGTTACCGAAATTAAAGCTTGAGAAGGTTTTTTCCTTTATTAACTCTTTAAAAATCAAATATTTGATAATTAAGGACTTTTCAAAGAAAATAAGATTTTTTTGTCTTTTTGTTTAGGTTTAAATTATTGGTTAATAAGTTTGTTTGAAGAGGAAATGGGATTTTATTTATTTTTTATGAGTAAATGGTCTGTTTTGTCAAATTAGTTGCTAAAAGTAAATTTTTTTTAAATTACAAAATCTTGCAGTAAGCTGTCACTTTTCAACCTAGTCAATAGTGAGGGGCAAAAAACTGACCGAAAGCAACAATTTAAGATTTGAACCTCCTAAAATCTGGCTCTCCACGGGCGTGGGCTTTGCATTTTTGGTTATTTTAGGTTATTTCAGGTACAAAATATCAAGGTTTATAGTTCACTAGGTGAGCCCAAAGAATGAAAATGTTGATGCAGGTTTTTACGTCGAGCAACAGATCACAGTGAAAGCGGGTACAACATTTAAGGATCAAGTAGGAGAGACAAGTGTGTCGAACGGATTTGACATTTTTTGACGCCCCGACTTGCGGAGTGTCAAGTTACCATTTTTACAGTATCTAGCTGTAATAGTCGTTGTGACTAATGCGTTACTGACGAGGAGAGGGTGATGTAAGGGCACTGTACGGCATCATCAACAAATAGCTGCCTTTCCATTGACTGTGAACTTGTGTACAAGTCATTGTACAGACCCAGACTGAGGTCTTGTGGCTCAACTTGGGTGTCAAGTTTTTTTTTTGTGACTCATCAAAGGTAGAAAAAAAAACATCCGTTATGGCCGCTTCATGCGAGGATTTCTGTCCTGAGCTTCCATCCGTGTTCTCAACCCGCTGGGGCTGCAGGGTTGTTGGTTCTGTCCTGGTTACTGTTGGGCAAAGGGGTCACAGAGCCCATGGAGTTGGCGCCCGCTACTCTAGCAAGCTGCCCGGTGGAGAGCGTATTGAGCTAGCAATCTCTGCTGCCCAGCCTGTTGATTCCTGGTGGTGGCGCAGGCTAGCAGGCATCCAAGCTAGCAGTGCTGGCCCACTGGCCAGGCAGACGGTGGCGCTGTCATAGGGGCTTCATGGACTTGTGATGTTTTTCTAATGATCCTCTAGTTTTATTTTTAAAGTTCCTCTCTCAGGTTAATTGCTCAAACTGGGCCACAGATAAACAGAAATAAAAGTTAAAAATCTAGTACACAGTACCAGGAGAGACTCTGAACGATTTGGTGAACTAAGACATGGCGACGTACTTACCGGCGGCTCTGTAGAGTTCTCCGAATCATATAAGCTCATGCTACTCGCTCAACATCATCCATGTTTTCTATGGTGGGGCAACTTTTCTCTGTCAAGGCGTCGAGCAAGAAATTAGTTGTCAAAAGAAAAGTGTTTGGCCACAAGACTAAAGGGTGAATAGACGTTTCTCTTTCACACTGGAGTAACCTTCATCAGATTTCACTTGAGTGTAAATAGAGCTGCCTCAAACAATCATTTTAATAGTTGACTGATCACGATTATTATTTCCGATTAGCCGACCAATCGGGTCATGCGCAAACTAGATGTAAAACACAAATCTTAACCGTCGTTAGTTTTAAACTAACTAAAAACTAGCATTACCTGCGCTAATGCTAGTGTGAAGCTGAATTTGGCAGCTAAAGATGCTGAAATTGATAGTGAAATCACTGAAGCTGATAGCTGAAAAACGCTGAAGTTGATAGGCAGCTAAAATATGAGTTAAATGCCAAAAAATTAAATTAAAAAAATGAAAAAAAGCCCAAATCAAACTTTATTTATAAAAGAGCGCTTCTCATACTTGCGCAGCTCAAAGCCGCAAAAATAGCTAGCATGTAGCTGAAATATTAGCTGAACTCCAAATTAGCCTAAAATAAACCTTAATAAATGCCAAAATAGTCCAAAAGGTTAGCAGAATGCCATTATAACTTTAACGTTACTACACTTTGACTCCATATAATATAAAGTAACGACTGATAGACTATTAATTTAGTTGTTGTTGATTTAATAGTCGACTAATCGTGTCAGACGTTGCCAGTTTCTGACATTTTTCCTCACTTGAATGGATCTGCAGTGGTGCTCCCATCCTCTAGATGGCAGTATAGGCTCTATAGCTTCAAAATCAAAGAACCGTTCAACCTTGTAGGTCAATATTCCCACTTTAAAAGAGGATTATATCCCATTTTTTTCTCTATTGATCTCCATCAGCACATCTTTGTAGTTGTTTATGATAAACCGTAGCGGCGGCATCAATGAAAGCCTCTCTTCAATCCAGCTGCGTTGGCCTCCCGCACAGCTTATTCCAGAGACTCGAAGCAGCTGCTGCCGAAGGGGCCTCCATGCCGAGAGCCTCTGAATATTGATTAGCAGCAGCAGAATAATCAGATAGCACGAGGGGCAGCATGTGGACGGGGGGCCTGAGGCCGGCCGCCAAGTACGAGGCATGCAGCCGAGGCAGGGAAGGGGAGCAGGTGGGTGGATGTAATTGGGGGAAGCGAGTCCACAGTCACATCTCCAGTCTCCTGCCTCATCCTCGCCAGCTGCTAAGGTAGTGTGAGGTCTTCTCGGCCTCTCTTGTATAATGCCTCTCACAAAAAGTGGCCCCTTCCTCTGCTCCCGGCCCCTCTACCCCCTCCTCCCGTCACCGTGAGCGGCCATCGATTCCTGCTAATTAGCGCCGAAGCATAACGGCACAAGTGCCTGTAGTTTATTGACAGCTTTGCGTGACTTGATATCAGCGCTCTTTATTTTCTTTAATCATTTCTGCACTCCAATTTGACCACCACACAGTCCGCATGAATGTGCATGCGATTGCTAATTCCTGTTTAGCTCGTTCTGGAGACTTTTAAGCACTTTTTAAAAAAATAAGTGCTGTAAAAAAAATTGCCCCCCTTCCCAAAATCCCATTTGACGCCGAGCAAGTTTCACTCGCACCGTCCTTAATCGCCATTTTAGCAGCTCTCTGCGGGTGATTTGTGGTCATAGAGACCGGATCCTTGAGGGCAGATGGATTGTGTCTGTTTTTTATAGTGAGTAATGCCGTTAATTCCACGCGGTAATGACGGCAATGATGATTGAGAGCGGCGGAGCACTGCTGCAGGTCAATATGTGCTGGATTAGAAAGCATGGGGCTGATTGTACCTAAAAGGTAACCTTACCCCTGACCTCAAAGGACATTTCGGCTCATAAATTTATAGATACTTGAACAAAAACATCATTTTTTATAACCTCTTTCCAGCTTGTTGGATTAGCTGGAAGTCCACCGCCTTGTCGGGTGGTTTTGTTTTGTCCGAACAGATGACATTTGACCCCTTGGTGATCCGAGGGAAGCTGCAGAATACAAGAGACAGGACAACATTTCACTTAATATTCATAATAAAAATAATTGAAAAATTACTTTCAACTACCTTTTCTCTTCTTCTGTTCACTCAATTACTGTAATTCCAGTAAATTCTTAAGAAAAAAACGCTCAAAAACGGCTTTACTTTGCATTAGAATCAGTGCTGCCACAAACGATTATTTTAATAGTCGACTAGTCACCGATTTTTTTCCCGATTAGTCGACTAATCGGGTCATGCTGGATGTAAAGCGCACATCTTAACCATCATTATCTTTAAAGTAACCAAAAACTAGATATATAGCATTAGCTACGATAATGCTAGTGTTAAGGCTGTAAGCTGAATTTGGGCGCTGAATATACTGAAATTGATAGCTAAAACGCTGAAGTTGAGAGCTGAAATTGCTGGAGCTGATAGCTAGCTAAATTATTAGTTAAAAGCAAAATTAACCTAAAAAACGTAGGTTAGCCAAACAGCTAGCATGTCGCTTAAAAAATAGCTAAACTTCAAAATAGCCTAAAGAAAATGTTATAAAAGCCTAAAGTAGCAAAACGGCTAGTTTAAAAATTGGCTTAACTCCAAAACAGCCTATAAAACAAATAAATACATAAAAAGCCTAAATTAACTAAAACAGCTAGCATGTAGCTTGAATAGAAGCTAAACTCCTAAATGGAGACCAAAAAAATAACCTAAATTAGCTAAAACAGCTAGCATGTAGCTTGAATAGAAGCTAAACTCCTAAATGGAGACAAAAAAAGAACCTAAATTAGCTAAAACAGCTAGCATATAGCTGAACTATTAGCTAAACTCCAAAATAGTCTAGATCTAAATACCAAAACAGCTAACCAAAATGATAAAAGTATAATCTATTATAATTTTCAACTTTCAACTCAAACTCCATATAATATAAAGTAACGACTAATCGACTATTAAATTAGTCGTCGACTATTTTAATAGTCGATTAGTCATCTTTTAGTCGACTAATCGTAGCAGCCCTAATTAGAATCAGCAGATTCGTGTTCATCTTGTAAATAAAGATTTTTGGAACGTCAACGAGTGTTCTAAAGTTAAACACCCTTTCCAATGTGTGTTTTTAATATGTTCTTTTAGCATTTTCTCATGATAGATGACGTACATAAAATAATTTAAAACTTCGTTTCGAGTATTTCTTGAGGAAACCAGATGATTAAAAAAGCTCAGATTAATGCTGCGGTTACTGAAATGGGCGTGGCCAACGTATCCTCTTCTCACGCTTATGTGTGCCAGACTTGAGGAGCGTTCAACACTCGTGCTGTAGTGAAATGTGATTCTAGCTCATAACTGATGTTAGCTTAAGCCTATGAAGTCAAAGCGACGGTGAGAAGGGCGGCGTCGCCCTTTGTCTGAAGTCCCGCCCACAAACCAGATTTGTGTTTCTAATGAGCTACTGCCACTGTGCTTGAAATATTTTTGAAATTAAATGTTTGATTTCGGCTAAAAACTTTATTACCATAATTAAGAGATGACGGGGAATAATTTTATGATAGATAAACAAACACTGGGTCTGGAATATTTTGCTGTTTTACTTTTTGTGGTTGTTTGTTGTGTCTGCAGTTGAAGAAACTTGTGTACGTGTACCTGGTGAGGTATGCAGAGGAGCAGCAGGACTTGGCTTTACTGTCCATCAGCACCTTTCAGCGGGCTCTCAAGGTAACTATAACTATTATTACTATTTTTTTTAAAGATTTTCTTACGATTTAATCGGAGTGAAATGCAGTATCTGTTCATACAGGAGGTGAGAGGGTCTGTTTTCACTTCAAAGGTGTAATCTAGTTGAGGTTTTTCAGAGTTTAAAATGTTAGATATACTTAGTTTTATTGAGATTTTATAAATTTAGTTTTAAAATAAACATTTATTACTTAGTTCAAATTAAAATAGTTATTCAAAAGTGCTCATATCTGCCCATGTTACAGTTAGGGAGTTCCTCAGGGCTCTGTATAAGGCTGTATTCACAGCACAGACAACATATATGATTTTCAGTCAGGATGAGTTAAAATAAAAACTGTATCAACATCAACTGTATCAACTTTGATTTTTCCAGCTTTTTAGTAATAAGTTATTTTTATTGTTTTTAATATCATGGTGTGGGATGTCGGTGTGTGTTTGTGCGAGTGTGTGGAGGGGTGGGGGTGGGGTTTGAGGGCATTGTCCTTTTGTTTTTAACATTTTAAAATTTTTATTAATTTATTTTATGTTAAGCACTTTGATAAAAAATGAACTTTTTGGAAAAGTGCTATATAAATAAAGTTGATTTGATTTGATTTGAACATCAGATTGGTCTTTTTTAACAGTTTATTTTGATTTATAAAATTTGGTATTATGATTTTCTCTTTAAATTGATTTTTTTAAGGCAAATAACTTCCATATATTTATTTTTTCATCTAAAAATATAAGCTTTTATTGAGAAAAGTTTCACCTTTGCTCACTTTATATGAATAATTATTTGTAAAACTGTTTTTCTTTACCACATATATAGGATTAAAAAAGAAATGTGATTTATAAATCAAAACAGATTTACAAGTGAAGTCAAATTTTAATGTTTAAATCAAAGTTGAAATTATGAATTGTTCTTGTTGTGATTCTTGGCTTTAATGATCTGTTTTAAGTTTTTTACGTTTTATAGAAACCTGCTATATCTTTGGCATGAATCTTGTGCCTTCAGGATACTAAATTATGCTGTTATTTTTTATGTTAATATTAAAATATATTTATTTTTGTTTTTATGTTTGTATTCTGCACTTATTTTTATTTCAAACTAATTTGACCGTTCTTTTAATAGTTTATTTTTTTTTTGGCAAATGTAGCTTTTGAGAATCCTCTTTTTTTCACCACAGCAATCTATCCTTAATTGTCATAAAATATTTTTTAAATATTATGTTTTTCTTAAAAGATTAGTAAAAACTTTGCGAAGAAAATATACCTTAATGGTGGTTAGGATTTGCTAATTAGTCTTTTTTTTTTAATCTTTTACCTTTTCTTCTGTCATGGTAGAACATTACACTCTCTCTTTATTACTTTGAATCAGTCTTATTGTTTTATTTTTGATTGAAAAGTGGCTTTACTTGTTGTTAAAACACTTTTACAATTAGTTGAGTTATTCCTCTTAAATTTAAATTTGGAGTTCCTCAGGGTGTTATATTAAGACTTCTTCTAATCATGTTTTTTTAATCAATGTCAGCTGAAAACGCTGTATTTAAAGAATAACATGTAACAGTAAAACATAGTTTTTTGTCAAATATTTCATAAAAAGGTGTACAAAAAAACAAAGAGGTATTTAAAACATATATTTTTTCTTTTTTTAACCCGGCAGGATCCAAACCAGTTCATCCGAGCGAGCGCTCTGAGGGTTCTGTCCAGCATCCGTGTTCCTATCATCGTACCCATTATGATGCTGGCCATCAAGGAGGCTGCGACTGACCTGTCCCCGTACGTGAGGAAGACTTCCGCTCACGCCATCCAGAAGCTGTACAGGTACAGAACCACAAACACACGCAGCACACCTTCCTGCAGAAACTTCTTCTCATTCCTCAGCGTTCCTGGAGTAAATGCCTGATGATGTTGATTTAAGGGTGTTGGGCTCTTATTTTGGGAGTGTGAATGAATGACTGAAGGAGGAAGTGAATAAAGGATCAAAGTTTGACTGAAGTATTCAAACAGAACGCGAGCAGTTCAGTGTTGATTTACTGTCACCAGGCGTTGGTTCTTTACAGAAGGCGGATCTCTGGAATGATTTAAAACAGATAACATTTTTTAGTCATTCTATATAAACATTTCTAAACTAGTGAAAGATTTAGTGATGTCCCGATCAGGTTTATCTTTGCCCTGATTGGAGTCAGTTGACTTACAAAGTCCCGGCCCGATACTTTTATCATACATTAAAAAACGATTTTTTAGAATTTTATTAACCTTCTTTTATCATTTAACGCTTGTTTAAGTTGAGATAAAAAGTAAGAGACTCTCTGTCAGTTTCAAAAGTTTATTTAGGGTGTAGTAAGACTGGACATTTGTGCTGCCACTAATGATTATTTTAATAGTCGACTAATCACCGATATTTTTTCCCGATTAGTCGACTGATCGGGTTACGCATAAAGTGGATGTAAAGCACATATCTTATCCATCATCAGCTGAATTTGGCTGCTAAAGATGCTGAAATTGATAACTAAAGATGCTGAAAAAGCTGAAGCTAAAAGCAGAAAACCCTGGAGCTGATAGCTACCTAAAATGCTAAATAAGCATGAAAAAAAGCAAAAGTTAGCAAAAACTGCTAGCATGTAGCTGAAACATTAGCTAAACTTCAAAATAGCCTAAACAGCCTTAATAAATAAATACTAAAAGCTAGCAGAATGCCGTTAAACTTTCAGCTTTACTGCACTCCGACACAGTTTCAGTCTGAATACACCCAAGCGGTTCCTGGTCCGGGATCAGAAACCGTCTCTGACCCGTCTTTGGAGGTGGTCTTGGTTTGTTTCCAACTGAACTGAAGTTCAATTCACTCTGAGTTTCCTCAGTCTGAAAGGACTCCGTACTCAAACTGGACCAAAGCAGCCACCGTAGCTGGTTGTCATGTGATGTAAACAGAGCAGGAATGAGGAAACGTTGTGGTTTTATCAGACAGAATAAATAGTTCAACTACTCCACCGCACCAGAGCAGCAGTAAATAGTGTTGAATCTGACGCTGATACAGACGTTCAAAATTCTAAAGTTTGAATAAGTAAACTTTCCCCACAAGGATTGCAAAGCTTAGGAGCTCCCTTGTTTCTGCCTGTTGCTGCTTTGCCCCGCCCTGTAAGTCCTGGCCAATGACTGAAGAGATCTTTAGTCACATGGTTTTGTTTACAGGTTTTGGTTTGAACACAGACCACAAAGTTCAGGACTTGATCTTGACCGAAGTTGGTCCAAACCAGCCGCCTTGTTCCAGTCTGAATACACCCTTAAGGAGTTATTGAGCCCTAAAGTCTGAATCTGGAAATATCGCGTCAACTTTACCGTTTTTGTGCGCCTCCTGCACAAACTCGTGCTGTATTCTGCTGCATTTTACGACAGTAGATTATTGATCCGTTTAGGATTAGGAGACTGATCAAAATCAGATCAAACGGAATATCTGATCGTAGTCGTGATTGGCCGGATTTCCAATCATGTGATCAGATTGAGACATCCTAAAAAACATTAATCAATGGTCAATGGTTTTCCCTTGTTTCTTGTTTCCATTCAAAATTCTTCCTTTTAATTTTATATATATACAGTATCTCACAAAAGTGAGTACACCACTTACATGTTTGCAGATATTTATTTATACCTTTTTCATGGGACAATACTAGCAAAATGAATTTTTGACTAAATGAAAAGTAGTCAGCGTCCATCTCGTATAACAGTGTAAAGTTATTTTTTTCTGCAAAAATAAATCCGAATAGAGGCATTAAATAACCAAAAACCTGGTAGTAAAACTGAGGGGTGTACTCACTTCTGTGAGATACTGAATATATATTTAATTTTCATGTTATTTTTTTAGTCTTTTTCAGTTCCACAAACTTTAGATTTGTTTTATTGTTGTTCTTCTCAAACAAACATCATGTTGTGTTCATCAAAATGTCATCCTAGCTTGACTTGAACCTGAATTTGCAAACTTACTACTGGAAACCAACAAAATTGCTAAACAACAGAAATCAGTTCAAATATTTCTGATGACCAACTTTCTGCAGCATCTTCTTCTTGATAAATTGTGAATAATTGTCGACTTAAAAAGTGTCTTCAGCTGTTTCCAGTTAATATATTCATATAATGGTGGAATATTTCTGTATATTTAGAGTCCAGTTGTACATCAACATTTTATTTACGTTTAAACAGTACCGCGTAGGACAGTAAACGTTGTTTTTGCGGTGATGTGATCTAATTCGCTGCTCCCTTTGCGAATGATTTGCCTTTCGGCGCCTCACAGCTCGTCTCCCTCGTCCTCTCTTCTTCTTCTTCTGCCTTCAGCTTGGATCCAGACCAGAAGGAGCAGCTTATCGAAGTGATCGAGAAACTCCTGAAAGACAAGAGCACGGTGAGTCCAGTTGGTGGGACGGTCCGCCACCGGAGGGCGCCCCAGTCAAATAGTTGCGCTCCCGGCTCTTCATCCCACAGCTCATTCAGCAATGCCATGGTTTGTTAACACCCACTTAAACCCACACATCTTCAGATGCTCCTGGTTAAGTGTCCATTTGGAGGGAATTTTCGCACTGATGCTAGTGTCAGCTTAATTTTCTCACAGGCCAACTACTATTCCTTCATTTTTTTATTTTAAAGGACTCAAATGAGGCAGATTCTGAATTTTTGTTTTGAGGCCAGGCGCGGAAACAAAGCGGACAGCCTATTAGAAGGCAGGCGGCAGCACATTCATTTAAAGAGGTCACAGCAAATACTAAGGGTGTTTAAATGCCAATTTCAAATATGCAGATTCCGGCTCCAGAATGCAGCCTGGTGTGTGTTTGTCCGTGCTAGTCCTGCACAGTTTGCTGTGATTATGTATTCATAGAGTATACCTATCATTACACAAACAAAACAAAGCAGCTTTGGCCAAGGGGGATGGAAAGCCCAGTACCAGATGCATAGCATATTTAGCCTCAGACGCTAACGAAGACGAATGACTTCTCCCCCGTTGGAGCCCACATTGCGAGGCAGGGGACAGAGAGAAAGGGCAGCATCATCACACAAACACACAAGCGCATCAGTCGGTGATAAATGACAAAAAAAAACTAAACGTAGTGCATCCTTAATGGCTATCAGGCGGTGCATTTTTATGTTGCTGTGATGATGTTATGTCGAGTCCCACAGGGATGAAGCGAGGAGCCCCCGGAGCAGAATACGGGCTAAGGCTAAATGTGGAATTTAAAGGACACTCATTAGACTTTACAAACTGATTGGTTTACCAGTCATGCAAAAAAAAAAATTCTCTGTAGCCACAGTTTTTCCACCAAATTGGTTCCGGAGCCAGCTCTTTCTGTTTTCACCACAAAGCATGAAGGAGTCTGGGAAAACAAACCACATACTTCTAGGGGTGGGCGATATGACGATATAAAACCGTGATATGATCTCCAAAGCTTTCATTTTTGAGAGATCGTTTTATCGCGATCTTCTACGAAAGTTGCAAGAGCGAGACGGCAAAAGCTTGTTGACTGCCTGTGACTTTAAATCCGAGCTCTTCCTCCTCCTCCCCCGTGTTTTTTCTTGTAAGTCACGTGACATAAGGCGTGACAGACGTGCGGCGCCGGCGTCAGTATGCGTTGAGTCTTCTAAAGTAAATAAATGGCAGAGGTCCGAAAAGAAGCACAAAAGGCAACGGTGTTTTGCAGTCGACTTCAAAAACAAAATAATCCGATGGAGAGGAATCATCACATGACAGCAGTCACATTTTAATAGAGATAAATTAGGCTGAACTGTGCTAAAGTGGGTGCTAGCAACTCACAGATAGCATGCTAGCTTGGTTCTCCGACGTTTTTTTTATTAATGTTTCATGTTTTAAAACACGGCGGATGTTAATCGCTCGTATTTACGTTTAACCTGCACAAAAACGGATTGAAATTCAATTTATTAAAAAAAAAAAATGATAAAATCGAAATCGTGAAATAAAATCGAAAGAATCGTGATTTTCTTTTTTTGCCATATCGCCCAGCCCTACATACTTCATACTAATGCATGTTTAAAAAAAAAAAAAAAAAAAACTTGGCAAAAAATGCATAATGATGTAGAAAATATACTTAGTGGCACTGAAGTAAAAGTTTTTTGCAGGTAATTTAAATTACAAACTACTTGATTAAAAACAGACACCTTGTTATAACATTAGATACCCCACTCCAGGTATGGAGTCTATTCAACATAACACACGGAAAATGTTGATAAATTAAAATATTTTGAAGAGCTCTACAAACATTCTGGGTTCATGAGATCATTCAGTGGTTTTTTTTCGTTACCTTCAATACTGCAGGAGCTGCATCTGAGTGACGGTGAGTATTTAGCTGCTCGTCTGGATCCCAGTTTAAAGGCTTGCTGTCCCTCGTTAGTCCAGGGGAGGAAAAATAAAAACAGTAACAACAATGTCTCGATGTGGCGGAGGGATGTTAAAAACAATATTTCTGACATCTTTACCTCTCCAAATGTAATTGAAAGAGTTAGAGTCAGGCTTCTGTGCTCTAAAATGTTGTCTTCACGTGTTGCTACACAAGTTTCTACAACCATTTTCGGACGTTGCGTACTAAGCGCCCATTGTTAAACCAGTTGAACATTGACCACACAGGGAGTTGGATTTGGTAGTGACGAAGAAGAAAATGAATAATTGCGGTTTGACCCAGATAAAGTCTTTCATTCACTGGAATAATGGTATGAAAGAAAAAGCTTAGAGTAAGATTTGCAAGAACTACCGTAGAAACAGAAGAAGCCCCTCCCTCCCTATCCAGTGTGAACACCAGGGGCTAAATACACATTCACCATGTTCTGGAACCCAAATCACATTTACATTGTGTATGCAGCTTAAGCCTTCCGCTCTCCTTGGGGTCCAGATGGCTCCAACCACATTTTGTTATGCGATTTCTTCCATGACACATGTGGACGAAGGGGGACAGGATTTTATGTCTGCCATGGACATTAGTGAAACTCCGAAATCAGTGAAAAAAGAAAGTTCAGCGCACTGTCCTGTGGTGTCCAGATGACCCCACTTTTAATGTAAACAAGCTAAGGAGAACGGAAGGGTTAAGAGAGAGAAAGAGAAGTTGGTAACCACCAATCCAAACAGCTCAAGTGTTTGAGGTTGGAGTGACTAACTTATTTCGGAAGACACTCGGAACGCCATACGATGACCCCAACAGTCTACGGCAGGGGTGGGCAAACTACGGCCCGGGGGCCACATGCGGCCCCTTAAGCTACTTAATGTGGCCCTCCAAATTAAAATACATTGAATCAAAAATCCTAATTATTGTTTTATTTTCATTGTATTTCTGGTTTCTTCCCATGAATGCTGTTGTTTCTCTGACGTTCGTGTGTTCCTTTCTGAGTCAGATGGTGATCTTTCGGATTATTCCTACACCACATAAATGCAGCATTTCTTTGAGTTCACATTTTCCTCTGAAGAACATCAACCCATTGGATCACCCAAAAGAGAACAAAAATCAAAATTTAGAAATTAAAACTCCCAAATTTTCTTTTTTAAATAATATATGTGAATTTGAATCCAAATTAAAGCATGTTTTTCTCTAAATTCCATATTATTTTTTTAGTTTATGAGGTTGATTACCCAATCTCTCCTTCCATCTGCTCCTTGTCCGGCCCTTATGCCAAATTTTAGAACCCTATGTGGCCCACGAGTCAAAACAATTGCCCACCCCTGGTCTACGGCTTTAGCAGCTCCATTCAGGGTCGGCCAGCTAAACTTCAACCTTCATCAAGAAGAATATTTTGCTTGGGAAGACATTGAAGTACTTTTTAAATAGAAAATAGTTTTTTTTAATTAATGTAGACTAAAACTGGTGAAATATGTTCTCTTTTACTAACTGCTGTTGAAACGTTTTCTGGGACAGTCTGACCAGAAATTACAATAGTTCATAGTTACCATAGATCATTCTGTGACAAAATGTTCATATATTTTAGCAATAGTACTCAATTTGTCTGAGTTAAAAGGAAAAAAAAAGGTTTATCAGATGCTGAAATAACTAGAGAGCTCAAAAATCATAATGTTATCAGAGGTTTATTGAAAAATATTGGCGTTGTCTTAATAGATATGCAATTAAAGGATTTAGTTAAGACAAATCTTATGCAGACCGGTAAGACATTTAATATTTGACCTTTCCTCATTTAGTGAGGATGGCATCACAATGACACTCCCAACAGTTTTAGACAAAATCCTCCACAGGGAAAGGTGTGCAGACTGCAGTCCGGTCCTATGTTAACGTCTTGAAATTGAATCATGGCGTCTGGACTTCAAGACTCCTCTGTTTATAATGTTTTACAACTTATCTGTGTGTCTCATTGAATTAATACCCTCAATTCTGTGTGTCAAGCTGAGAGGTCTTTAGTCTGATGTGACCAGTTCTTCAGTTTGAACCATGTCCTACCAGTTTCTGGTAGCTGGAATCAACCAAACCTGCTTCTGAGATCAGATGAGCCGGATTTAGGGAGGTGCGCCTGTAACCGTGAAGCCCTCGTCCCATGCACCCTTAGGGGTGGTTGACTCCTATAAGAGTTTTTGGGTTGTCTGGGTTTTAGAGGATCCCGGGTGTGTCTTGAAGCTTTAACGGCTATCTCAAGGAACACCATGAAAAAAATGGAGCCTACCATTTTCATGTGTGAGGTAAATGTATTGTGAAGTATCTATAAGGTAAATCCAAGTTGTACACCAACTTGATGCTGTCGTACAGTCCCCCAACGCCACACTCTAGTCGTTATTGGTGCGAGTACTGAACACGTGCCTGTAGGATGTCCACAGAAACTACACTGTCTGATTTCCTCATTTCCAATTTCTTACGTGTTTTATAAGTGTTCTCTATGACCTGATGCCTGCAGCATTAACTATATAGAAAATGAGCACAAACATTTCACTTAACAAGCTTTCTACATCCTTGGTATTTTAAATGGCCTGTCCGTTTTTTTTTTTTTTGACTCAAACAGCTCACATTCACCACTTGGGCAGTTGAGACTACGGTTCAAGGCAGAGTTTCAACAGTCCAGGATCAAAGACGGTATCCAGAGATTGGTTCACATTTTTAGTTTAGCTCAGAACCAAAGCAGAACTCATGTTTTGTTTGGTCGGAATCGGATATAGCTAAGCTAAACATTTAAAAAACGTCTTTTTTAAGGGAGGATTCAGACTGGAAAAATGTCGTTTGCTTAAAGTTAACAATAGTTTGTTTCTCCTGATAAATCCTGAACAACATTTCCTTCTAAATACACCCAAGCGGATCTGGAACCGCTCTGTCAAGGTGGTCTCGGTTAGTTTCCAATTGGACCGAGCAGTGGTTCACTCTGTCTGAGTCTAATCCTCAGTCTGAATAGGATCTGTGCTCTGAGAGGAACAACTAGACCAAAACAGCCACCGTAGCTGAGCATTACGGGATGTAAACAGAGAGCCGTGGACAACTCATTCAAATGTGGGCGGGCTCAATCTGAACCAAATTAAGAGGACTTGGTCCAGACCACCAGACTTATTTGGAATCGTCTGGGCAATTCAAGAGAGCAGTTCATTGACTGCTGGACCATCAAAGTGCGTGTGGAGCGTAGACTGATGACGTAGCTGTACGTCATCATGGTTTGAATACAGTGGTTCGGTGCGTCTCCGGTCCCTATCCCTCGTAAATAAGGGGGAAATACTGAAGGATACAGCCGTAATCCCTTTCAGCCAATCAATGGAATTCCTCTTCTAGTAGCTGGTCCATTCCATTTTTCTATGGACAACCACCAATGGGAGACGAAAAATGGAACCAATCAGTCTGGGTCTATTATAATATGGAAACATTCAAAATACCGTTCCAGTCCGGTCCGGACCGCTCGGTGGAGAGGAGTCTTTAGTGTCAGTATTTTTAGGGAACATTGTTTGTACATTTCAATCATTTCCTTCTATAGATTTATTTTTGTTTGGTTTATTGTGTATTTAGAATGGACACATTTGGTTGAAAGTAAACCAGAGTTTTTTGTCCCCCCTAAAATCTGGAACCAATTTTCAGTCTGAATACACCCAAGCGGACCCTGGTTCAGGACCAGGAACCGCTCTCTGACCCATCTTTTGATATGGATTCGGTTTGTTTCCATTCAGACTGAACTCCAGTTCGCCTGTCTGAACACAATCTGTTCTCTGAGTGGAAAAACTGGACCAAAACGGCCACCGTAGACGTAAACACGTCGGGAATGAAGCGACCGGTGAGCCGCGGACAAATGAAACGCACACCGCCATGAGACACAGCAACTCATTGAAATTTGGTAGCATGGATTTGGGCTCAGTTAAGCAACGTTTTACGTCATACATATGGCCTTTCACTGATCAGTGAAATATAGTTTGATATAGTGACCTTGTCTGATAAGGATTACAAAGTACAGGAGCAGGTAAGTCCACTTGACGTAAGTCTGAATTCAGACCAAAAGCTCGGATCAGGACTCCATCCAGACCCAGTTATGTGGTCTCGGTCCGTAACGATTTTTCCAGTCTGAATACAAACTTTATGCTTCTGTCTGAATCACTGAATAAAAGACTATATTGCTGCCCACAACGTAAGAATCATACATTGAACATGGCAATCTACTCAAATGTGATGCTTTCATGATTGTGACTTGAGTCACCACATGAATTATTTTTAACAACAAACTGAGAAACTTGATTTTTAAAGTGTTCACATCTGATTTTTATCCGATTTTAAATGAAACCGAAGCACGTGGAGTTTGTAAATGAAAATGAAAATGTCTTATAGGTTTGGTCCGAGGCACTTAGGATTCATAAACACTGGTTTTCCAGGCATCTTCAGAATTTAAATAAGCCTTAAGACGTCTCAAAATGCTCCATTAATTAGGCTGAAGTTTCTAAAAGGAGGAAACGTTTGGTTAACGCTCAGTCCGCGGCACCGTCCGAGCCTCCTGACACCTTCAGAGGCTGTTCGGTTAAACGGCTGTGACACGCGGGGAAGGGAGGGGGCGCTGCTTTTAGGCAGGACGCTTTAAACAGGAAATGGGGAGGCCTGATGACAGAGACAACACAGGAGTTTGTGCAGCTGTTTTACCGTGATGGATCTATTATCCAGCCATTACAAGATAAATGATCGATCTCTCCCGTCCCCCCACCCCCTGCTCCTTCTGTAGAAAAATTGAAATGAGAACAGAAAGGAGGAGCAGGGGGTGGGGGATGCTACAATGATTAGGGGCTAGGTGAGATACCCATTAATTTAAGAGAAAAAAAAAAGGGAAGAGATGGGAGAGCCAAGTGAGGAGAGGCCGACCCCACACGGGGCCATCAATCACAAAGGCGCGCGTTGTCTCTGACGTGATGACCCAGCACTCCTTGCCTCTGTGGCACCTTAATTAGAATTCATAGCAAAATAGATGCAAGGAAACGGTTCGGGCCCTTCATAATTTTATAGGAAATTTATTGTTATTAGAAGAACCATTTGCTTAGTGTGATTTTTCCATTACCAGCTTGTCACGCAGGGTAGATAATATGGTTGGGGGGTGGAAGAGGAGGAGGCGTATAAACCCCCAGATTGGGGTGTCAGTTTTGTTGATGGTGCATGTAGTTTACCTTGGAGCTGTACCTAATGGGGTAAGTTGGTAAAGAATGCACAAAGCAGGACTGACAAGCATGTGGTTATGGGCTAATTTTAGCACCTGCTCCTGTAATGTCATGTTTTTGCTTTAACCAGAAATACAGAGAATGCAAAACAAAAAATGTATAATAATGTATAAATGGTATTTTCAAGAACTTGTTAATTCACCTTAACCAGAAACAACTGGAGATATTTGGGGAAGGGGGTTGAGTTGGTCGGCGGTTTGGTCCCCCCTCCTACTTGTCAGTTGGTGTCGTTTCCTTGAGCAAGACACTGGAACGAGTCTGAATGTCCCGGTGTGAACCATCAGTCTGCCCCAGCAACACATTCTCATCCCCAACTCGTCACATATTAACGTCAGGCTAAGAACCCGGCTCTTCCCATTGAATTACGGGTCCCCCACCAGCGCAACAGTACCTTAACCCAGTTCGGGTACCCTAACCCAGCACCGCGTTCATATTTGGTACAGCATCTGATACTGGTTCAGGTCAGATGCAGCGTCTGGTACCTGTTTGGGCCAGGTACATAATATGGTTGGGAGTGGTACTGGACCCAAACCGGTTCCATCTTGGGTTCTGTATAGCATTTGGTATCGGTTTGGGTAGTACTTCAGGTCCGGTACCAATTTGGGTACCCGTTTGGGTCCAGTAACGCGTTTGGTACCCTCAGCCATATTATCTACCACACCCAAACCGGTACCAGACGCAGTATGGATTCGGTACCACGTCTGGTGCCGGATTGGTCCTCGGGACTTGTCCGGTGCCTAATATAGGTACTGGTACTGGACGCATCTCGAGGATCCAATGCCAGACCAAACTGGTACCAGAAACGTTACTGGTTTGAATTTGGTATTTCGTTTGGTATCAATTCGGGTTTCGGTTCAGGTCTGGTAACGCGTTTGGTATCAGTTTGGTACCTCGTCTGGGACCAGTTCAGTACCACGTCTGGTACTGGTACAGGTCTGGTACCACCCCCAACCATATTATCTACCTGACCAAACCAAACCAGTCTGGTACCGGTTCCGGTCTGGTACCATCTCCAACCGTATTCTCAACCTCACCCAAACCAGTACCAGACATGGTATCAGTTCGATTCCGCGTCTGGTACCGGACTGTGTCCTCAGGACTCGTCCGGTGCCGAGTTTAAGTGCTGTTACTGGACGCATCCCAAGAATCTCGTACCACACTCAAACCAGTTCGGGTACGGTACTCCGTTTGGTACCGATGTTGGTCCGGTACCACCCCCCACCCGTGTTATCAACCTGACCCAAACCAGTCCGTTACCAGACCCGAATCCGGTACCAAATGTGGTACCGAACTCTAACCGGTTTGGGTCTGCTACCTCAGACCAGTCCGCATCTGGTACCGCATCCAGCCGCGTCCTACCATGTCTTGAAGGTTACGGATTCTTGATTTTACGGACTGCCAGAACATCAAAAAACGACCAAAACATCAAAACGGGACACAGGGCGGTCTTAACCAAACAGGACATCTGTGGCTACAATGAGTAGCTTATTATTATTATCAAGTATGAATAAATTAGCGCTTTGATCGCCAGTAAAAAGTTCCGAAGAATCAAATTCTTTATCCTTCTGGTATTCATACAGTTTATACTTTTTATATATATTTTTTTACATTTTTTATTCCAAGAAATTCTTCAAATTCTTTGTGCCGTTTCTGCAAATTATTCTAGTATCAAGTCATTCAGCATATTCGGGACATTTTCTTTAAACTTAAGCATCTTCAGCAACAACATTCAGCAAAAAGCCTTCACACTAGCTTTATCGCAGGTTATGCAACTTTTCTAGTCATTATTAATGTCTTTTTTTTGTCAAACTACAATTACTCTGCCAGGTTCCACTTATTTTTATTTGATGGGTCAATTTATACTTGAATAATTTAAAAGAAAAAAATATTATAAATTAAAAGAGGATTACCAAGAACATGTTGAAACAAGGTATCAGAGCAAGAATGGTTATTCTGACAAATAGAATGATTTAGTAACAGATGTTTATTTCTCTATGCAAGACTATAACCCCGTTTCCACTGACCGATCCGGACTGGACTCATTTGGAATTTTGAGCGTTTCCATTGTAAAAGTGACCCATTAAACCGGACCAGCGCGTACCATTTGGTTTTAGGTCCATAGGGAAATGAAACGGACCAGTTATGATGGAACCCATTGAAAGGTATTAAGACAACAGCAATTGTCGGGCCAACGTTTTCAAACATTTAGTCGTTGTTGATGGTCAAACGGTTGCCTGGACTATTCTAGACCGGCCCGGAGCAGTCTGGTCCAATGGAAGCGAGGCTTATGGGTACTTCCTGTTTAGAACGCCAGGGGGGAGATAGCAGTCCATTTCTCTTATTCAGTCAGTGGTCCAGGTCTATAGAAGACTTACCGTTGTCGTCAAGATCAAAACTTGAAGTAATCATAGATGGAAATGCAGGATGTAGAAACTTCATCAAAAGACATCATAATCTAGAAGAAAAAAAAATCAATGTAACATCATCATTTGTGGCCATCTGGTTTGGACAGTCGACAAAATGAATCATTCCACAATTGCAAGGCAGGAATCTTGAGACACAAGCATCTCGTGCGCACCCAATCAATGCGGGCTCATGACGGCGCTGATGGGCAAACGCTCTGGATTCCCTCAGGGCCGCCGGTGGCCACAAAGCTTTAATTGAGGAGACTAGATTCTGCTCCCTTTCTCATCTTCACCTTCGCCTGCCTGCCTGAGAATATTGCTGTTTGCATATTAATACACGCCGCTCACTCAGTCTGAGGCAGATAGCTCGGAAACAAGCAATGTGAGGGGGGGGGCTGAAACAGCCAAATGTGTTTTTATTTATTTTTTCCTTCTTCCAATAAAATGTTTGATAATTGACTCTCAGCTGCGGCTTCCTCCTCTTCTTTTTTTCTCATCAATCCAGTGTTTATACTGAGAAAAACACTAAGTGATTGAATTCTTTCACGTACGGGATTGTGGAAAAGTTAAAAATGTAAGTGCAGGCATTTTCTTTCTAATTATCAACTCACCACTTAGAGGACTGGATGTGTGTGTTGGAGGCAGAGTGTTAAATTGGCATCGTGTTTACCGAAATTGCAATTATCGTCCAACTTGAAACAAGGGTTGAGTCTGTTAAGCGGCGCTTTATTTCTCATGAGTCCGTATAATTCTGCTTTGTTTAAGAGATGAAGTGTTTGTTCAATTTGCTGGGAAAAAATTGCTGCAAAACCTCACAACCTTTTTTTTGATTAGTATTTTAACTCATATTTTGAAATGAGAGAAAAGATTCTTTTGTTGTTTTTATTCTGCAGCTGGTGGCCGGCAGCGTGGTGGTGGCCTTCGAGGAGGTCTGCCCCGATCGCATCGATCTGATCCATAAGAACTACAGGAAGCTGTGCAACCTGCTGGTGGATGTGGAGGAGTGGGGTCAGGTGGTCATCATCTCCATGCTGACGCGCTACGCCAGGACGCAGTTCACCAGCCCCTGGAAGGAGGTGAGGCCCAGGTGTTCCAGCTGAGAGGCCACCGTGTGGCCCATCGCCATATCACGGGTCAACTTTCGGGATTTTGATGATTTTTTTTTTGGTGCAATTTTGTTCTCTCTTTTTTTTTTGTCCTGATTGGCTGTAGATCACCGTTAATCTCCATTCTTTGTCTTATTTGAGGAAGAGCAAGCGTTCCAAACAGCTCCAACATACTTTCAGTGGTTCCCCTGATTCGAGTCTCATGAGCTACAACTCAAATTTCGTGAGGTACAACTCAAGTCTCGTGGGTCACTGTAGCTCAGGTCTTGTGGGTTATCAATATAAGTTTTGTGGGCCCTTCTCAGGTCCTGGAGAAGTGTGGTGGGTTGCGAGTCAAGTCTTGCGGGTTCCAACTTGAGTCTTATGGGTTGCGACTTGAGTGTGAGCTGCAACTCAAGTCTTGGGTTAAGTCTTGTGGGTTACATCTCAAGTCTCGTTGGTTGTGTCTCAAGTCTTGTGGGTTATGACTCGAGGCTCATTGGTTTAAGTTTGGTGAGCCACGACTCAGGTGCTGGGGCAGTAGGGTGGGTTGCGAGTCAAGTCTCGCGGGTTCCAACTTGAGTCTTGTTGGTTGCAACTTGATTCTCATGGCTTGTGACTCGAGTCTGGGGGAAGTCTCGTGGGTTACATCTCGAGTCTTGTGAGTTGAGACTCGAGTCTCGTTGGTTGTGACTCGAGTCTCGTGGGTTGCGACTCGAGTCTCGTGGGTTGCGACTCAAATCTCGTGGGTTGCGACTCAAGTCTCGTGGGTTGCGACTCGAAGCTCATTGGTTGGGACTCGAATCTCGTGGGCTGTGACTCTAGTCTCATTGGCTGCAACTCATGTCTCATGGGGCATGACTCAAATCTGGTGGGTCGCGACTCAAGTCTCATGGGGAAGTCTCATGAGTTGAGATTTGAGTCTCGTTGATGCGACTCGAGTCTCGTGGGTTGTGACTCTAGGCTCAAGGGTTGTGACTCGAGGCTCATTGGTTGTGACTCGAATCTCGTGGGCCATGACTCTAGTCTCGTCGGCTGCAACTCGAGTCTCATGGGGCATGACTCAAATCTGGTTGGTCGAAACTCAAGTCTCATTGGTTGCAACTCCAGTCTTGGGGAAGTATCGTGAGTTGAGACTCGAGCCTTGTTGGTTGAGACTCGAGTCTCGTTGGTTGAGACTCAAATCTTGTGGGCTGTGACTCTAGTCTCATTGGCTGCAACTCGTGTCTCATGGGGCACGACTCAAATCTGGTGGGTCGCGACTCAAGTCTCATGGGGAAGTCTCATGAGTTGAGATTTGAGTCTCGTTGATGCGACTCGAGTCTCGTTGGTTGTGTCTCAAGTCTTGTGGGTTGTGACTCGAGGCTCAATGGTTCAAGTTTCGTGAGCCACGACTCAGGTCCTGGGAAAGTATGGTGGGTTGCGAGTCGAGTCTCGCGGGTTCCAACTCGAGTCTTGTTGGTTGCAACTTGACTCTTGTGACTTGAGTCTTATGGGTTGCGACTCGAGTGCGAGCTGCGACTCAAGTTTTGGGTTAAGTCTCGTGGGTTACGAAAAGACACGGCAGTTGGAGAAAATACCATAGTTTAATAAATAAACTTCTGTGGTTCCATAACAAAAGATTTTCTCTTTGTGATATAAATAAAGTTAAATTGATGGATACATTGTTTATTAACAACAAATAGTTTCATAATTGGAAAATATCTTCTAGCATCCTTTAAATGTTAACTGAATGCACAGAAATGATTTAACTTTGGTAGAATTTGCATTTAATTAAGAAAAACTAGTTTTTGTGAAAATGTATTGATTTAAAGCAAAAAAGATTATATGAATTAATCTGTACTTTGTTGTAGGTTGTTGTCATAGGATTTGTTTTCAATGTCCAGTAAACACAATTACTGTTTGTTTGCCATAGACGTTTTATTTTTCAACATCCCATTAAAGTATTTGTTTGTTGACGTCGTCCCAGGACTCTGTGTTTGACGAGAACAACGAGAAAACGTTCTACGACTCGGACTCGGAGGAGAAGAAGGACCAAAGCGAAGCAAAGCCGTACATGATGGACCCGGACCACAGACTGCTGCTGAGGAACACCAAACCTCTGCTGCAGAGCAGGAACACGGCGGTGAGCCCATCACAACGCCTCTTGGTTTTTTTTTTTTTTTTTTGCTTGGAAACCTGAGTGGTGTCTTTGGTACTGTTGCGTCCACACATGATCGTTTTAAAAATATTTCCATCCACACGTCCCCGCATACTTGCGCTCTTGGACGCGGTTATGAGCTTGTCAGAACAGTAGTTGGCAGTGTTTTCCTAAAAGTACGTGTAAATTTATTGCGTATTTTACGTTCCGGTCGGACCCAAAATCTCCGACGGCGTCTTTCTCGAGTGACACGCCTTCGAGGAGGAGGAGGAGGAGGAAGGGATATTTGGTGTAAAATAGCCGATATTTGATTCACTGGTAAACAGTGTTGGGCATCTCACTTCAAAAAAGTAATTAGTTATAGTTACTAGTTACTTCTCCAAAAAAGTAATTGAGTTAGTAACTCAATTACTGCATCTTCAAAGTAATTAGTTACTTGGCAAAGTAACTCGTTTTAAATTTCTCTTTAAATATGGTAATATTTTGTATTTTTTCCTGCGTTACAAATAAAAAAAACAATTTACATTCAATAATAGATGATAACCGACAATAGTACACTGGTATAGTTTTCCAATGGAGTCATATTGTCTAAGTTTAAGATACACATGAGAGAGGGTTTAGGGAAAGAATTTTCAATATTTATTTGTCAGAATTATCCCACAAAACACTGCAACAAGTGGTATATAAAAAATGTAACTTCACACAAAAAAGGTAAACGTTTCAACTATTAACATACTTCAAGTATCTTACCTACAACTATAATTAAACAAAATGGCTTAAAAAACTGAAAGTGCAAAACAATAAATAATTATAAATAACTGTCAAGTATAACAAAATCTCTGCTGTCTTTATTTATATCACACCACAGCTTTAACATTGTCTTTATAAAATTTTAACAACAATACACGCAAAATATAAATATCAACAATAATAAACTTAGATAAAACCAAACTTTGTATAAAAATAAAAGTAAAGGTTCCAAGTATCAACATAACACAAGTATCCTAACAAGAATATTTAGGAGCACAGTAACAATCTTTATGTCTGATCATTTAAACATTCTTTTATTGCACCTTAACCTGAACTTTAACAATGCCACCAGCATAAGCAGCCAGTTGAATGGTTTCAATGGTTTAATTTTTGAACCACTGATTGTAGCGCAAAAGTAGCAACTTCTCAAATCTTTGGTCTGAGAGCCTGTTCATCTTTGGTGAAAAGACAAGTTTTTGGACAGACATGCACACACGGATCAACGTGGATAGACTCCGGTGCGGGTGAGGAGTTTCGGGAGTTAAAAAAACTACAACAGGGGCAGAGAGCAGCTCATCTTAGCAGAAACAGGGTCATATTTATAAAACACACACAACACAGACAGACAAAAGGCGCGTACAGATCAACGCAGTGAGCAGACTCTGGAGCGGGGTTGCTGGTTTTTGGGAGAGAAAAGAGATGCAGAGAGCAGCTGCTTTTAGCAGAAATATGGGTTAATAATTTTAGTTTATTAATTTACCTACACACACACACACCTGCGAGCGCGTGCGCACAGACACACACAAAACAGAGACGCACGCGAGTACACACAAATCAATACAGTGTGCCGACAGAGCGGGTGGGCGGGGTTTTGAGTGTAAAGCAACTGCGGAGAGGCAGGGAGCAGTTTTTCGTAGCAGAAACATGGGTTAATGTCTTTAGGCTATGAAATTATCAACCATGATGGAAAAAACAAAAAAAATCTCTAGCAGAAGCGCCTGTGGACCGCCGCGGAAAAATGCACGTCTGGTGTGAACTACAGAGCGGAGCGGAAGCGGCGCGGACTCCGCTCTCCGCTTCGCGGCGCTTCCGCGTCCAGTGGTTACTGGCTCATGCGCGCGAACTAGTATCCGCCCACTTGACACTTTAACCAATCACGATCTCGCATTCGAGATCTCCCTCCGCATTACACAAGCAACTTTCGGTGCGAAGCGCCCAGCTCCAGCAAGATCATCAAACTTTTGAAGTAACGCGCCGCGATTTACACGAAGTAACTATAACGGCGTTACAGCGAGGATGAAAGTAATTAGTTAGATTACTAAATTACTTGATTTATAACGCCGTTATACTTAAACGGCGTTAGTCCCAACACTGCTGATAAAGGAGGATTGCGGTGACGTCACAGCACTGTGACGTACACTTGTCTATTGACAGTCTCAGGTGCGCGTAAGAAACCTGTTCAGCGGTTTTTAAATAAATAACCATTCTAATTAGTAATCTGTTGGACCTTGTTTTCTGTTTGAAAACTGGAAAAGGTCTATTTAAGTTTGTCAGAGCTCATATAAAATTTTTTTTTTTTTTAAATAAAAATAAAAAAGAAGGAAAAAAAAGTTTGTCTGCACTCGCGGTTTTCGTTTTTAAAGATCTGTGAAAGTGCTGGATCTCTCGATGCGCCCGCTGTGCTGCGCTCAGGACAGACGCTTCATACAAAGAGGCGCATTTATATCCAAAAAAGTGTTTCCATTACAGTTTTGCGAAAAAAAAGTCTGTTTTGATACTCCCCACATACCACCTCCTCTAAGCGTAAAAACTTTTTTTTTTTCGGAAAATGAGTTTTTTCAAAATTGTGGTGTTTCCATAATGGAAACGCACCTATATGACGCGTATGCATTAATTGTCGCAAAAAGTGACGTTTAAAAACACAAATCACTGCTTATTCCTGTCCACACTCAGACGCAAGAACGGAGTTTTCAAAAATCTTCACTTTGGCCGGAGTTTTCCGAATGCACCGTTTTGGGTGGATGATGGGCCAAAACGGATAAAAAATATGCGTTTTAGCAGATACCCGGCTACGTGTGGACAGGGCCTTAAAGAGCCTTAAATGTCTTAAATTTAACATTTAATGCTCATGGCTTTATGAGAAAGTTGAGAAAAAAAACAAAATAAAAAAATAGTTAAGAATTAGGACTGCTGATTAGAACCAAAACCAGAGCCACGTCATCAGTTTTCACGGCACCAATAATGTTAAAATAAATTAAAATACATCATCGTGCATTTTGTACTTTCACTGTTTTTGTTCTTAGAAGTAGGGCTGCCACAAACGATTATTTTAATAGTCGACTAATCACCGATTATTTTTTCCGATTAGTCGACTAATCTGGTCATGCACAAACTGGATGTAAAGCACACATCTTAACCATTATTAGCTTTAAACAAACTAAAAACTAAATATATCCACACAAGCATTATCTGCGAAAATGCTTGTGTGAATGCTGTAAGCTGAATTTTGAAGCTGAAGCGGGTGACGATAGCGAAGATGCTGAAATTGATAGCTAAAAACACAAAAGCTGATAACCACTAAAATATTAGCTAAATGCCAAATTAGCCTAAAAAATAATTAAAAGCCTCAGCTGGCAGAAACTGCTAGTATGTAGCTGACATGTTAACTTAACTCCAAAATAGCCTTAAAAAACTGAAAGAAATCCTAATTTTTTTCCAAAATAGCTAGCATGTAGCTTAAATATTAATTAAATTCCAAAACACCCTAAAAAACTTTTTTTTTTTTTAAAGTTTAAGTTAGCCAAAACAGCTAGCATCTAGCTGAAATATTAGCTAAACACCAAATTAGCCTAAAAAATAATTAAAAGCCTCAGCTGGCCAAAACTGCTAGTATGTAGCTGATATGTTAACTTAACTCCAAAATAGCCTTAAAAAACTGAAAGAAATCCTAATTTTTTTCCAAAATAGCTAGCATGTAGCTTAAATATTAATAAAATTCCAAAACACCCTAAAAAACTTTTTTTTTTTTAAAGTTTAAGTTAGCCAAAACAGCTAGCATCTAGCTGAAATATTAGCTAAACACCAAATTAGCCAAAAATAATTAAAAGCCTCAGCTGGCCAAAACTGCTAGCATGTAGCTGACATGTTAACTTAACTCCAAAATAGCCTTAAAAAACTGAAAGAAATCCTAATTTTTTTCCAAAATAGCTAGCATGTAGCTTAAATATTAATTAAATTCCAAAACACCCTAAAAAACTTTTTTTTTTTTAAAGTTTAAGTTAGCCAAAACAGCTAGCATCTAGCTGAAATATTAGCTAAACACCAAATTAGCCTAAAAAATAATTAAAAGCCTCAGCTGGCCAAAACTGC
This sequence comes from Oryzias javanicus, assembly GCA_003999625.1. Classification (NCBI taxonomy): domain Eukaryota; kingdom Metazoa; phylum Chordata; class Actinopteri; order Beloniformes; family Adrianichthyidae; genus Oryzias; species Oryzias javanicus. The sequence goes on from CM012448.1 coordinate 26,331,716, forward strand.
TAGCATGTAGCTGACATGTTAACTTAACTCCAAAATAGCCTTAAAAAACTGAAAGAAATCCTAATTTTTTTCCAAAATAGCTAGCATGTAGCTTAAATATTAATTAAATTCCAAAAACACCCTAAAAAACTTTTTTTTTTTTAAAGTTTAAGTTAGCCAAAACAGCTAGCATCTCTGAAATATTAGCTAAACACCAAATTAGCCTAAAAAATAATTAAAAGCCTCAGCTGGCCAAAACTGCTAGCATGTAGCTGACATGTTAACTTAACTCCAAATAGCCTTAAAAAAACTGAAAGAAATCCTAATTTTTTTCCAAAATAGCTAGCATGTAGCTTAAATATTAATAAAATTCCAAAACACCCTAAAAAACTTTTTTTTAAAAAAAGTTTAAGTTAGCCAAAACAGCTAGCATCTAGCTGAAATATTAGCTAAACACCAAATTAGCCAAAAAAATAATTTAAAAGCCTCAGCTAGCTAAAACTGCTAGCATGTAGCTGACATATTAACTTAACTAAAAACTGAAAAAAATCCTAAATTTTCCAAAATAGCTAGCATATAGCTTAAATATTAGCTAATCTCCAAAACACCCAAAAAACATTTTTTTTTTAAAAAAGCTTAAGTTAGTCAAAACTGCTAACATCTAGCTAAAATATTAGCTAAATACCAAGTTAGCCAAAAAAGCCTAAATTAACCAGAATAGCTAGCTTGTAGCGCAAATATTAGCTAAACTCCAAAATAGCTCAAACAAACCTTGATAAATGCCAAAATGGTCTAAAAAGCTAGCATATTTTTATTATAACTTTCAACTTTACGACACTCTATCTCCATATATTATAAAGTAACGACTAATCGACTATTAAATTAGTTGTCGACTATTTTAATAGTCGATTAGTCGTTGATTAGTCGACTAATCGTGGCAGCCCTACTTAGAAGTGACAAGGACATCAGCGTTTAAATTTTTAATATGAGCTTTATTTATTTAAGTTGTATATGTTATCATTACACAGACATGCTTGAGTTTGACCTCAGTTTTCTCTACTACACTGCCATCAAAGCACAACATCTTGGATAAATACAACACGGACACACAACCTGTCACAGTGAAAAAAGGGAAAGCGGTGCGAGTGCAGACCTCCATCACGCCGGAGACTCAAGGTCTCCGTCGCCGTGTAGCAGCGGGAGGAAAAATGCTCCCAAATGAAAGCGTTGATTAAAATGTGACACGCTGTGTCTTTACTCGCGTCGGCACAGTGACATCCTCCATCTTCATAGATGGCTGAACCCTTTCATTCTGCCTGAAACGACGGACACACGCCATCCTGCTATTTAAAGCGCCGCTGAAAAATTACCCCGATAGTGGGATGTTGTGAGAGGGCCTTTATAGAGATGGTTGGGGGAAATAAAAAAGTTTTTTTCACTTTTTATTGACTAAAACCAGACAATAAAACTTGTAATAATTAGTTGTTTGCTTTGATTTAGGTTGTGATGTCTGTCGCTCAGCTTTACTGGCATCTGGCGCCAAAACATGAAGTCAGTGTGGTCACCAAGTCTCTCGTTCGGCTGCTGAGGAGCCACAGGTTTGCTTCACTCTCCTCCTTTTTCCTTCTCACTCAAACCCTCCTAATGAGTTTTCATTTTGGTCTTCTACACAGAGAGGTGCAGTACATCGTTCTGCAGAACATTGCCACCATGTCCATTCAGAGGAAGGTCAGTCTGTTTGAGGACCCTCAGTCCTGCTGGGTTGGGTTTTTTAGGGTGTGTTTTAACGCCTCGTGTCCTTCCAGGGAATGTTTGAGCCGTTCATGAAGAGCTTCTACGTCAGGTCCACCGACCCCACACACATAAAGACCCTAAAGGTAACTGGTTGCTTTGCTTGAAAAACTTAAAAATGAATGTGAAGATGTAGGTAGGACATTTATTTATGGTATAAACGATTTACTAAATATCCAGGCCTCGAGGGCCGGCCTCCTGCTGGAGAAATCCTGCCTTATCTATTGTTGATTACCTGGATCAGGTGTGTTTAGCCGATAAGGAGCTTCAATGGCAGGTCATTTGGAAAACATTTCAGGGACTTACCCTTAAGGTCTTGATTAGTGCTGCCACAAACAATTATTTTAATAGTCGACTAATCACCATTTTTTCCGATTAATTGGCTGATCGGGTTGTGCACAAACTGGATGAAAGCACATCTTAACCACCGTTAGCTTTAAACTAACTAAAAACTAGATTAAATGCCAAAATAGCCTTAGGCAAAACAGCTAGCATTCAGCTAAAATATTAGCTAAACTCCAAATTATTCGAAAAAGCTGAAAAAAGCCTTAATTAGCCAAAATAGCTAGCATGCAGCTGAAATATTTGCTAAACTCCAAATTAGCCGTAAAAGCTGAAAAAAGCCTAAATTAGCCAAAAATAGCTAGCATGCAGCTGAAATATTAGCTAAATGCTAAAATAGCCCAAAAAAAAAAACAAAGAAAAACTCAATTAGCCAAATCAGCTAGCATGCTGCTGACATATTAGCTAAATTAAATTAGCAGAAAAAGCTGAAAAAAGCCTAAATTTGCCAAAATAGCTAGTAAGTTGATGAAATATTTGCTAAATTCCAAAATAACCCAAAAAGCTGAAAAAACTTAAATTAGCCAAGACAGCTAGCATGCAGCTTAAATATTGGCTAAGCTCCAAATTAGCCGTAAAAGCTGAAAAAAGCCTAAATTACCCAAAATATCTAGCATGTAGCTGAAATATTAGCTAAATGCCAAAATAGCCTAAAAAACAAAAAAATCCTAAATTAGCCAAAATAACTAGTAAGTAGATGAAATATTAGCTAAATTCCAAAATAGGCCAAAAAGCTGAAAAAACCTCAATTAGCCAAGACAGCTAGCATGCAGTTTAAATATTAGCTAAACTCCAAATTAGCCGTAAAAGCTGGAAAAAAGCCTAAATTAGCCAAAATAGCTAGCATGCAGCTAAAATATTAGCTAAACTCCAAATCAACCAAAAAAGCTGAAAAAAGCCTAAATTAGCCAAGACAGCTAGGATGTAACTTAAATATTAGCTAAACTCCAAATTAGCCGTAAAAGATGGAAAAAAGCCTAAATTAGCCAAAATAGCTAGCAAGTTACTGAAATATTAGCTAAACTCCAAATTAGCCATGAAAGCTGAAAAAAGCCTAAATTAGCCAAAAATAGCTTGCATGCAGCTGAAATATTAGCCAAATGCCAAAATAGCCTAAAAAAACAAAGAAAAGCTAAATTAGCCAAATCAGCTAGCATGCAGCTGAAATATTAGCTAAATTAAATTTGACGAAAAAGCTGAAAAAAAAGCCTAAATTGGCCAAAAATAGCTGGCAAGTAGATGAAATATGAGCTAAATTCCAAAATAGCCCAAAAACTGTAACATGTAACTTAAATATTAGCTAAACTCCAAATTAGCCATAAAAGCTGAAAAAAGACTAAATTAGCCAAAATATCTAGCATGTAGCTGTAATATTAGCTAAATGCCAAAATAGCCTAAAAGACAAAGAAATCCTGAATTAGCCAGAACAGCTAGCATGCAGCTTAAATATTAGCTAAACTCCAAATTAGCCGTAAAAGCTGGAAAAAAGCCTAAATTAGCCAAAATAACTAGCAAGTTACTGAAATATTAGCTAAACTCCAAAATAGCCTAAAAAACCTTAATAAATGCCAAAATAATTCAAAAAACTAGCAGAATGCCGTTATAACTTTACTCCACTCTGACTCCATATAATATAAAGTAACAAATAACAATTAAATAATTCGTCAACTATTTTAAAAGTCTTAGAATGATGAAAAGAGTGACTGTTTGGATCAAAAGGATCGACTTCCTGTTGAATCCAAGTGGAGCCAGTTCTGTTCACCAAGCAACCACCAGGTGACTTGTCACACAGGCCAAGCTTTTCAGTTTATTGCGAACTTTTTTTTCCAGCTGAGCAGATAAATACCTCATTATTTTATGGTTGAGGTCATACGTGCACTTTAAAGGGGGTGTGGTCTTTTGATTGAAAGGTTACGAATCGTGATCCTGAAAGTTATTTCAACCATTCCATGTCATCATTAGTCTTCCTGCACGTATGTAAGTGTGTCATTGGTCACCGGTAAAAAAAATTAAATTAACATGATCCAAGTCAGTTCACTAAGTATTCACCAGGGGGCGCTCCAAAGTAAATATATTAAAGTTAAGATAGAAATAATCAAAACTTCCTAAACCTTTTTCCTTGTGATGTTGTTTAAATCTATTTCAGTTGTACTGATGCTTATTTTTGATCACTTAAAACGATATATTTTGAATTTGTTAAATAAAATTTCCATTTTTGATCAATACAGCTGGAGATTCTGACCAATCTCGCCAACGAAGCTAACATCTCCACCATTCTGAGGGAATTCCAGGTTTGTTTCACGTTTTTACCGAGAAGTGTTTGGATCCCGCTCTGCTCATCACCTCTGATCTTTGTCCAGACGTACGTGAAGAGTCAGGACAAAGCGTTTGCTGCCGCCACCATCCAGGCCATCGGCCGCTGTGCCACCAACATCTCAGAGGTGACGGACACCTGCCTCAACGGTCTGGTGCTTCTGCTCTCCAACAGAGACGGTAAACCCTTTGAGTGTAGACGTTGTTGGTCCTGATGAGTTTCGCGAGCGCGTCTTCGTGTCTTCAGAGAGCGTGGTCGCCGAGAGCGTGGTGGTCATCAAGAAGCTGCTTCAGACCCAGCCGACTCAGCACAGCGAGATCATCAAACACATGGCTAAACTGTTCGACAACATCACCGTAAGCAGTCTAGACGAGACCCGCGCCGCTTCCGTCTCCAGCGCCGTGAGAGTCCCGTTCTCGCCCGTAGGTCCCGATGGCGAGGGCCAGCATCCTGTGGTTGATGGGCGAGTACTGCGACAGGGTGCCCAAGATTGCGCCCGACGTGCTTCGAAAGATGGCGAAAACGTTTACAGCCGAGGAAGACATCGTCAAGCTACAGACGGTCAACCTGGCTGCCAAGCTTTACCTGACCAACTCCAAGCAGGTACCGACGCTTAAAAAGCTTTAAAGGGGCCATACCTGTATAGATGATCATGCATTACTTTGGAACGATAAAAAAACTAATTATTTAAGAAATATTAGTCATATTTCATGGTTTTTTCTACCTGGAAGTAAAACGACTCGATTCCTGAAGCTCCGCACGTACCAAATATCTGCCTGGAATTTATTGAAGACAGTCTCGAGAATAATTTCAATTATGTTTACTTTTTCTTTAAAGTCCCCCTACAAAGAATAGAAAAGGAAGAATAGAAAAAATAGAAGAAAAAAAAAAAAGTCCCCCTACAACTGATTTTTTTAATTTCTTGAAATGTTTCCCAGTGGGATTTTAATTAGGACTCTAAAGTTTTTAACAAAAATTCAACATCCTAAATGTCTTAAAAAGCCATTTTTCCTAATGATCTGAAGCCTTCTTTTCAGAAAAATCCCTCTGTGTGGGCCTGGCTTTTGGTCCTGAGCAGTGTAACTCTGCCCCTCCAGATATGTTAGCGAGACACAGACTTTGAAAAGACCATGAAAAAATAAAAATAAAATAAAACATGACCATATTGGATGGGATTTTACTTTCAGTTTCATTTTAAATACGTGAGGCCAACTTACCGTATTTTTCCGACTATAAGTCGCACTGGAGTATAAGTCGCAGGGCCAAAAAATGCACAATAAAGAAGAAGAAAAAAAAAAAAATACATAAGTCCACTGGAGTATAAGTCGCAGGGCCAAAAAAATGCACAATAAAGAAGAAGAAAAAAAAACATACATAAGTCGCACTGGAGTATAAGTCGCAGGGCCAAAAAATGCACAATAAAAAAGAAGAAAAAAAAAACATACATAAGTCGCACTGGAGTATAAGTCGCAGGGGCCAAAAAAATGCACAATAAAGAAGAAGAAAAAAAAAACATACATAAGTCGCACTGGAGTATAAGTCACAGGGGCCAAAAAATGCACAATAAAGAAAAGAAAAAAAAACATACATAAGTCGCACTGGAGTATAAGTTGCAGGTGCCAAAAAATGCACAATAAAGAAGAAGAAAAAAAAAAATACATAAGTCGCACTGGAGTATAAGTCACAGGGGCCAAAAAATGCACAATAAAGAAGAAGAAAAAAAAAACATACATAAGTTGCACTGGAGTATAAGTCACAGGGGCCAAAAAATGCACAATAAAGAAGAAAAAAAAAAACATACATAAGTCGCACTGAGTGAGTATAAGTCCAGGGCCAAAAAATGCACAATAAAGAAGAAGAAAAAAAAACATACATAAGTCGCACTGGAGTATAAGTCGCAGGGCCCAAAAACCACATAAAGAAGAAAAGAAAAAAAAAACATACATAAGTCGCACTGAGTATAAGTCGCAGGGCCAAAAAATGCAACAATAAAGAAGAAAAAAAAAAACATACATAAGTCGCACAGTATAAGTCACAGGGCCAAAAAATGCACAATAAAGAAGAAAAAAAAAAAACATACATAATCGCACTGGAGTATAAGTCGCAGGGCCAAAAAATGCACAATAAAGAAGAAGAAAAAAAAAACATACATAAGTCGCACTGGAGTATAAGTCGCATTTTCTTTCTCTAGCTGTGGCCATCTAGCTTTGTTACCGCGATTAGCTTTTATTGTTTTCTTCATAGCTGTAAGAGTAGCCTCCGCTTTACGCCAGTCCCTAACAAGTTTTTCACTTACTCTGAACTTTCTCTCTGCTGCTCGATTACCGTTTTCAGCTGCAAATTACACTACTTGCAGCTTGTAGTCTGCAGCATATGATTTTCTTTTTGGGGGGCATTTGTATTTAGTCTTCTCCGTTTTCCTTGTAGGCTAACGTTTACTGTTTAACTCGCTAATTGTTAAGGAGTATCAGATATCGCAGCGTAAGCCTAGAGTGCCCTCTTGTGGCTGTCTGTGAAATTACCGGATATTTTTTTTCCCCACAAATATGCGGTAATTGCATAGATCACCATAAGAGGACACTCTAGACTTACAGTACATATCTCATCTAATTAAAAATGCGCACATAAGTTGCACTGGAGTATAAATCGCAGGGACATTCAATCTATGAAAAAAAAAACACGACTTATAGTCCGGAAAATACGGTAAAAACAACTCGCGGGTTCACTACATGAAGGGGATCCAACATGAATTTCAATCACAAAATAATGAAAGCTAACATCAGAATGGCCTTTCACTGAATTACAATTCTTTACAGCACAGACGTGGGACGGAATATTATCTTCTCCATATAGGTACCATCTGTACTCTGCCTGCAAGATCGGCTCAATTGCTTGCGGTTTGATGACGTTTAAGTTTGCGATTGGTCCACTACTCTGACGTACGAAAATTTCTAAATGTACAAAAGTTTCAGGATCTAAACGGAGGGACTTTGATTGACAGCAATTTAAAAGGAGAAATACTTGCAAATGCAAACATGTAATGATTTCTTTCTAAATTTTTTTATCTTTCAAAAGAAAATGCCACACATACATGTTAACAACTCAAAAAACAGGATTTTCATTGGAGGGGGACTTTAAATAGAACTGTTTAAATGGAAATGATATATTAGTTGATGTATTGGAAGTCATTTATTTATCGCTATTCCTTCATATCGGACAGCCCTACTCTAAAGAAAGCCTTGAAAGAAGCTTGAGAACTTTAGGACGCTTAACTCCGCCGCTTAATATAGAGTTGGAAATGTTGCATCCCTAATGTGATGAGCGCAGCTCGGTGTCTGCAGACTCATTCTGGTAGATGGAGACACGCTGGCCCATGAACTGGGTTTATGAGCCCAGACGCTGGCCCCTCTGGCGCTATTGCACCTCCTGCTCCTCTTAATGTGCGGGACGGGGATCTTTCACAGTAAAAGACTTAAACACATCCAGTTAGGAAGATCTGACCCAGATAGATTATTATTTGTTAAAACTATCAGTTTATAGAGCATCAGGTAGTAGCTTGAAGAAGCTAAAATCTTTAGTTCTGCTCTACATTGTGAATCTCTACACAAATATTATCTGTTGAAGATAAAAAACATATTCCTTTTAATATTAATGCTTTGAAAAATGGTGTCTTGTTGAATTCACCTCTCTATTTTTAATTTAAAAGACTACCTGCTTGTTTATTTGGCATCATTTGAATCAGCATTTATATATTTAGTCATCATACAAAAACTAATAATTTCTTGAAAAAAATGATTAATTCTGCTGTGGAAGCCCCAAAAATGTTTAGCGTATCTATAAATAATAAAATGTTTATCTGGAGAACAGTTCGATCCAGCTGGATTTCAGGTTTTCTGTTTGGCTGCTCACAGGTGGAGGCGTGTCTGTTTACTCGGAACCGTTCGGTTCTCGTAACAGCGGAAGGCCGGACTTTCATCGTTATAGGCATGTGTTAATTTAGGCATTTGTAAATGTAAATGGACAAAAATCACCAAAGTTGTTATAATAGCATTTTTTTTAAGTAATTTAGGTAATTATCTACATAACTTGTTGGTTAGTAGCTTTAAAGTCCCTCTTGGATCATTTTCTGATCTGTTTTCAAAGTCTACTCAGTGGAATTTTAATTATAATCAGGACAGTTTCTGAAGCAACCCCGTCCCCTATTCCCATTAAGGAGCAGAGCGCCTGCTGCCAGTGTATTTTCTGCGTCGTACATACAACCTTTTTCAAGCTGTATTTTTTCGTCTGCTCCTGATTCACAACGATTTGAAGAAAGAAAAACTCAAAAATTTATTTTTGAGCTGAATTTTCCTCTTTACAAAAGAAAAATAAGAAAAATCCATTTACCTCTACAAGGGTTGTGATGTTGATTTTATTTAAAGGTGGCAGAAAAATGAGCACAATATTTTTTTTCATTCATGTTAAAGTCCTTTATCATCTATAACTATTGCTGTGTTATCAAATATGAAATAAAGGTCTAACTTCTTAAAAGAATAAACTTATTATTTGGCTGTAAACGTCTCTTTTAGCACGTCTTGGTGTCTGTAACTGTGTTACGCTGATGATGTCATCTTTAATGAATACAATCTGCACAAATTGTTTTTTTTTTTAATAGTATTCCTAATTTTTTTGCATTAACTTATGAAGATGATTTTTACTTAATATTAGTTTTTGTATTATTATAATATAATAATTCTTGAATGAATACAATCTGCACAAATTGTCTTTTTTTAATGAGAATATTTCGATTATTGATACTGATTAAAATTATTGATTTGTCTGTGGATGCTCTGAAATTTGATTACATCACTGACATGAATGATCCTTTATAACCTGAATCTATGATTGTAAAGTATAAATATTTGATATTAAGTCCTGAACCGGTCCAGAGTTTGAGCTCTCTGGACCGGATGTTTTATTCTTGTTTTGTCTTTATTGTTTGAGATTGAAGTAAATCCCCTTGTTGGTGTTAAAGTAAAGTTTGGATCACTGTTATATTAGGAAAACTTCAGAAAGACACTTTTTTTAGTTGTAATTTGAAATTTAATTGTGCCACGATGTCTTGAATGTAAATGAAAATATCTCAAAATAAGATTTTAATGCAAATACTAGGTTAAAAATAAGAATTATGATTAAAATCAATTAATTTAAATGATTAATTTTTATTTTATAATTATTCCCTTTTGAGGGGGGAGATCTAGCTAGTTAGCTGATAGCCGCTAGCTTGAGTCGTTAGCTTTGCAAAGAAAGGGTCTGGGTGGGGGCGGAGCAGACTCTTCCTGGAGGAGGCGGTTCTCACCTGATGTCAGCATGTGAGGACCCCTCGTTTTCGTGGGTATGGGAGGGGCTGCTGTTGAGAGAGCAGCTTTTTAGAGGATTCGGCAGAAATACGTGAACGGATCAAAATATCACTTTTGGTTCTTTATAGTGAGGAATGAACAGAATATACATTTAAAAACTCATAACAAGATTGAGCAAAACACTAAAAGACCAAATTTAAAGTCAGGAAAGATTTAATTCTTTATTTGAAATAAAATTTCTTTCTTTAAGCTTCAACTTTTGCTGTTTACTCACAGTTTTTCTTAGAAAGGAACAAAAACTAGAGTTGGTCTGCACCCCGATGAAGTGTTTTTTAAAATCCAAACTCTCTCTGCTCTCAGACCAAACTGCTGACCCAGTACATCCTGAACCTGGGCAGATACGACCAGAACTACGACATCCGAGACCGCACGCGCTTCATCAGGCAGCTGATCGTGCCCAGCGAGAAAAGCGGCGCCCTCAACAAGTACGCCCGCCGCATCTTGCTGGCCCCCAAACCGGCGCCGGTGCTGGAGTCGGCCTTCAAAGGTGCATTCACACGGAGTCGGCCTTCAAAGGTGCATTCACATTCCCTGCGCGTGAAACCGGTTAACATTTCAAAGTGAAATCCTGTCCTATCTGGACGTCTGTATGCAAATGAGAAGAGAATCTGTGAATGTATGACTTCAAACGGAGACTTCATTTCCAGTGCGGCGAGGACGTGCCGTTATTATTCTGGTGAGTCTGTCGGTTTGAAGGGCAGTCGGGTCGAACACCTTTCCCCTGATTTAATGAGATGGGTAAATTATTGAGTTAATGCTAACCATTTTCAGAGGTGGAGAAAAGAAAGTCTCCCTCATCTTCTCTCTTTCTCCTTGAAAAAAAAAAAAAGGGATTAAACTGCCTCCCGGAGCATTAAAATTCCCCGGCGGTTCCTCTTACTCTGTTTATAGAACGCATTAAACACTCCTGTCATTCTTAATCACAAGTGAAGGTTTTGTCTTTTTTCTTTCTTTCTTTCTTTGAGTCATCAGATCCCTGATTTTAGCACATTCTGCAAATCACTTTTAAAAAGTGTTATTTTCTCAAAACACATGTTTGGGGACGCTTCTGTTGTTTATAAAAGTGTTTTATTGGACGTGGTTTTCTCAGGCGGATGTCGGTTTAAATGCAGTGGTCGCTCATTTATCGCTGGAGTTATGGTCCAGATATAACCTCCGATAGGGGATTTTTTTAAGGTTGTAAAACTCTTTGTTACACACTTTTCTCAAACAGAAACGAACATTTTCACGTTTCTGTCGTTTAAGCCAGAGGTCGGCAACCTTTATCAGTAAAAGAGCCGTTTGGGCTCGTTTTCTACGGAAATTTGGATTTGCATTCATAACCTTCTTTTTGTTTTTTTTTAAATAAATGTGAATAATGTCTATTTTTGGCACAAACAAAAGCAAAAAATATATACAGAAAGAAACCAGCATCTCTCAAAAAGATATATTTTTTTTACGTTTTTTACTTTAGTAGCAAAAAACCTAGCTCATTGCTTAATTACTAGCTGAACTTCAAATAAGCATAACATTTCTCTGTAAATTAAATCCATTTTAGCATGTTGCTGGAATAAAAGCTAAACTCAAAATTAGCCTAAACCCCCCAGTAGGGCTGCCACGATTAGTCGACTAATCGATGACTAATCGACTATTAAAATAATCGACAACTAATTTAATAGTCTATTAGTCGTTACTTTATATTGTATGAAGTCAGATTGTAGTAAAGTTGAAAGTTATAATAGCATTCTGCTAGCTTTTTTGGACTATTTTGGCATTTATTAAGGTTTTTTAGGCTATTTTTGGAGTTTTAGCTAATATTTCACAGCAGCATGCTAGCTATTTCGGCTAACTTTAGCTTTTTTACGTTTTTTAGGCAACTTTTGAGTTTATCTTATATTTCAGCTATATGCTAGCTGTTTTGGCTAATATAGGATTTTTCCGTTTTTTTAAGGCTAATGTAGAATTTAGCTAATATTTCAGCAGCATGCTAGCTATTTAGGCTAACTTTGGCTCTTTTTATTTTTTGGCTAATTTGGCATTTAACTAATATTTTAGCTGGTTATCAACATCAGCATCTTTACATCCACTTTGGCCATGAACAGATTAGTCGACTAATCGGAAAAAATAATCGGTGATTAGTCGACTATTAAAATAATCGTTTGTGGCAGCCCTACCCCCCAGTAGATAACAAATTTGCTAAAAATGTTAACTAAACTCCAAATTAGCATAAAAAACTAATTGGAGGCCAAAAAAAAGCTTGCTTGTTGCTTAATTACTAGCTGAACTCCAAAATTGCCAGCTCAGTGGCCTTGTGGTAGAGTGTCCACCCTGAGTTTGGAAGGTTGAGGGTTCAATTCCCATACCAAAGACTCTAAAATGGGACCCAGTGCCTCCCTGCTTGACTCTCAGCACTAAGGAGTTGGATTGGGGGGTTAAACCACCAAATGGTTCCCCAGCGCGGCTGTGTCTGCAGCTCACCGCTCCCCCAGGGGATGGGTCAAATGCGGAGAACAAATTTCACACACCCAGGAGCGTGACAAATAGTGGGACTTTGACTTTGAAATAGCCTAAAATTACTCAGAAAACAAACTTACTCAAAAGTGTTAGCATGTTGCTAGAATAGAAGCTAAATTCTAAATTATATAAAAAAAATTCAGTAGACAACAAATTAGCTGAAAACATTAGCATTTTACTAAAATATTAGCTAAACTCCAAATTAGCATAAAAATTCTCAGAAAACTTAGCCAAAAACGTTAGCATGTTGCCAAAATGGAAGCTAAAATTCTTAATTAGCCCAAAAACTCCAGTCGGTAACATTTTAGCTAAAAGCATTTGCATGTTGCCAAAATAGAAGCTAAATTCTTAATTATCCAAAAAAAAAAAAAAAATCAATGAATAACAAATTAGCTGAAAACGTTAGCATTTTACTAAAATATTAGCTAAACTCCAATTAGCACAAAATTTCTCAGGAAACTTAGCCAAAAACGTTAGCATGTTGCCAAAATGGAAGCTAAAATTCTTAATTAGCCCAAAAACTCCAGTCGGTAACATTTTAGCTAAAAGCATTTGCATGTTGCTAAAATAGAAGCTAAATTCTAAATTATATTAAAAAAAATTCAGTATATAACAAATTAGCCGAAAACGTTAGCATTTTACTAAAATATTAGCTAAACTCCAAATTAGCGTAAAATTTCTCAGGAAACTTAGCCAAAAACGTTAGCATGTTGCTAAAATAGGAGCTAAAATTCTTAATTAGCCCAAAAACTCCAGTCGGTAACATATTAGCTAAAAGCATTAGCATGTTGCTAAATAGAAGCAAAAATTCTAAATTATATAAAACAAAAATTCAGTATATAACAAATTAGCTGAAAACGTTAGCATTTTACTAAAATATTAGCTAAACTCCAAATCAGCATAAAAATTCTCAGAAAACTTAGCCAAAAATGTTAGCATGTTGCCAAAATAGAAGCTAAATTCTTAATTATCCAGAAAAAAAAAATCAATGGATAACAAATTAGCTGAAAACGTTAGCATTTTACTAAAATATTGGCTAAACTCCAAATTTGCACAAAATTTCTCAGAAAACTTAGCCAAAAACGTTAGCATGTTGCTAAAATAGAAGCTAAAATTCTTAATTAGCCCAAAAACTCCAGTCGGTAACATATTAGCTAAAAGCATTAGCATGTTGCTAAAATAGAAGCTAAATTCTAAATTGTATCAAAAAAAATTCAGTATATAACAAATTAGCCGAAAACTTTAGCATTTTACTAAAATATTAGCTAAACTCCAAATTAGCGTAAAATTTCTCAGGAAACTTAGCCAAAAACGTTAGCATGTTGCCAAAATGGAAGCTAAAATTCTTAATTATCCCAAAAACTCCAGTCGGTAACATATTAGCTAAAAGCATTAGCATGTTGCTAAAATAGAAGCTAAATTCTAAATTGTATCAAAAAAAATTCAGTATATAACAAATTAGCTGAAAACGTTAGCATTTTACTAAAATATTAGCTTAACTCCAAATTAGCATAAAAATTCTCAGAAAACTTAGCCAAAAACGTTAGCATGTTGCCAAAATGGAAGCTAAAATTCTTAATTAGCCCAAAAACTCCAGTAGGTAACAGATTAGCCAAAAACGTTAATACATTGCTAAAACAATAGCTAATCTCAGAATTTTTTAAAATTTACTATTATTTTATTTTTCTTGAACCATAGAGCCACGATGGAGAGATAAAAGAGCCACATGTGGATCTGGAGCCGCAGGTTGCAGACCTCTGGTTTAAGCTCTTAACAGTTCAAACTTTAATAGTTCAGGATTATAGACTGAAAACACATGAGGGAAACTGAACACATTCTGTTCAGGAGACGCAACATGGAAGGTATTCATCAACAAGATCAACGGCCAATCAGGATCCAGAACACATTCTGCTGTTTAAAAAAAAAAAAACAGAGGAAAAGCTAAACTGCGATATAGTGAGGGAACACAGTTTACATTCTTAAAAGAACATAAAAAGGTCTTAGGAGTATAGTAACTTAAATGTTGTTGTGTAATAAGATTTTACTTTTAGAGAACTGGATTATTATCAGAAGAGGGGATTTGTAAATTCAGCATCTCCTCGTTCTATCGCAGTTCACCTTTTGCTGTCGGTCTAAGCCGTTTCTTCTCTTTCAGACCGAGATCGTTTCCAGCTGGGGACGCTCTCGCACAGCCTCAATGTGAAAGCCTCCGGGTACCACGAGCTCTCAGACTGGCCGTCCGTCGCCCCCGACCCGTCTGTGAGGAACGTGGAAGTCATCGAACCGGTGAGGAATCCTCATGGATGGATGGAAAGATTGAGATTAGTTTTCAAATGTGTCAAAATGACAGTAAGAATCTTCAATAATTCTTCCAAAACGATTCCTTTCACGCGTTCTAAGGTGAACGAGTGGGCGCCGTCGCTTGGAAAGGCCAAAAAGCCGAAATCTGACGACAAGTTTTACTCAGATGATGAAGAAAAGGAAGAGGAGGGATCTGAAGGCAGCAGCAGTGAAGACGACAGCAGCAGCAGCAGCAGCAAAGGTTCGCCGTCATCGTTTTCACTCAAACATTGAAACACTGATTAGATCTGCAACAATACAAACAAACAAGTAAATAATAAGAGTGTACCAACATTAATAACTTTATTTACTACAAAAGTTCCAATAAATGAAATCTGATGGTCACTAACTGTTTTTGTGACAGACTCGGACAGCGGGAGCGAGGAGGAGAGCAGCGAGGAGTCGGAGGAGACCTCCAGCGGTTCCGGAGGCAGCTCCAGCGGATCTGAGAAGAGCTCCAGCGAGTCTGAACCTGAGCCCCGGCAGAAGAAGAAGACCAAGAAGATGCCTCAAAGGAACAGGAAAGCAGCTGCCTCCGACAGGTGAGCGCCCGCACCCCCGCCCGCCCGGCGAAGGCGGCGTCCGTCCTCTCTGAGGTCTGAGCAGATGTTACCTGCGTCTCCCGCCTCTCCTTCTCCTGGAGTTAATCACGCAGGTGTTCCTCCACGAAGCGCCGGGGTCATTTCCAGCAATAAATGCGCCGCAACAATCATCTTCTCCATCTGTTTCAAACGTTTCTATTTCTGTTTCACGTTTGAGTCCAACAAAAAAGGGATTTAAACATTATTCCTGCAGGTTTTTGTGTTTTGGCTCTCCATTCTGTCACACGCAAAGAAGCTTTTTCTTCTTCTTTTTCTCTTAAAAGACCGAACTAAAGTAAAAATAAGATGCAAACATTTAAACTTCACTTATTAAACTCACAGTTATTTCAATCTGCCACAGTTTTTCTGTCATTACATCCTAAAATATCATAAAAAACTTGATTAAAATACCCATAATTCATCTTTATTCAGTTACTTAGAAATCTGCTTTAACTTTCCATTTAAGGAACTTAAATAATTTACTCTTGGGAGTTATTAGAAGATTAGATTCTTGGGTATCACTTTTTTTGGTTTTTTACAGAAATTAGAATTTTTTTTCTTTTTTTTTTAACAGTTGTTGAGTAGAAATGAGATTTATGTCTCTTTTTAGGGAGCTGAATCTTTTAAATCGGTTAATTTAAAATTTTGTATTCACTTTTACAAAGTTAGCTCTGAGTTTGTTCATTTATTCCTGGAAATAATAACAGGAAGGATTGATGGGAGAAATCTGGATCAGAAAAATTCAGATTTCCCACCAATAATTGAGTTTGAATCATTTTTGAAATGGACAACATGTTAAAGTCATTGTAAATATTCCACCTTCAGCATATACAGGATGCACATGAATAAAGGTGTTTGTGGACATGAAGTTACTTATGCAACAGATAAATCAGAAGTCTTCAACCTCCAACACGGGGGTGTCGAACTCAATCGCAGGGGGGCCAAAATCCAAAACGGGCCAAACATTTATTGAACATGTAAGAAACTTTTTTTAAACATGAACAAAAACAGTCAAGAATTTTATTCCAGAATAAATTAACTTAATAAAAACCAAAAACAAATCCTGGACAAAATATTAAAGTTAAACAAACACATTTGTTTCTATTGAGTCATTTTATCTGTGTCTTTGTGCAACGCATTCCAGTGATTTGATTTGTAAAAACCTGTTATTGTGAATATATATTTTTAGGTGTTAATAAAACATTAAAAACTAAACTAAATAGCTCATCACTTGAGATTCCAAAAATATTTGGTGTTTTTCTAAGTTTGTGCAACAAAAATTGTAAAAAGAAATTTTTTTTACTATTGGTCAGCAGGGGAGTTGACACACTGTATGATGGGATTTGTAGTTTAATTTTGTTGACACATTGGGCCCATTGTCAGATCTAGAAGGAATTGTGGGATATCATTCCCTTTGCCTGTCTGGGCAGATTGGGGTTGAAGTGTGTGTTGTTGTCTGGCTGTGTAAGTTATTTTATAAAGTTATCTTTATTTCTTTCTGTACCGTGAGTGAGAGGATGATGACATCCTGTCTAACTCATTTCATAGTGTTGCTTCAATTTGTTACCAGGGAGGTGTTATAAAAATAATATAAAATGATCTGAATACTGCCAACACAGAGCTAGAAATGCAAACTTTTTATAAAAATTCACTTCTTTTGCAGCCAGTTATTATAACTTTTAAATATTCACTATAATTAAACTTCAACAGTGTTATATTTTTTTAATAGTCTTTGTAAGACTTTTGATTTATTTTAATTTAATAATAGTACATTGAAGTTCCTTTCAAAATATAATATATGTCAAAAAAAAGATTCTTCTAAAGCAGTAATTGGAATAAATTTGTTAACATTCGGCATCGATCAGAAGGAAATTTTAATCCGAGTGAGTCCAGTTTTGTTCTGGTCAGGCTTTTATTCCGATTACTAGAGTTTATATAAGTAGTTAGTGACTGTGAAGGCAGACATTTGAAAGGATAGATCCCAGTTTAGTGCCTAAATCTACAGGAAACGTTTCTCTGGATATAAGGGGTTGGCACAAATCTCCTCCGAGCTTTCTGGCTGCTCAGATTAGATTTTGGTTTGAAGCCCACGCTCACTTCCAGGCTGACCCGGCCGTTAAAATATGGTTGGTGTGAGTTCCATTAACGAGCTAATCAAGGAGAATTCTCCTCCAGTAGCGTAGCCCACATTTACATGGCTAATGGATAATGACTTTTGATTGGTCATTTAGCAGCCGGGTGTTAGCAGTGAATGAGATTTAGGTCATTACTACTGAATGTGCTTGCGCGCACTCTCTTTACACACCGGCAGATTTAGTTTCTTCTGCACTCTGCCTAATTTGCTCTCAGACACACAAACCCGCGCAGAATGTACCTGATTTTGCTGTGTGACAGGCCGCCGGCTGACCCTGTTCTCTCCATTAGAGAGTATAATTAGAGCAACTCACCCCGGTGCTCAAACACACACAAACGCGCGCACACACACGTGCGCTGTGTAATTAGAGCAACTCACCCCAGTGCTTCCACAACAAACACAGCATAATGCCCTCATTATGGCCCAGTCATTTCAGGCAGGGCCTAATCAGGCCCACAGTGATTTATATCACTTTTTCCTGTTCGGAGCAAATGAAATCTGTAGGCCAAATTAATACTGGCTTTTCATCATCGCCCAAGTTAAAAAGCCAGTTACCGTCACAATTCCCCTCATTAATTTAACGGCTGAAAATCCCAGGCAGGCGGAGTAAACACTCATTATTGGAACAAATTGAAGAGGGACGGAGCAAGCCAAAGAACGGAGCGAAAATCTTTCTTTTTTTTTTTTTTTTTTTTTTTTTTTGAGGAATGCGGCATTAAATTAGCTTCGCAAACAAAAAGTCATTCATTTGAGGGTTTCTGAAAGCTGAAGTTTTCACTCTGAGAACAGAAGAGCAAGATGGAAAAGTTTGACTTTTTAATCAAATTGAGTTTGAAATGCCCAGAGGAGTTTTATGAAGTGAAGTTTTTAGTTTTAGGAAAACTCTTTAAAATAATGAAAAAAGTAAGGGCTGTGTATTAGGGCTGCCACAAACGATTATTTTAATAGTCGACTAATCACCGATTAATTTTTCCGATTAGTCGACTAATCGGGTCATGGCCAAAGTGGATGTAAAGATGCTGAAGTTGATAACCAGCTAAAATATTAGTTAAATCCCAAATTAGCCAAAAAATAAAAAGAGCCAAAGTTAGCCTAAATAGCTAGCATGCTGCTGAAATATTAGCTAAATTCCAAATTAGCCTTAAAAAAACGGAAAAAATCCTATATTAGCCAAAACAGCTAGCATATAGCTGAAATATAAGCTAAACTCAAAAATTGCCTAAAAAACTTAAAAAAGCTTAAGTTAACCAAAATAGCTAGCATGCTGCTGAAAATATTAGCTAAATTCCACATTAGCCTTAAAAAACCAGAAAAATCCTATATTAGCCAAAACAGCTAGCATATAGCTGAAATATAAGTTAAACTCAAAAGTTGCCTAAAAAACGTAAAAAAGCTAAAGTTAGCCGAAATAGCTAGCATGCTGCTGAAATATTAGCTAAACTCCAAATTAGCCTTAAAAAAATGGAAAAATACTATATTAGCAAAAACAGCTAGCATATAGCTGAAGTATAAGTTAAACTCAAAAGTTGCCTAAAAAACGTAAAAAAGCTAAAGTTAGCCGAAATAGCTAGCATGCTGCTGAAATATTAGCTAAACTCCAAAATAGCCTAAAAAACCTTAATAAATGCCAAAATATTCCAAAAAGCTAGCAGAATGCTATTATAGCTTTCAACTTTACTACAATCTGACTTCATACAATATAAAGTAACGACTAATCGACTATTAAATTAGTCGTCGATTATTTTAATAGTCGATTAGTCATCGATTATTCGACTAATCGTGGCAGCCCTACTGTGTATTGAAAAAAGACTGGCGATACGATAAGTTTTGTATCACAATACAATACTTATCGCTGCGTTCCCTCGTTGGTAACACTTTGCAATAACTATCCGTCCATCTTCCTCTAGGATGCCCAGATTCCCTCTCCCCGGTCACTTCCTTCGGGTGGGGGGGCCTGAGGCCTTCCCAGGCCAGCCTCCTCAACTGGCCCCTCTCAAAGAGGAGGAGCTTCGAGCTTCTCGCCCAATCTCCCTCCAGAGGAAACTGACCATGTTTTGTTGCTGTCGTTTATTAAATTGTTTCCTTATCTGCATCTCAGTCCTCATTGGGCACTTCCTCTGAGACGAACTTTGACCTTTAACTTCCACTTTTACTAGAGTCTATCTAGTTTCTGGTCAGCCAGCCACACACAGCATCCAGAGACTTGAGGTACTTAACTATCCATTATAGCTAGTGAACAAATCATTACTAAACTGTTAATTAATGGGCTGTAAATGACTTGTTAAATAACAGTTCTTTGAAAGTCGTACTACCAACACACAGCCCTATTATTTAAAGACAACTTATTAAGTTTTATGCCTTGAATGTCCTAGAATCAGTATTTATCACTGCAAATCCCTTTATAATCTGTAGAAACTGTATTTTAATCTGTTCCTGCTCAGTTTTTAGAGTTTAGATTTTGTTTTCCATAATTCACAAACTTCTTGATAGATTTTTTTGATCCATCTTGTTGTGCATCACACATTTTTTGCTACTATTCTTCATTTCCATCTGTCAGTGACACAGCTATCAGAGATCCATTCTGCTCTGCAGCATCCAGACGTTTTCTGTTCTCGCGCCGGAGAAACAACCGAAAACGACCGGGGTGAAACCGACGCCTGCCGTGTTTTTGTTTGTGTCGCAGTGACTCGGACGAGAATGGAAACGTGGATCAAGCCAGCAGCTCCGCGTCAGAAAGCTCCACAGAGTCCGAGTCCGAGTCCGACTCTGGCTCGGACTCACCAGCGCCGCCGAAGAAGAAGGAAGCCGACGCCCAACCCAAGGTGACGTTTACACCAGGCTGCATTGATTTTATACCAGTTTAGGACAAAAATATAAGATTTATTTGGAGTGAAGTATTTGAATTAGCTAATAAATCTCAAAACATAAAGATTTAAAGAACAAACGTGAAAGCTTTTGTTTCCAAATTGGACACACATTCTAAACTAGAGATCTTTCTACTACAGAAAATATGAAGAATATGAGTCGGTTTTAGTTTATTTTACTTTAATGTATGTAGACGTATTGGGCTGTTCAGGCCTCCACATCGTCCATTCATTTCTGATCATAACCCCCTCGTTAATGGACATCCTACAGCCAATCAGAATCAAGTTTAACCCAGACAAAATAGAAAAAAGTTTTACTGTTGAAAGTTATTTCTGCTGCCTTTTTTTAAACCTTTTTTTTTTTCTTTTTTAATTTTCCTTAGATGGCAGTGAAGTCCAAGAAGGAGGTCTCTCTACTGGATCTTGACGACTGTGAGTTATTTTGCTTAAATTTACTTGCAAAAAACGGCTTCCATCTTACCTTGTTTTAGACAAAACACAATAGATTGACTCTGTTGATGTTACAGATGGAAACCCAAGCAAAATGTGAATTACACGACGGCCACAATCACACCGTTTTAAAGCCAACGTCAGCCAACGATTTAGAAACTTGGTTTTTTCCCAAAAATAATCAAATTCAGTGTGCAGTCTATCTAAACATATTAGAATGGTTCAATCTAAATCTATATAATCTATATATAGATTAGCTTGTCATTTTTGATAATTATAGGGAGAAATCAGTGTCTTTACATAGAGGAGTATCATTATTCATTATTAATAATGTTTAACTAACTATAACTAAAACAAAATTTGTTATTTAAAAATGGTAGCCCTTCATATAACTAAAGACCCATGAAGTAGCCCTCAGGTTCAAAAAGGTTGGTGACCCCTGATTTAGAGGATCTAGAAAAAAAAGAATAAATCAGAATCAAATCGATTCAGGCTTTGGTGAATCAAATTGAATTGATTCTACAGTTTAAACTATTTTTACTAATTTATAGTTAACTATTTTCTCTAGTTTCACTTGATTGTTGAAGCTAATTCACAGAAATGTTTAAAAATTAAAATGGGGTCAACCTGGGTCTGTTTGTTGAATTATTTTGTTTTTACACGTTTTACAAAACTATCGGATTTGAACTTGATATCAGTAGATACCAATCATTTTATTTTTATTTTTAAATATGGATTAATCCACATTTTTTTGAGTCTTCTTCTGACTCATATGTGACAAAGCCAAGGCCCGGGGGCCGGATCTGGCCCCCTGGATAATTCTATCCGGCCCTCCAGATCATTTTATTTTATTATTAATGGCCCGATCTTAAACTTTATTCTAACTTGTATAATTTTGTTTTGATGGAGGTAAAATATGGAAAGTTATTTAAGGTTGAAGTTGATTTATTCTGGAATAAAATTTCTGGCTTTTTATTATTCATAATTATGTTTAAAAGTTACAGATTTAAAAATTTAGTTTTATAGTGTTCAATAAATGTTTTAAACTCAAATTCAAACTTTATTTATTTGTATAGCGTCCCAAACACAAAGCGCTAAACATAAAAGCAAATAAAATACATATTAAATTTTTGCCCTGTACGATTGAGTTTGACACCCTTTTTCTAACAGATTGGAAGAAATGAAAATCCTCTTTAAACCATCGTTGATCCTTCAGAGGAATCATAAACCAGTGTGAGAATCTCAGATGTTTCCTTCTTCCTGTCGTGCAGTCACTCCTGCCTCCACAAACGCTCCAAAGCCCTCGCTCGTCTCCTCCAGCCTGCTGTCCGACCTGGAAGGCCTCTCGCTGTCCAACGTCTCCTCTGCCGTGCAGGTCAGTGAACGCCTCGCGCGCGTCCGAGGCGAGGAAGGCAACACTTCCTCCATCGTCAACGCGCGCTCCCAGTCGATTGTTGGGACGGCGAAATGAGCCCCTCTCCCTCGTGGAACATTTCTGCTCAACTATTGACCTTTTCTGCCTGTTATATTTATAGCCAGTCAGGACGCCGCAGTTGCTCCGCCCGCTTCCTGCAGCTCTTATAGTCTGTCTTTTCTCGCCCTCGCCATCTGGCGCTCCTCCACACCCTTGAACTCTATTTCTGCGTCTCATCTGTAAGTCCTCCCGCTCGCCGCCTCTGATGGCTCTCCTCCTCCGTGTCACCTTTCATCTCTCTCTGTCAGAAGCGCCGTCCCTTGTGTCTCCGTGTTGGGTTATGTCTGATGGTTGACCTTTCCGGCTGTGACGGCTCCTTTCTCTCCTCGCCGTGCCGGCGGCTCCTCGTGTCGACGTTTTCCGTCTCTCGTCGTCCCCCGAGAGGAAAACGTCCAGATGATTTTTCTGCTCTTACTGGGTCTATTTTGAGTCAGTTGTGAAGTCTGTTTGCTGTTTGAACCTTAAAGGAAAGACAAATGGCTTCTGTTTAAGCTTCTTTCTTCATAGTTTGAACGGTTATTTTTGTCAATATTCTTCCTACGTTCATATATTTTAATTTCCGAGACGATAAAGTGACACTTCCTGATCATTTCTATCCTTGCTCCTTTTTCCTGAGGGTTTAATCACATCATTATAGCTGTTAAAGTCAAAGAAATTAAATTATACCGTTCGGCTGCTTCAATTAGTGGAAAATTTCAAAGATTTTGTCTGTAACAGCTTCCAATTTTATCTTAATGATAACCCTCTTAGGCATGAAATACTAAATAATCAAAATAATAATTCTCTTTAAACATTAATAAAATTTCAATAAAACTCGCTAATTCCATAAACCGACTTGAATTTAATAAATCTTCCTTAATCACACTGTAATGAAATTGTTACACATCATTTAATGTCTTAGTTTTTGATTATTTCATACATTTTCTTGTACAATAAAGTTTTTTTTATGCTTTTACGACAAAAGTCAAATCACTAAAGCGGTTTGGAGTTGGTTAACGATGGAGAGAGATTAAAAAAGTTCTTAGAAATGTGCTATAGTAGAGCTTATTCCTCATGGTGCCATAGGGGGCGCTGTGACGCTGGACGCCACGGACTCGGTTCAGCTTTTTACTTTGTTTCTATGCTGTGCCAATCAAAATCAAAATTTTAAAGAGAAACCAAAGTTGAGTCATTTTTTCTTTCTTTTGTACGTCTAAAAAAAATACACAAATAAAAAAATGCTGTCTACTAGGAGTGTAACAGATCAAGGAAGATCCATATGGATCACTAGCCATGGGGATCACCCTCATCAGTGATGTTTTAAAGTTCCTTCTTGATTAAAAGTGTGTCCCGCCGCGTGTGGGAGGAGCTTCCGTTGAAAGTTTTTCTCGACCTCATCATAGAGGACAGATGAGATGATGAGAGATCGAGTTTATTTATTTTACAGAGCTATTCAAAAGTATTAAATCACCAGAGTTCCTCCCAGCTGCCCCGCACGGTGGCAGGGGCAAGTTCGTCTGTAACCAGTGGGCGGGGCTTTACCGGAGCTGGAGACACGGTCAAAGAATTTGTAGTAGATTCTAACATTCCCGGCTTTTCCTACTTGTTTTAATACTTTTTTTTTCAAGAATCAATTTTTCACAACATTTGTTTAAATGGGCATCCTGATTATTTTTAGAATAAATAAATATGGTGCTGCAAAACACTCAGTATATTGTTGACAAAGATTGTTAATACATTTGTAAAGCTTGTAAGGAGTTTATTAATTTAAATTTTGTAAACAATGGTCTCACTTTAGATGTCAATAAACCTTACTAAGTATGTTAATAAACCTTATTTGGCTTATTATGCTAATAAATGTCTTATAAACATCCTATAAACACATTAATAATGTGTTAATGAAGCTTGTAAAGGAATCTTATTATAAAGTGTTACCGAAATATCTTTTTCTGTAATGTTTGGTTTTATAGTTGGACCTCTATGACCTAATGGTTTGATGACGTGTAAATATTTTTGTTTTCAAGTATTTCCTATGTGTTTTATCAAAAAACATCCAGTTTCAGGAAAATAAAATAAATTATTTAAATAAAATGTAATGTTTTCTTTATGTTATAAAGAAAATTACTAAATAAATCTTTGTGTCGTTTTTACTAAAGTATAAAATAACATCTGATCAAAAAAGATTCTCCTGATTGATCCAGAACAAGTTTCTGTCTGAATACACCCAAGCGGACCTGGTCTGGAACCAGGAATCAGGTGGCTTGAGCTCCGGTCCGTTCCAAGTTTCCTCCGTCTGAATAGACTCCATGCTCGGAGTGGAACAACTGGACCAAAACGGCCACCGTAGCCGGGCATTATGGGATCCAAACAGAGACGTGGAGCGTATCACACCCCAAATCTGTAACGTAGATTAGAAAGGGCTGCACGGTGGTGCAGTGGTTAGCACTCTTGCCTCACAGCAAGAAGTCCTGGTTCAAATCCCGGCTGGGGGATCAGAAACATCAACTGGGTCCTTTCTGGGTTCTCACCGGGTACCGTCCAAAAACATGCTTCATGAAGCATCCTGAATGAAAAAGGATGAATGAATCATTAGAAATTCATCTCAGAGTTGTGGGTGAGACTGTTTGTGCAAAGTAAGCCCCGCCCCCCACTTAGCAATAGCTGTGCAAGAAAAATAGCAAAAATGGCCGTTTTGATCCAGATTCCAAACAAACAAAGAAGTTCATGGATGGACACTGACACGCCTCTTCTATTCCGTCTCTGAGGAGGTCAAAGTGAGGAAAACGCAAAGTTATAACAAAGTTGTGTTTTTTTTCTCTTCTTCTTCTTCGTTGTTCGCCTCCACTTCTGTACTTTGCTGTGGCGTCCGTTTGGAGGCCGTCCGCCTGTCAGTCACCACGATTGACAGCCGCTCTCAGGCCGGCGTTTATGCGGCGCCAGCCTTGTTAGTCATTCTCTGGTCTTCAGACGAAGGCCAGGAGGTAATGGAGAATAGAAATGCAGATTAGAACGGGGAACTTTTTTTGCGCATCAACATCTGATTTAGAGTCAATTCTATGCATAAATACACGATGGGGCTCGGGGATTCACAGGCAAGGGTAAATAACCTCACCTTTATTCACACACACACACACACCCCCCGTTCATGCTTTCCACTGAAGCTCATACCTGTGCACACGCACACGCTCTGGCCCCGGTGTCATTTCTATTTCTCAGCAATCTGCCCACAGAGGCAGCGAGTCTGTCTCAGCTGAGCGCTCGGCCCTTTTAGAGAATTACTGCATGGTTATCAAAGGCATTTAGATTAACCCCGGTCACTGTCTTTGACCCCGCCCCCCCCCTGTTTCTGCATGCTGCCGCTCTCTCTAATAACATTTTGACATTAGGATCCCTCACAAACGCTTCTTAAGTCCCGCCGCCTCCCCCCTCCGAACCTCCCCCGACCGCTGTCCGCGTGTGCGGCGGGGTGGCCCAGGCTGATAACTTTTCATTCATAATTAGCGGCCGGCGAATGGGACTGCGTTGGGGGGAAATTGAACTGTCAGTGGCGGGGCGCGGGGCGTTTGACCCCATCACGCCCAGAGGGGGCCATCATAATTTGTTCATTTGGTGTCCATCAGACGGGCGCCGGCGCGCCCCCTCCTCCCCGCTCGCCTCCTTCCTCCCCCCCACCGTGACCTCCCCGGAGCGGGCGCTCGGGGTTCACGTCTAATTATGAATCAGCAGGAGGACCTCCGGCGCCACGAAGATAGCGGCTCCTGCCCTCCAAACCTCCCGCTGCCACTCAAACGGCAGAGATTGCTTCTTAAATAGGAATAAACGTCCGCGAGGAAATGGGCAGTCAGCGGCGGGGTCTGAGCAGCCCGCCGGCAGCGCACGCCGCTGCTGCTTCCACCCACCTTTGGGCACATTCCTCTACCATTAATTAGTTTTTTTAATTATGCGCTGCATTTCATGGCTCGGGTTTCATCCCGAGATGACAGGGCCGTCTCGTATTGTTGACGATCAAGCTTTTTTATTTATTTATCTTTTCGTGGTTTGTGACGGAGACGCGCTGAACTCGTCTCAAACAAGCTGTCGGATTTATGCAAACACTCCAATTGAGGGCGTAACCTTTCATTTTTGAGATTTATAAACATAATTATGAGCTTGCGTCTGCACCTCCGATAATTACACAGCACGGATAACAGTTTCTTCTGAAGAGATTAGAAAAACTCACAGAATTTCAAAGTTTACAGTCCAAAAATACTAAAGTGACTGAAGGCAGTAACTGATGCTGACTTTTTCCATTTTATACATAATTGTCTTTAAAGTCTTGGTTACATAATCCATACAGGTGCTGCGGGTTTGGGAGTGTACCAACCCGTATAGGGACACATGTCTCCTACAGTCACCTGAAGGGATATGGAGAGAAAATAGACTCACTGGATTTGTCTGTGTGTAATTTTTGATTTGTAATTTATTAAATACATTTTGTTTGCAGTGTGCACTTGCAATTGTGTATTCATATGTGCAAATATTACAAAATACAATATACACACGCACAAATTACTTCTGGTAAAACTAGCTTTTTAATCGCCGATTATTTTTTCCGATTAGTCGACTAATCGGGTCATGCTTAAAGTGGGTATAAAATACACATCTTAGCGATTATTAGCTTTAAACTAACTAAAAACTAGATATATAGCATTACCTGTTTGTGTAAGCTGAATTTGGCCCGGTGAAGATGTTGGTGATGATAGCTGAAGATGCTGAAATAGATAGTTAAAAAGGCTAAAGTTCGTCGCTGAAGCTAATGGCTAAAAACGCTAAAGCAGACAGCGATCTAAAATATTAGTTAAATGCCAAATTAGTCTAAAAACTAAAATAAAAAAGCCTAAGTTAGCCAAAACGGCTAGCATGTTGCTGAAATATTAGCTAAACTTCAAATTAGCATTAAAAATGAAAAAAAAATCAAAAATTAGCCAAAGCAGTTAGCATGTTGCTAAAATATTAGCTAAACTCCAAATTAGCATTAAAAATGGAAAAAAAATCAAAAATTAGCCAAAGCAGTTAGCATGTTGCTAAAATATTAGCTAAACTCCAAATTAGCATTAAAAATGGAAAAAAATCAAAAATTAGCCAAAGCAGTTAGCATGTTGCTAAAATATTAGCTAAACTCCAAATTAGCATTAAAAATGAAAAAAAAATCAAAAAAGCCAAAGCAGTTAGCATGTTGCTAAAATATTAGCTAAACTCCAAATTAGCATTAAAAATGGAAAAAAATCAAAAAATTAGCCAAAGCAGTTAGCATGTTGCTGAAATATTAGCTAAACTCCAAATTAGCATTAAAAATAAAAAAAAAGCAAAAATTAGCCAAAGCAGTTAGCATGTTGCTACAATATTAGCTGAACTCCAAATTAGCCAAAATAAATGCCAAAATAGTCCAAAAAGCTAGCATGATGTCATTATAACTTTTAACTTTACTACACTCTGACTTCATATAATATAAAATAACGACTAATCAACTATTAAATTGGTTGTCGACTATTACAATAGTTGATTAGTCGTCAATTAGTCGACTAATCGTGGCAGCTCTAATACAGACAAAACCGCTTTTACGCACAATTAAGAATCTTTTAAGGTCTCCAAGATCCGAGTGTAAGTGATGTGTTTAAATGCTGATGAAATGCTCGGTCATCAGAGTTTTCTAATCAGCTGCTTTGAACTTAGATTGTTAATAATATCTGGTAAAAACTTGACATTTTCCCACTTTCTTAAACAGATGTGCCCCAATAAATGATCATGTTCGATCATGTTTTGATCGGTTTCCAGGGGTGTTTTAATTCTGTTGCCATTGCTTTCTTAAATAATAAGGACATAGTTTCTGCAAAGCGGTAGGAGCCTGTTAGAAATACGCCATGTTGGCGTGGAATAAGCCCACCCCTTTTCCCTTTCCCGTTGCTGAGAGCTCTCTGTTTACACTCTTTCCTGTTAGCTTACAGCCCGGATGTGAGTTAGCAGTGCAGTAAAAATGGCGAGCAATAATGGTGAGATCAGGAAAACGACATGAATGTACGGGGGCGGAGCTTGTTATTAGGATGGCGGCTGAAAATGATTAGCTTTTCTTAAAAGTTTTAATGTCAATAAGCAGTTTAGTGTTCAGGATTAGATTAAAATGTGTCTAAAGATTCATTTCAAAGGGTATTTAAAGTGTTCAAATTTGTAAAACTGTTGAGACTTTTACATTGAACCTTTAGCTCCAGACCAGTGAAAAGCTGATTTAACCCTCATGCTATCTTATGGGGGCCCAGATGACCCCACCCTTACATTGATGTGTGATCCCTCCAATGACAAAGGTGGACAGGATTTTATGTCTGCCACCGACACAGATGAAGATAAAAAAAAAAAATGATTGAAATCAGAAGTTTGTGCGCTGTCT
Organism: Oryzias javanicus; assembly: GCA_003999625.1. Lineage (NCBI taxonomy): Eukaryota > Metazoa > Chordata > Actinopteri > Beloniformes > Adrianichthyidae > Oryzias > Oryzias javanicus. The sequence goes on from CM012448.1 coordinate 26,360,277, forward strand.
CGTGGGTCCAGATAACCCTACTTTTAATGTAAACATGGCTAGGATAGCACAAGGGTTAACGTGTTGCTTATCTCTGTAAAACAGCTTTTCTTTGCTGATCAGTGAATTTGTGTTGATTGTGTACGGAGTTGCAGTATTAACACCCGAGTGTTAATACCCGATACACAAAAAACTATTAGGGTTTCCGCTTATATTAGTGTTTTCCGACCAAAAACTATTTTTTTGTGTGTTTTTACTAACCAAAATCTGTGGCGTGGGGTGTCGATTTTTCAGTTCTGGACTTCCTTCCAGCTAATAAATTCAGCTGAAAAAGAAAAAAGATAAAAAGATAATAAACAAACTCTTCTCATAAAATTTTATTTTTATATTTATTCATAGAAAATACACTATTTCTTTAAATCGTCTATTTTCTTTTATTTAGTGATATATGCTAAATAAAAAGTGTCTCTTTAGCTGCTGAGTAGTTCTGTCACAAACGATTATTTTAATAGTCGACTAATTACCGATTATTTTTTCCGATTAGTCGACTAATCGGGTCATGCGCAAACTGGATGTAAAGCTCATATCTTCAACATCATTGGCGTTAAATTTGAAGCTTTATTCAAACTAAAAATAAAGACGATAGTTTATTAAACCTTCAATGAATCATGCAGCTTCTTTACTTCATTAGTTTATGGTCGACATGGTCACTATTTGTGGCAGCCCAGCTTAACCATCATTAGCTTTAACGTAACTAGAACCAGATAATGCTAGTGTGAACGCTGTAAGCTGAATTCGGTAGCAAGAGACGCAAGTGCTTATAGCTGAAAATGCTAAAATTAATACCTAAGAACGCTGAAGTTGATAGCTGAAATCACTGAAGCTAATAGCTGAAAACGCTAAAGCTGATAGCTAGCTAAAATATTAGTTAAATGACAAATTAGCCCAAAAAAACTGAAAAAGATCCCAAGTCAGCCAAAACATCTAATACACAGCTGAAATATTAGCTAATCTCCAAAATAGCAAAAATAAAGCTAATTTAGCCAAAATAGCTAGCATGTAGCTGAAATATTAGCTAATCTCCAAAATAGCCTAAAAATGAAAAAAAGCCTAAATTAGCTAAAATAGTTAGCATGTAGCTGAAATTTTTGCAAAACTTCAAAATAGCCAAAAAATACCTTTTAATAAATGCCAAAATAGTCCAAAAAGCTAGCATAACACCATTATAACTTTCAACTTTACTACACTCTGACTCCATATAAATATAAAGTAACGACTAATCGACTATTAAATTAGTCGTCGACTATTTTAATAGTCGATTAGATGTCAATTAGTCGACTAATCGTGGCAGCCCTACTCCTGAGCGGACCCAAAATTCACTTGATTTTCAGCCGCCATCTTGTCTGCCACCAGCCCCCCCTCAAGTTTGTGTTCCACCCATTTTATTTTCTACATCACAAATACTGTTTTTTTCAAACTGACTTTTTTTTTGTCTTCCCCTGATTCACAATGATTGAATAAAGAAATACTCTGAAATGTAATTCGAGCTTAATTTCTTTAAACATGTCCTCCATTATCAAAAAGAACATGTAAAAAACACCAAAAACAACATTTTCATCGCAGTGGGTCTTTAAAGCCCCGTTTCCACTGAGTGGTACGGTCCAGTTTAGAACGGTCCTGACAAGTCATGTGAGTGTTTCCACTAAACGTTGACCTCGTAGGCAGATTACGGAGCAAAAAAAGGGAAGCTAACAAAAACAACAATTAAGATCATCCAGCAGCTTCTGTTTTTGTTGTTTTTAGTTTTCCCCGACACGACTCCGAACGTTCAAATCCATCCAGATCACTCTGGATGGAGTGACTATCCACTCAAAATACCAGAGCAGAACGCTCAGTAAAAACCAAAGAATAATGCTTCATAAAAATTTGCTGATTTTACGATCTCAAAAATTGGATTTTGACCAAACTACCTGCTGAAAATCAGTTTGAAAATATCTCAATCTGTGGACAGAATGATCTTTATAAATATGGAAATATTAACAAATTTATCTCCAATCCTGTCAAATAAAGCAGTAATGTTTTACCGCCGTCTTCGAGGAACATTTTCTATAAATCCAAACATGCTTCATTTAAAAAATGTTCAAAACTTAATTTTTAGAAAATCTAATTTCCAGACAAATTGGCGTGAATCATATAACCTCCGTCTGAATGTGCAGGAGAGCTTTCTTCTTACATTAAGGGAGTTTTAGGTGCCTCTACTAACATTTATTTAACTCAATTTGCAGTCAAGGTCTTCGTGATGCTCCTCAATTAATTGTCATCTTCTGACTGAAGGGAACAATTAGGACCTAAAGTCAAACACATGTCCCTTACTTTAATCTCCCCCAAGTCTTGTCGAGTGTAATGAAACCCTGTCGCTGATGTCTGAGGGAGTCCATGTCTGAAAAACAGAAATGGATTTTTAATATATGCCCATGAATCTCTTACTTCTTGCCTTTTTAAATTGGCCTTCTTGTGCTCCGCACGAGGCGGTTAGCCCTTTTGAATATGTCAGCTGGATTTTCAGGTCATTTGCCAGAGAGGATGATGGGAACGGTGCGTCCGGGCTCTGAAGGTGACTGGTGTCTGAGTCATCCATCACCGGAGCTTCCTTTAAGTTGATGCATAATAGAGCCTCTCAATCAACTTCCTCGCTTATTGTCACCTCCCCTCCTTCCAGTCCGGGCTCGAAGACCTGAAGGAGAAAAAAAAATAACGGCTGACTGACAGAGGAGTCAAGGTTACATCCCTCCTACTTCTCTTATTTACACTTGAGGTGTTATGGAGCGCTCGGCGGGACGGCGGCGGATGGAAGGGGCTGGCGTGGGCGCCGGTGTCAGGCTTTTAACGGTCCACTGTGTCAAATTGGTGATGATAAGCATTTTGATGCCCTGTCCTGTTGCCGGGAGCGAGGCGACGAGAGGACCTTGAGGCAGGATGTCTCTGTCAGGGAGGTAAATCTCCGCCGCGATGGGGTGGCAAACATTACAGCAAGCTTTATCGACACCGACTGCTCTGACACATGCAAAAGTGGCCCTATAAATTCGCCGGCTGGCGTTGGCGTGACGGGCGCCGGTGAGGGCGCAGCGGAGTCACGGAACGACAGCAAATGTTTGCTTGACCTCCTTGCAAGTGGTGGGATGGGGCGGGCGCAGGAGACGCTGCTGTCTGTCTCACAGCCAGAGATCATGCTTCCCCTCAGGACACGCTTATTACAGAGCCTGGGAGACCTTCAGGGAGCTTTCTTTTCCTAGATTTTAATACAATTTAACTTTTTTTCCCAAATCCAATTTCTACCCATTCCCACCATAGGGTTCGGGCCCCCTCCGCGTCACTTTTTGGGGTCCCCAACTTGTTTTTTGACCTGTTGGCTCTTCCCTTTAAATGATGGGGACCAAATATTATGAACGCATTAAATGACGTGGAACCGGTACTGAGTTAGGGTACCGGCGCCAGTCCGCGCCCCGAGGGTCGGGGACCCCTTATTGGCGTATGCATTTTTTCCCTGTCTGTGACCCCGTACCATGCGGCCCTCTGACCAGTACCGGTTCGAGGCGCGGAGGTTGGGGACCCCTGATTAAGCGTATGCATTTTTTCCCTGTCTCTTGCTTGTTACCAAGTGGCCCTCGGACTCGTGCCAGTCCGCGTCCCAAGGGTTGGGGTCCCTTGATTAGCGTATGAATTTTTTTCCCTTGTCTTTGACACTGTACCATGTGGCCCTTTGGTACCAGTACCAGTTCGAGGTGCTGAGGTTGGGGACCCCTAATTTAGCTCATAAATTTTTTTCCCTGTCTGTGGCCTGGTAACAAGCAGCCCTCGGATCACTACCAGTCCGCGTCCCGATGGTTTTGGCCCCTGATTAACGTTGGCATTTTTTCTCTGTTGCTTGTTACCAAGTGGCCCTCGGACCCATGTCGGTCCATGGCCCGAGGGTTGGGGACCCCTGATTAGCTTTGGCATTTTTCCCCTGTGTAATGCTCGTTCCCAGCCAGCAAGGCCAAGTGGGCCCCATATGGCTTAAAAGTGGGCGGACAATGTAGGCCCCAATTGGGTTTGTCCGCAGTTTCTATGGTGGCCCCAGCTGTGTTTGCCCACATTGACTTGGGGTTGCCCGGTGGACAACTTAGCGAGCTCCGATGCCCAGGGTCCAGCAAAGCAAGCAAGTACTGCTGCCCAGGAGTCAGCAGAGCTAGCAGGGGCGCTGTTCAGGCTTCCAGTCCCTGGGTAGTGGAGCCAATGTGGGCAAACACACCTGGGGCCACCATGGAAACTGCGGACAAACCCAATTGGGGCCTACATTGTCCGCCCACTTTTAAGCCATATGGGGCCCACTTGGTCTTGCTGGCTGGGTTACCAAGCATCCTTTGGACCAGTACCAGTCTGCATCCAGAGGGTTGGGGACCCCTTATTAGCGTATGCATTTTTTCCCTGTCTGTGACCCCGCACCATACGGTCTTCTGACCAGTACCAGTTCAAGGCGCAGAGGTTGGGGACCCTTGATTAGCGCAAGCATTTTTTCCCCCCCGTCTTTGGATTGTTACCAAGCAGCCCTTGGAATGGTACTGGTTTGCAGCCCTGAGGTTGGGGACCCCTGGAGGCCTGAACCATACGTCCATATGTGGCGAGTTGGAAGGGAAAATGTGTTGCCAATTTTGGTCTTTTTTCAGTTATGGTACGTGTAGTCACTGACTGCAAATACAAAATTATTTCTCATACCAAAATTTTTGTGCTGTTGAGCGAAAATGTAATCACCCATCTGTGCAAAAACTCATTAGAACTTGCATACACCTAGTACCCAGCCTGCCCACCTCCCTAGGACAAAACATCACAGCGAGATTGTAATAAAAAAAAAAAAAAAAAAAAAAAAAAAGAATCGTCCAAAAACCACTTGTGGAGCTGGAAAAAACATCTAAATCCACTAACGAAACTAAAACACGTATCAGTGAAATCCAAAGGAAATTTTGAAATTATTATGGGATGGCAAAAAAGACCTACAGCTTGGAGACCATTTTGTGGCAAAGTTTGATATTTGGCTATTTTCATGGGACAAGGAATTTTTTTCATAGTGATTTTCAAAGAATTTCACACAAATGTTGCCGGCTAAAGTCTACATCAGGGGTCGGCAACCTTTAACACTAAAAGAGCCATTTGAACTTGTTTTCTACTGATCAAAACCTAGAAGGAGCTGCATTGACTTAAGTTAGCCTTTAAGAAATTTGAATTTTCATTCATAACCTCCTTTTTGTTTTTTCTAATAAATATAAATGTTTAATTTTGTCACGAACAAAAGCAAAAAAATATATAAAAATAAACTAGCATCTCTTAAAAAGATATTTTTTAACATTTTTAATTTTAGCAGCAAAAAGCTAACTTGTTGCTTAATTACTAGCTGAAATTTAAATTAGCATAACATTTCTCTGTAAATTAAATCAGCCAAAAATTTAAGCATGTTGCTGAAATAAAACCTAAATTCAAAATTAGCCTAAAACCTTCAGTAGATAATACATTAGATAAAAATGTTGGCATATTGCTAAAATATTAGATAAACTCCAAATTAGCATAAAAAACTAATGAGAGGCCAAATCTGCCAAAAAAAGATAGATTGTTGCGCAAATAGTAGCTGAACTCCAAAATATCCTAAAATTCCTCAGTAAACTAACTTAGTCAAAAACGTTAGCATGTTGCTAAAAAAGAAGCTAAATTCTAAATTATATAAAAAATAAATTCAGTAGATAAAAAAATAGCTGAAAACATTAGCATTTTATTTAAATATTAGCTAAACTCTAAATTATCCTAAAAACCCCACTAGAAAATAAATTAGCCAACAATGTTATCATGTTGCTAAAATAATAGCTAATTTTCAGGCAGAGAGCCATTTAAGAGAGATAAAAGAGCCACATGTGGCTCTGGAGCCACAGGTTGCAGACCCCTGAACTACATCAACTCCTGGAGTTTCCTCAACCCTCGACTGGGAAGAGGCGTGGCGAGCTCCCATAGGTGGCGTTCTCCTATTACTCGCACATTTTTTAACATTAAAAATTGCAAAAATATAATGCAAGGATCCCAGGCCAAAGCTGAATAAAATACTATGACACAGGATATGAAAACTTCCGGAATGTGGGCGTGGTTAGCAAAAACCTCAGTTGCTAAGGAAATCCAAAAAGTTTACTTTTGAGGATTCTTCTGAAACTCACGTCTATGTGTTCGGTGTCTTCAGGTGACTAAAACATAAAATGGTTGCTATGGAGAAAAAAACAACAGAAAAGCCGCCATTTTGAGTTGATTTTATAGCCATTTGTCACATCACTTGCCTGTGTCAAACCTGGTGGGCGGGGTAGGTAGTGCCAGCGGGGTATCTAACACTGCTCGCAACTTTAATCAATTTTTTATTCTTATACATATATATTCTTGATTTTAATTTTTTAAAACAATTTTAACAATAATTTAAGCAATTGTTGAAACCCGTTTTAATGTCCCCTAACGAGGTCAGGACTCCTCTGGTTGCTTAGCATAACTACTTAAACCAAAGCCAAGACTCTCACTTCGCTTTAACTATCTTTTAACTGGTTAAGTCTTCAGGAGTGTCCCTCACCATTGAAAAGCCACAACATTAGCTTCAAAAAACTGAATTTAAAGAAGCCTTTTTATTTTGTATTAAGAGATACTTGAAAAAATAAACATGTAACCTAATCATACATACAAATATTTTATTTAGCCTCAGTCAAAAGTAAATGTTAAACAATGAAAAAATAATTAACATCCTTTTTCACTTAAATCTGTTTTAAAATTAAATGCTTGGTACTTAAACATTTCTTTGTTTAAAGTTGTTTTTGACTTTTATAATCAAAACTTCATTCTGTACCATCATTACCTACAACTGCACAGTTTGTTTGTATTTTCAGTTATAGTTAATACTAATTAATTATTTTTTTTACACCTTGGTTTATATCAAACTTGTTTTTCTGCCTCAGGTTGTTTTCTCATGATGCCCTGATGGCATTTATTTCCAAGTTTAACAGTTATTTTTGTCGTCTTTCTCATATTTTTTCACGATAAACTTCTATTTATTTGCCCCAGAATAACACGCGGCGCGCTGAAGTGTTCATCACGAAGGAGTGTTTGTAAAGATCGCATCTGTCTTTATTTATTTTTAAATTATTTTCTTTAATCAATTAGTGCCGTCACTCAAGACGAGAAGACCTTTGACTTTAGAGGAAGGCTGCAGAAACTCTTCAGAGTTTTCATACTTGTGTTTTGTGTGACAGTTCGTGTTCGACGGCGCTCTGCATGCAGCGATGTGTTCGTGTGATCCGGCTAATGAGAGCTGACAGGAGACTTGGAAAGATTTTTCACGTTTGCAGGAGAAATGGCTTAAAGCTTCCTCTTTCTTATGTGCTGCTCAGAGATAATGCAGTGAAAGGTAAAAGCCCCTTTCTGGAAAGAGCCGCTGCTGTTTCTGTTCATTAGAGGCTGTTTGTGACGTTGGAGCTTCAAACCCGTTTCCATCCGACTCTGCGGCTTCTCCTTTTGATGCCCGCCAGAGTTAATGACTGGATAATGAATGCAGGAGACGTGAAGGTTCCTGTTGGTGTTTTTATTCCTTTCCTGATCATCTCAAAGCAGAGTATTACAGCCGGTTTACAAACAATATAATGTTTTAAATTATGACTAAATTCTCGTAATTTACAAGATTTAAAGTCGTATATTTATGACTTTAATGGTCATAGACTAAATTTATGACTCTTTCCTTGTAAATTTGAGTGTTTTCGAGTCCTAACTTGATTACTACAAAGGTTTAAATTTAGAAGAAAAATGTCAAATTTACAAGAAAGTCATAAATGTACAAGAAAAAGTCATACATCTGCGAGAAAAAAGTTGTAAATGTTAAATTACAAGAATTTTAGTTTTTCTCATAAATGTACATGTTTTAAAATCTAAAATTTATTACCTTAAAAGTCCTAAATTTACAAGAATAACTCAATTTTACATGAAAGTAAAAAATGTACAAGAAAAAGTTACGAAATTAGGAAAATAAAAAAAAGTCAGAATTTCAGAAAAAATTAACAAATGTAAGAAAAAAGTCATAAATTTACAAGAAAAAGTGATACATTTATTAGAAAAAGTCAAAAATGTATGAGAAAAAAGTCTCCTCCAAGTAGAACGTCTAGTTTCAACTCAAAACAACGACAAGGAACAAGAACATTGAAAATGCTGGAAACTGGACCTCTTCTAACTTATTCTTCAAGAAATGATTCAAATATATTATAATTATATTATAAATTATCATTAAACATTGAAATCACCTGATCAAATCCAAGATGTTTGGACCAAGTTGAGTTTATTCATTCTGCTTCTGCTCATGACGTTTACTTGTTACTTTGACTTTAAATCTCGTAAATTTATTAGAATTAATTTGAATTTGCAAATTTACTAGATTTAATGATGCAAATGTATGATTTTAATCTTTTTTCGTTTTTTATTTGGGTGTTCCGAATACTCTGTCATATTCCGATGACACATTGATTCAACAGTTGGATTCATTTCACGGTTTGCTCTCGGTTTGTGTGTCCAGGTCACGTCTCCGTCTTTCGGTCCGGTGAAAACCTACGAGCTGCTTCACCACATGACGGGGAAAGGGCTGTCGGCCAAGTACCACTTCCCCAGACAGCCGTGTTTGTACCAGCCCACCATGGTGTCGGTGCAGGTCATACTGACCAACAGCTCGGACCACGTCCTGGAGGAGGTCCACGTAGGAGAGCGCAGCCCCGCCGGCCTCAACCTGCACTGCTTTAACACCATCGGTGAGTGGAGCGCCCCACCAGGAGCTCGGAGGATGACCGTCTGTCCACACAAATACAGGATTTCATTGAATTATACATTACAGGACGGCTATTATTGTATCATTTAATAAATTAATAGAAAATTATATGAAATATGATTTATAAGTTTAGAGGTTAGAGGTTTTATCTGAACTATTAATGTTTTTTTTTATTGTGGGACTGCGGAGATTTGATTAGTGGTGACTGTAAAATTAAACAAAAGTCACAGAATTTAAAAGTAAATTGATTTTTCTGCTAAAAGTTTTTACTGACAATTTTTAGATGAAACTAAACACTTTTTGAACAGAGACTGAACACAGATTCTGGCAAATATTTGATGAAAAAGCTCAACTAATCAATAAAATCCACCACAGTTATTAGATTTTATTTATTTTTTGTCATTTCAATATGCAAACATGAAAATAGAACATTTGATCCAAAGGCTTTGGAAGCAAAACACAGCAATTAAAACAATTATTTAAAGGACATAAGTGACTAAAAATAATATTTTTGTTTATATCCGCTCAAGAGTTATTTAAAAATTATCAGAATCTCAACTTTTACCCTTAATAAACCAAAAAATTTAGAAAAAAACAAGTAACTAGAAGCTTTTTTTTTTATCTACTCAATTTAAAAAAAAAAACAAAAGCAAAACCTTCAGAAAAATGTTCATTATTTGCAAATTTTTCAGCATTTTTAAAGTTCCAACAATTTTTCTCAGAAAAACCTCTGATGTGATATTTTTAATATCTTTTTAAATAAACAATGACAACAATTACTGTTGTGATTAATTGAAAATATTAAATAAATTGTTTTTTTTTTGATCAATATTTTGCCAGTAAATGAAAAGCAAGGACGTTTTTTCATTGTAGCTCAAAAAACGGTTATAAAACACTTAATCGTGATGACGACAATAGGAGGAATTTTTCAATTTTAAAGGCGTTTAAACTGATTATGCTTTATATGGAAATAATTCTCAAGTTTTCCATGACATCAAACATCTCTTATAAAACCTAAATTTTAACTTAACTGATGATGAGCTCCAGTTCTGTGACGGAAATGTGAATTTTGTTCACATCCGTATTTTGAATGACTTATCGTTTGTGTTGATTCTAGAGATGTGGATCTTACAACGACTCACGATTCCGATTCTTGATTCAAAGGAAATCTTTTGACAAAGAAATTGGCATTTATTTTTAATACTGTGCAAACTTTTACTATTCCAACCCTTGGAGAAGAGTTATGATAAAAGTTGCAATGTTTTTTAATGTCTAATATTTTTGAAAAGCGCCTAAAAATGTTCATGTCCCTTTCGGGGTCTAACCAAACTAAACACTAACCACTGCACCACCGGAGGAATCTCTTTTCCTTCTCTCCGTGTAAGAAGAAAGCTTCCTGTAAGCTCCACTCGCCTCCAGAGAAAACAAACATACGGGAGCCGTTTCGTGACAAACGTTACCGCTTGCAAGTAAGCTAGCAGGTTCAAGCCATTAAATTAAATATATGAATTACAGGAATATTGGAAAAAAAATTAAAATTGATTCTTGGATATCTAGAATCGATTCTGAATCTTTAAAAATGAAAATCTAGATTCGAACGTGAATCGATTTATTTCCCCGACACCTCTAGTTTATTCACTTAATTCTGATTTAATAGGAACAGAGTAATTGCAAAATTGTGAAGTTTTTTTTTTACATTTCTAGAATTTTGATAAAGTTTTACGCATATACGTGATGGAAACACACCCAGTGAATGGGATAGGCTCCAGCAACTCCACTGAGGACATTTTCTGTTGAGTTTGTCGCCTTTATTCTCCCTTTGATCCTTGCTGTTGTAGTTTAGTTCTTGTTTGAGGCTTTTCCTTTGCAAAGCAGTAAAAAAAACCAAAGATTATGTTGCAAAAACATTCAGGAAAAGAAGAACCAGAATGAGGTTGGACATATTTTGACTCATTTTATGAACTTAAGCGTCAATATTTAACGGTTTTTGTCCAATTTAGCACAAAATTACCAACATTAAACACAGGAGAGGAAAAGAAGAAGTGTGGCTCAGTTCTAGTAAAAACCAAACAGAAACGGTTGAGGTCACCTCTGCTCCTTCAACATAAAACGATTATCAAGTCCTAAAAATCTTTGAAACCTTCAAGCCGAGCGCTCGGCAAATAGCCTCGTCCCGTTCACCCCCCCCCCCCCTCCAGAAAACAAGCAATATTCCTCCATCTAATCCCCCGTTTATTAATATTGATCTGCGCAGACAAACAGACGCCATATTTCTCCATTTCTTTCCACCCGCCGCATTTGATTGGGATCTGAGTACAGTGGGTTGAACGGCGCCCCTTCAAAGGATTCCTCCCGGAGCGTGCGCGAGCATACATCCACACGGGTCGGGCGGAGGCGGTGCGCGGCGGAGCATGCTAAAACCGTCGATTGCAGGCCATTGATTGGGCATTGAAGGAACTCAAGCGGCCAAACGGTGGGTAATTTGGATCGATCCGGCTCTGCTGCTGCAGGCGGGCGGCTGGGTTTAGTTTGGATCAGCTGCAGGGGATGAATACAGACAAAGCTTTATGTTGTGTTGTTTTTTGTTTGCTAGCTGAAGGATGATATACGACAGGGTTTGTGTTTAGTAAGAACAATTTGGCTCGGATCATAAGGTGCTCCTCCTGACTTTTTAATAATGTATTTCTCAGAGTAGTTCAAATCTAGAAAAACAAATGATAACTTTAATTTTACGGAAAATAAAATTGAACTATAGATAACACGAGTAGATAATAAACATATTTAATCACCAGTTAGACACCAAAATCATAAGTAAAAATAAAAAATATTTGAACTCGAGTCATGACTCTAAAAATGGGGCCCACTGCCCCCCTGTTGGAGCGTTTAGGGGTCAAAGGTGAAACCTCAGTTGGTTCAATTCTGAATTGGTAACTCGAGGTTCAATTTCCAGGGTGCACAATGAGCGTCATCCAGCGTGGCTCCTCGGGCAGGGCCCTCGCCGTGGAGCCACAAGGGGGCCCAAGTGCTGGTTGTTGCACCCCTGTCTAGAGTCTCGTATCAATCAATCAATCAAACTTTATTTATAACCAGTGTTGGGACTAACGCCGTTTAAGTATAACGGCGTTACTAACGGCGTTATAAATCAAGTAATTTAGTAATCTAACTAATTACTTTCATCCTCGCTGTAACGCCGTTATAGTTACTTCGTGTAAATCGCGGCGCGTTACTTCAAAGTTTGATGATCTTGCTGGAGCTGGGCGCTTCGCACCCGAAAGTTGCTTGTGTAATGCGGAGGGAGATCTCGAATGCGAGATCGTGATTGGTTAAAGTGTCAAGTGGGCGGATACTAGCTCGCGCGCATGAGCCAGTCACCATAACGCCGGGGTCACACTGGACGCGGAAGCGCTGCGAAGCGGAGCCCGCTCCGCTCTGTAGTTCACACCAGATGAGCATTTTTCCGCGGCGGTCCACAGGCGCTTCAGCTGGAGCTTTTTTTGTTTTTGCCATCATGGTTGATAATTTCATAGCCTAAAGACATTCACCCATGTTCCTGCTAAGAAAAACTGCTCTCTCAAAACCCCGCCCACCCGCTCTGTCGGCCCACTGTACTGATCTGTGTGCGCGCGCGTGTGCATCTCTGTTTTGTGTGTGTCTATGCGCGCGCGCTCGCAGGTGTCTCTGTGTGTGGGTAAATTAATAAACTACAATTATTAACCCATATTTCTGCTAAGAGGAGCAGCTCTCTGCATCTCTTTTTTCTCTCCCAAAATCCCGCAGCCCCGCCCACTCGCTCCGGAGTCAGCTCACTGCGTTGATCTGTGCGCGCTCGTGTCTGTCTGTGTTGTGTGTGTTTCATAAATATTACCACCTGTTTCTGCTAAGATGAGCTGCTCTCTGTCTCTCTGTTGTCGTTTTATTAACTCCAGAAACTCCTCACCCCGCACCGGAGTTTATCCACGTTGATCTGCGTGTGTACGTGTCTGTGAAAAAGGAAAAAAAAAAGTGTGAGTGTTTGTCTGTTTTGTGTGTCTCTGTGCTCGCGCGCGCACGTTTGTGATGTGATTGTATGTTTATATCCGTGTCTACCACCTGTTTAGATACAAAAACATGATCACATTTGTCAATCGCGGCATTTTATTGTGAAAAACTGGTTATATTTTGAAAAGAAACCGGATTTTCTCATGTATATTGATGCAACTTCCGGCCAGAATTGACGCGGAACGCTCGCGGCTCCCGCACAAAATAGGTCAGACGCGGAAACGATCCGCTGCACCGCGCGAATGTGGCACCTGTAGAGAGCATAGACATAGAGAGACTGTTTAGCCTTGGGAAACTTGTCTTTTCACCAAAGAGGAACAGGCTCTCAGACCAAAGATTTGAGAAGTTGCTACTTTTGCGCTACAATCAGTGGTTCAAAAATTAAACCCCATATTCAACTGGCTTCTTATGCTGGTGGCATTGTTAAAGTTCAGGTTAAGGTGCAATAAAAGAATGTTTAAATGATCAGACATATAGTATTGTTACTGTGCTCCTAAATATTCTTGTTAGGATACTTGTGTTATGTTGATACTTGGAACCTTTACTTTTATTTTTATACAAAGTTTGGTTTTATCTAAGTTTATTATTGTTGATATTTATAGTTTGCGTGTATTGTTGTTAAAATTTTATAAAGACAATGTTAAAGCTGTGGTGTGATATAAATAAAGACAGCAGAGATTTTGTTACTTGACAGTTATTTATAATTGTTTATTGTTTTGCACTTTCAGTTTTTTAAGCCATTTTGTTTAATTATAGTTGTAGGTAAGATACTTGAAGTATGTTAATAGTTGAAACGTTTACCTTTTTTGTGTGAAGTTACATTTTTTATATACCACTTGTTGCAGTGTTTTGTGTGATAATTCTGACAAATAAATATTGAAAATTCTTTCCCTAAACCCTCTCTCATGTGTATCCTAAACTTAGACAATATGACTCCATTGGAAAACTATACCAGTATACTCTATTGTCGGTTATCATCTATTATTGAATGTAAATTATTTTTTTTATTTGTGACGCAGGAAAAAATACAAAATATTACCATATTTAAAGAGAAATTTAAAACGAGTTACTTTGCCAAGTAACTAATTACTTTGAAGATGCAGTATTTGAGTTACTAACTCAATTACTTTTTGGGAGAAGTAACTAGTAACTATAACTAATTACTTTTTTGAAGTGAGATGCCCAACACTGTTTATAACAGAGCTCTTCTCATGTTGATGCAGCTCGAAGCTCTGTACAATTAAAAACAAAAACAAGAAAATAAATCAATTAATAAAAAGAGAGAAACCCAATCCACCCCCCCTCCCTCCATAAACACACAGACATGATCCCACAAACAATTAATACTGAGAGGAGAAAAAACAAAAAAAAACAGACTTGGCTCTGTTGTGAAGAAACAGTATTTGGGGGATCTATTTATACCAGGAGCCTCAGCACCCACCCAGACAGGACAGCAATGCATGGGGTCCACTCTACATGCTGTAAAGTCAGACCGAAAGGGTGGCAACCGTGGCAACGTCCCCAAACATTTTGATTTTGGGGACGTTTGCACATTTTGACATGTGCAATACTGTTTTCAGGGTAATATGTCCAACTTTCTGGGCACCGTTCAATGGCAATAATGTGCAGTATTTATTACTTCTATATTTGTATATCTAGCCATATTCAGTCTATTTCACTTATTGTTATTCTATTGTATTTATTTTATTATTTTACTACATCTTTGTACTGTACGGACGCTGGTACCTGAATTTCCCCGAGGCCTGCCAAAGGGATCAATAAAGTATCTTCTATTCTATCTATTCTAAACAGAACAGAACTGTAACCATCACAAGATAAAGAAAACTGGCTACCAAACAGATCACAATTAATCACGGATAAACGGATCCCGGATGAGCCCCCAATTTTATCTAGGGGCTTGTAAGAGGTAAAAAAAAATAAATAACTTAGATATACCAACATAGGCTGAAATGTATTTACAGAAAAACTTAAATCGCACATAAAAAATCAAAATGTAAGGACGAAAACCTCTAACAATAGACAAACAAAGCCAACACTCTGCTGCAGGGGGGGGGTTATGTGAAGGCTGGGCTAGATGCTCTCGTCCAATCAGGTGTTCTGGCCAATTGGCACCAATCTGCAAATAAATATAAAAGGAGAAAAACAAGGAAAGACAGAGAAAACTGAGACAGAAAAACATTCCAGACAAAGTGATGCTTCAGGCGTAACCGTCCCCAGTCTGGATAGAACACAGGGATGAGTCAGGAAGGGCATCCGGTGGAAAACTCATGTATGGATCAGGGAACGCCAGACAGGTGAACAGGATTGGGGGTCAAACCACCAAATGGATCACATGTAGAAAACTAAAGTACACACCAAGGTTTATAACAACTAATGGGACTTCTAATGGAAAAGAACAACCTCTTTAATTTTCTCTTTATTGGAGATCAAATCATCCCTCAGATTGAGGTGCAGTCTTTTAATTGACAGGTTTTTTCTTTGCATTTACCTCAATCTATTGTCTGTATATAAGAACTGGAGTGAGTGACTCCCCAAACAGGAAGTACACACTGGCTCCAAGAAGCCAAAATCCCATAGACTTCTATAGAGAAATAAACAACTATTACAGTCATTCTATTTGTCAAAATAAACGTTCTTTTTAAAACATATTCTTGTCTTTTTTCTTATTTTTCTCTAGTTCTGTCAGGCGATTGAAGTTTTTTGTGTAATGAATTAATCATGACCTGTAATAAATGAATCTATTTATTCTAACCTAATAATAAATGCTGCGAAACGCTTAAAATGATGAAAATACAACTCATAATTAATGACATGAGTCATGGAGCTGAGGTTTTTTTTTTTTTTTTTTGGTCAGCCCTGTTAATAACTACAAAGTCGCACATTGATGATGTCACAGCAGAGACAGACTCGTAGCACACAGAGTAAAACGCCTTTTCCGCTAATTTCAAATAAAATGATAATGCAAGTAAACATTTGGACTTTTATTTTGATAATGCAGATTAAAATTGAGATTAGCACCTATAAGAAAAAATGAAGGTTCTGATTTGTTTTAATAAATGAATCATGACTGATTCGTTAAGTTAAGAACTGACCAATCAGATGCTTCGATCAAAGCAGGTGGTGTTTGGTGGTTAGTAGTCAACCTCTGATTGGTGAGAGTGGTTGCCATAGAAACTAAAACCGATCCGGACCGTCCGGTTTCAGCATGGCGACGCCCGTATCACACAAAAATGGCGACTGAATTGACTACTTTTCGTTGGAAGTGAGCCGTTTCAGACTCGCTCGGTCCGGTTCTCTTATACAGTGAATGGTTCCAACTGCTGTTGATCTCAGTTTTTTACTATCGTTCAGAAAAACTCCTGTCTGAGCGTCATCGTTGGGTTAAACTTGTGAATGTTTGCATTATCAGATCCCATCTCCAGCTTTAATTTTTTCCATAGAGCTCTGTTATTGAGTCAAAAAAATGTTAGTAAAAATTGAAATTTGAATTATTTACATTTTTTATTTGAATAAAATTTCCTAAAATGCCTCAACCCAGAACCGTATTTTACAATCTGTAAGTTTATTTAGTGTACAGAGATTTATTTACACCATTTTATATCTTATATCTCTTTTTGAAAATGCTTAATTTAACAGCAAAAAGAAACCTGTTTACATTCTGGTAAGATTGATGGCTAATCCTCCTGCTAATGACAACTTACAGAGGGCAATTTTTGATTCAACTCAGCCATTTAAATCAAATGAAAGGGCTCCACCTGTGTGTGGTTAAGGCTGCAGCTGCTTTGATTGACAAGTAAGACGCTGCGCCGCTCCCTCTGAGAGCACTCGCCGTGACGCGTTTGTTTTTGCTAATGAAATGTCACACTCAAGGTTTTCTGTCATCGGGAAATTGAGGACGTTGACACAGAAAACTTTTACTAGAATGGAAACGTGAAACTGTTTGGATAAAAAGTGTGCACTTTTAGACTTATTTGGCTTCAAAAATAGCTGAAGATCTTTTAAAAGTTGAAAACTTATCCTCACTTAAAGGGTCTATATCAGGGCTGCTCATTCCTGGTCCTCAAGATCTACCAACCTGCCTGTTTTCCAGCTCTCCATGTACTGCTTGCTGCTGATTACCTGGACCAGGTGTGTTCTTTCAATCAGATTGTGGAGACATCTGACTGAGCCAATCAACAGCTGGCTGGGCTTGGAGATCTGGAAAACAGTCAGGGTGGTAGATCTCGAGGACCAGGAATGAGCAGCCCTGGTCTATATCATGAAAAATCAGCTTTTTGAGTTTTAGAATGTTAATTCCTCAAAATTCACTTATTTCTGAGCGACAGGGCCGCAACCTGCGACTCCTTTCATCTCTCCATGGTGGCTCTCTGGCTGAAGAAAAATAAAATAATAGTAAATTTCAAAAAAATTAGAGATTAGCTATTATTTTAGCAACATGCTAACGTTTTTTGGCTAAGTTTTCTGAGAAATTTTATGCTAATTTGGAGTTTAGCTAATATTTTAATAAAATGCTAATGTTTTCAGCTAATTTGTTACCTTTTTGGATAATTTAGAATTTAGCTTCTATTTTAGCAACATGCTAACGTTTTGGCTAAGTTTTCTGAGAAATTTTATGCTAAATTGGAGTTTAGCTAAAATTTTAGCAAAATGCTAATGTTTTCAGCTAATTTGTTATCTTTTTGGATGATTTAGAATTTAGCTTCTATATTAGCAACATGCTAACATTTTTGACCAAGTTAGTTTTCTGAGGAATTTTAGGCAAATTTGGAGTTCAGCTAGTAATTAAACAACAAGCTAATTTTTTTTTTTTTTTTTTGGCAGACTTGGCATCTAATTAGTTTTTATGCTAATTTGGAGTTTAGCTAATATTTTAGCAATATGCTAACATTTTTAGCTATTTTTTTAATCTACTGGGGGTTTTAGGCTAATTTTGAGTTTAGCTTTTATTTCAGCAACATGCTAAAATTGATTTAATTTACAGAGAAATGTTATGCTAATTTGAATTTCAGCTTGCTAGCTTTTTTGCTACTAAACTTAAAAACTTTTAACCCTTCCGCTCTCCTTGGGGTCCAGATGGCTCCAACCACATATTGTTATGCGATTTCTTCCATGACAAATGTGGACGAAGGGGGACAGGATTTTATGTCTGCCATGGACATTAGTGAAACTCCGAAATCAGTGGAAAAAAAAAAGTTCAGCGCACTGTCCTGTGGTGTCCAGATGACCCCACTTTTAATGTAAACAAGCTAAGGAGAACGGAAGGGTTACAAAAATATCCTTTTGAGAGATGCTAGTTTCTTTATATATATTTTTTGCTTTTATTCGTGCCAAAAGTAGACATTATTCGCATTTATTTAAAAAAAAAAAACAAAAAGAAGGTTATGAATGTAAATCCAAATTTCTTAAAGGCTAACGTAAGTCAATGCGGCTCCTTCTAGGTTTTGATCAGTAGAAAATGAGCCCAAATGTCTCTTTTACTCTTAAAGGTTGCCGACCTCTGATTTAAGGTATGAATAGATTTATTCTTGTCATTTTCACATGTACAACAAAATGTAAAAGTGCTCACTGGTCAGTGCTTTTACTACACCATTTAGGGAAATACTTTTGTATTTGTGTAAATGTTACTATTATAATAAATAAAACAAATAATTATTGTTTTTTTTTAGCATTAATAAAACAAAAACACAAGGAAAAACTTTTATTTTTCTAATTATGAATGTTCTCATGACTTCTTTTAAATCAAAAGGCTCCTCGTTTTATGTATGATCGTCTCAATGCAGCAAATGCAGAACGATTGCAGCAAAAAAAAAAAGTTAATTTACTGTTTGGTGGATGTTAGACACAAACACGTAACTAACCCAAATTAAATCAGAGCTAATTAAGTGACCCTAACTATATTTTTTTCATAAGGTCCACTTAAAATTCTTGTTTTTTGTTTTTTTTAAATCAGAAAATCTACATTATAATTTGGTGTGCCTCAAGTATGAGTCTCTTTACTATACTTCTTACTTTACTTTTTAAAATCAAACATTTTATTTTTCTTTAACCAGAGAGCCACTATGGAGGGGTTCAAGAGCCTCAGGTTGCAGACCCCTGATAGTCAGTGGATGCAGGAAGATGGGAAACATTTTGCTTGTCAAATACCATAAGGCTTTAGTGTACTACTCTGCAACACAAGAGAATATAGTGGTATCTGCATACCAAACCCCCTACAGAACTAATAACTTCTATGGTCCTCGTAAACTAAACTTGCATCAAATTGTATGTTTTTTTTTAATTAAAAATGGTTGAATTCATCCAGACGTCTTGGATGAAAACTGTGCATTCTGGTTGACCTTATTCCTGGATAAGGTTAGCTGCAACGACGGCAAGTCAACCAAAACCACGTAGAGAGCAAGAGCGTACACACCCACCCTGCTGTGGATGCTGGGTTTCCATAGCAACCATAGACAAACCCTAACAAGACCAACATTGCTAGCTGGGATCGTTAGCTTGGGGTTGTAAGGTAGCTTGTAAACACAGAGCTCTCAGCAATGGGGAGGGGAAGGGGGGCGGGGTTGCCGTGTGGCAGTGGTCATGCCCACAACTCAAAGGAATTTCTACTCATTAGCGTTTATTTTTTATTTTGGCTAAAAACTGCATGACTCACACCTCTTGGAGAGCTGTACTGAGCCTGACAGACGGACAGTCGGCTGGAAGGAACGGACGGGGAGTCCATGATGTCTCTGTTTCCTCCCGGTTTTCTCCGGAGTCTTCTCCGTCTTCCTTCTAAGCAAAGAGTTTTCCAGTGGAATGGATCTGCTGCTTGGATGGAGAAGTGTGTCTGGGGAGGATGTTGCCGTCTTTTGATTGTAAACGCCCCCCTCCCGCGCGTTCTCCTTCCCGCCATCTCTCCTCGTGCTGATGCCTTTGTTGACAAGCGTCTTGTTATAGAAATCGGCTTCATTCTGCAGCGAGGCCACAGACTTGTGGTTGAAGGATGGATTTCTGCCGCACGCCGGCCTTGGTTTGTGATGTAGCTGCTGCACGCTGTGCCCTTGTCACTCACTCCTCCTTTTTTTTTCCCTCTTTCAGAGCGTTTGGAGCCGGGGGCCTCGGTAACTGTTTCCATGGGCGTCGACTTCAGCGATTCAACACAAGCCGCCAACTTCCAGCTGTGGTTAGACGACAAAACACAACCTCATATCGCTTTTTTTTGCCGTACACGATCTTTGCGCTCTTTCCTCCCGCCTTCATCTTTCTTTTTTTTTTCCCTCCTTAATTCTCCTTTTCCGAAGCGCTCTGTGCCGGTACTCCCGGGTGAGACATCAGCCGCGATTGATCCGAGCTCCCTGGAATAACAATTATTCCTCCAGTAATCAGCCCCGGCCCAAATCAGCCCGCTGAATGCCATTGGCACCGCTGCTCAGACGATCAATAATCTTATCAGAAAATCTGTTTGAGATGGGGGAATCAATCCGGCCCAAAATGCCACAGAGCGCGGCTTGCAAGGCAATCAGAAGAGAAGCGTTTCATACCATAAAACTGGAGAAAAACCAACTAAACCCACAAAGATTTAAATAAAGAATAAAGTTTTCTTTAGCTAGAAACAATAACTCAACAAAAAAATCTTCCTGTTTTAGGAATTTCAGAAAACTTTCATCATTACTACTAGTTCCATTATTATTTCAATATTTACTCATTAAAGCTTTTATTTTAGTTTTATGCTGAAAATAATGAAACAGTTCTTGAAAACACAATTTTCTAAGAGTCATAGAGCTAAAGGAGAAAACAGTTTTCCTTTCTCTCTTTATGGTGAACATCTTAAATATGTTTCAAACACACTTAAGTATACATTTTTTTGTTTTTGGACTACTAGGAACACCAGATTATTGGGCACATCCGGTGAAGTGAAACTGTCAGAAAACATATAATAACTACACTACCCAGAATGCCTGGAGCAGGGGGGTCAAACATACGGTCCTAGTTTAATCCGGCCCAGTCATGAAGAGCAAAAAAATGTAAGGATGTTTAAAAAAAAAGTAGTTTTCTAGCCCGTTTCTGCTGTGGGTTATGGTTACGTCTGCAATGCACGATTCCACCACTAGGGGCAGCAAAGAAAAAGAATACAGGCATAAGAATTGAACTGCATTTCTTTTCAAGGGCGTTCCACGTCTGGGTAAGTTCCCTGCCAGCCTCACCGCTGTTAAGTTACTATAAAATTTAGCAGGTGCAACACCACGATTACCAAAATGTTGTCAAAAAGAAAATAATAAAATCATTATAAATGATTAAGCTACTAGGTTGGTTGAGGCATTTTTTCCAACTGAGAAAAAACAAAAACAAAAACAAATCTACAGATAAGTCGACCATTGGTTGTTTTGCTATTAGAGCGGCCCCGATTAGTCGACCATTAAAATAATCGACGACTAATTTAATAGTCGATTACTTTATACTAAATGGAGTCATAATGTAGTAAAGTTGAAAGTTATAAAAGCATTCTGTTATCTTTTTGGAGTATTTTGGCATTTATTAAGGTTTTTAGGTTATTTTGGAGTTGAGCTAATATTTCAGCTATTTTGGCTAATTTAGACTATTTTTGTATTTTATTCTATTTTGGAGTCTAAATGATATTTCAGCTGCGTGCTAGCTGTTCCGTTTAATTTATGCTTTTTTAAGTTTTTGAAGCTGTTTTTCAGCTTCATGCTAGCTATTTTGGCTCATTTTAGCTGGCTATCAGCTTCAATATTTTCAGCTATGGACTTCAGCATCTTCAGCTATCAGCACTAGCATCTTAACCAAATTAATCTTACAGCATTCACACTAGTATTATCACAGTTAATAATATATCTAGTTTTTAGTTAGTTTAAAGCTAATGATGGTTAAGATGTGTGCTTTACATCCATTATGTACATGACCCGATTAGTCGACTAATCAGAAAAAATAATTGGTGATCAGTAAAACAATTAAAATGATCGTCTGTGGCAGCACTATTTGCTATTATGTTACTGGTCCGGCCCACTTTGAGATCAAACGAGGTAAATGTGGCCCCTGAACCAAAATGAGTTTGACACCCCTGGTCTACAGGGACCTCGAGGCAGCCGATTGGTCAGAGGGGGTGGTAGGAAGTTTCTAGTGAACTGTTCTTCTCTACCATCTGCAGTACTAAAACAATAACTTTTAACATCATTGAGTTGTAACACATAAATAAAATACAAAGTAATACTTTCATGGTTTTCTACTTCCTCATGTTGGAGTACAGTACTCATCACTTCACCGTGCTCCTGACTGCAGTACCCAGAATGTCGTCTTCTAGTCTACTAAAGTCACACTAAAACATTAGTGCAGATCGGTTCCAAATCAGTGAATACAGCAAGAATTTTTAAAACTTTGAATAAAATGAAAGGATTTTGACTTTTTAATACCAGAGCTTCAGCTCCAGTGTCTTGAAGACTTCTGGATCTTATATTGGATTCCTTATGTTGGTAATCGCAGAGTGTGCACGGGTCAAGTGCCCATGTATGATCCCCAAGAACCACAGTCCAGATGATGATTTTTATCTTTGTAACCCTTCCGTTCTCCTTAGCTTGTTTACATTAAAAGTGGGGTCATCTGGACACCACAGGACAGTGCGCTGAACTTTTTTTTTTCACTGATTTCGGAGTTTCACTAATGTCCATGGCAGACATAAAATCCTGTCCCCCTTCGTCCACATTTGTCATGGAAGAAATCGCATAACAATATGTGGTTGGAGCCATCTGGACCCCAAGGAGAGCGGAAGGGTTAATTGCAGGAAAGTGTACAGAAACTCTTCTCTATAAACATTTCTCTCTTGTTTGTTGTTCTACAACAGAATAAAGAAAATAAGCAATATAGTGAATATACAAAATGCAATAATATTTATGATTCTGGATTATAGCAACAAGCTAAATCTAGCATAACGTTTCAACATAAACGAGAACACACCAAATAACAAAGAGATTTATTCTCTACAAAAACAGAAAATTTTCTCACCTGAGCTTATAAAACCAAATTTCTCTGAAACTTTGCAGTTTTTCTACTCTGTACTTTCGTTTTCAACTTATCATTTTAGTACTCAAAATCGGCCCTCTAGAGGCGAACTTGAGAACTACGCCTCAGTCCATCTTCAGAGCATGCAGTATAAACATAATAAATGTAATTCTAGGAAACCCTGAAGTGGAGAGAAAAGCAGCTAAATACTGATATGCATCAGTGCATGGCGGGGCAAAGCCAAAAAAAAAAAAAAAAGATTATTTTTCACGTTGATCCAATAAGCAGATGAAGAATTACAATTTGTCGTGTGTTATTGGTGTGGTGCTGGTGACATCTCCAGTGTTAAAGTACCTGATGGTTTGAAAAAAGTGTTTACTGTTTGTGTGACGGGAGTGATGTTCCTGAGTCCAGTCTGTTTTCCTCCTCAGTACCAAGGAGGACCAGTTCAGTGTGTCGATCCAGCCCGCCGTGGGAGAGCTGCTGATGCCCTTCACCATGACAGAAGCCGACTTCAGCAAAGAGCAAAGTTTGTTTGGTTTTTGGACTTTCCTGTCACAGCAAACATAAGCTGCCTTTAAAGATTTAATTTATATTATATTATAGTGAAAAATACATTTTATTCAACCTAAGTTGATGTTTATTGTTTTACATTTTGATTTCTTACTAAGTAAAATTGACGAAAGACAATAAAAAAATATATATTTTAACAATTTATTGATTTAAACACTCGCTGTGCAGACGAGAAAGAGCTAGAAAACACAGTGGGCGGGTCACAACTTGCTTGCTCCGCCCCATTCTGATCTATTGTAGACGACTAGATTCACATACGTCTTAATTTTCATGCATCCAATCGACATTTTTGTTGCACCTGTGGCAGGAGAGTTTGTAAACAGAGAGCTCTCACTATCTACTATCCTCCTGCTGCTCTGCAGAAACTATGTCTTCAAGAAAGATGCAGGGTTTTTTTTTTTTAATTTTGCAGAATCTTATTTACATGAACTCGCTGCTGCTTTTGCTAACTTTGTTCCGTTCTATCTTATTGTGCATCTCAGGAAATCTCCAGGGCATGAACGAAACCTCGGCAACCATCGCCATGGCAACAGCTAACACCCCCCGCCAGGCCGTCAGCAAGCAGGTGCTGTCTGTAGCCAACGTAGGAGTGGTTTCATCCAGCCAGGACGGCACGCTCAGGTGACACGTTTCTGATCCATTTATTACTTCCTGTTGACTCTGTTAACCACTGTTGCACAGTTCTTTATTTTAAAAAAAAAAAAAAACATGCATCTTTATTGATATATATATATAAAAACAGAAGTACAAGGAAAGATGAGCTGCTACTGAAGATGTTCCAAAAAATGCAGGAAAATATTAACAGCATGAAAATCGAAATAGATGTATAAAAAGTTAAGCATTTTAACTATGAAACTGTAACTCAGCAGCTCATTTAACCATCAATTTTAATGAAGAAAAAAAGCAAAAATGTGGTTGTATTTGTGCTTTAACACAAATATCAATAGGTTTAATGTAGACACGTAAATGTAATTTATAATCTAAGATCACTTCCCTCCTTAGTCCTTTGGCAGGATCAAGTCCACAAAATAAAATAAACGTAAAAAATCATTATAAATAAAAATAAAATATTTATTATTTTTATCTGAAATTGTTTAAGACAACAAATGTAACCCTAATGTAACTTTCTTGTCTAAAATGCTTTTTCCAAGAATAAGCAGCAAACACGGTGGTGGCAGTATTATAGTGTGGGGTGTGTGGTTCAATACTTAATTTGGAGAGTAAAATATAAACCAAATGATTTATTATTAAATATTTTTAAGAATTAGATGCAACATTCACCCTTTCAGTGAAATAAAAGCGTCTGCTGAATCCTACATTTATTTGATCCCTAAGATTTTACAAATATAAACATACAAATATTTAAAAGTATGTGGATACTTATATATATAATACACTGCCAAAAACCACCAGAGGTAATGTGTTCAGCGTCTTGCCCAAGAATACTTTGACAAATGGGCGGGAATCAAACCTGCGTCTGCCATTTAAGGGTCGACCGCTGCCCCACAGTTGTCCTGTTGTATCATTAAAAAAAATGTTTGGATTAGATATTTAAACTTGTTGGTTCTAGTGTGGCTTCATCAAGAGTGAAAGACTCTTTAGCTCCGCCTGCAATATTAATGATTTAAAAAAGCTGCTACAAAGCTATTATGCTTTAAGAAGAACCTGCCATCAAAGCTGAAAGGACGTTTTTTCTTTTTAATCCAAAAAGGATGCAGTTTTTAAAGAATTTTTAGAATTCAATTTCAATATGCTTTTATCTGGTTAAAATTCTGCTAAAAGATTGTTTTAAAAAAGCAGCAGTGTTGCACTAACTCGGGGGTCGGCAACCTTTAACAGTAAAAGAGACATTTGGCTCGTTTTCTAGTGATTAAAACCTGGAAGGAGCCGCATTGACTTATGTCAGCCTTTAAATTTTAATTTAAATTTGGATTTACATTCATAACCTTTTTTTTGTTTTTTTTTTAATAAATACGAATGTCTCGTTTTATAACGAACAAAGCAAAAAAATATATAAAAAACCTAGCATCTCTTAAAGAGATATTTTTTTTACATTTTTAATTTTAGAAGCAAAAAAGCTAGCTTGTTGCTTAATTACTAGCAAATTTCTCTGTAAATTAAATCAGCCAAAAATTTTAGCATGTTGCTGAAATAAAAGCTAAACTCAAAATTCATCCTAATAACCTCAGCCTCCAGTAGATAACAAATTAGCATATAGCATTGCTAAATTGCTATAATTAGCTTAACTCCAAATTAGCATACAAAACTAATTAGAGGCCAAATCTGCCAAAAAAATAGCTAGCTTGTTGCTTAAATACTAGCTGAACTCCAAAATATAATAAAATTCCTCAGTAAACTAACTTAGTCAAAAACGTTAGCATGTTGCTAAAATAGAAGCTAAAATTCTAAATTATCAAAAAAAAAAAAATCAGTAGATAAAAACATAGCTGAAAACATTAGCATTTTACTAAAATATTAGCTAAACTCTAAATTAGCCAAAAACGTTAGCATGTTGCTAATATAATCGCCGCAGGTTGCAGACCCCTGCACTGACTGAATAATTTTGCAAGTTTTGTATTTAAAAAAAGCAGGTCTCTGTGTAATTTGATATTATTAGATATCAAAGGTTATTAAATAGGTTTCTGCATCCCAGCTAAAATTAGTGATATTAACCCTTCAGTAGTTTGAAAAAGAAAGTTTTGCTTTTTTTGCACATTTGCAGTTTAAACTATTAAAACTTCTGAGTCTATGCTATTTTGGCCCCATCGGGTTTCCGTATCCAGACTGATATTTTATCTTTTTTGTTGTCTGATTGATAAAATGTCACGTTTTTGTGTTGAAAACTGGAATCGGAGTCGCCTGTCGTTTGTGAGCGCTCTCCAACCAGCCGCCTGTGTGAAGTTTTTGTGGAGTTGTGTTCCTGCGCGGTGGAAGTGTCTGTGTGTCTCCGCCGGCGTCACAGACATGCCAGGGGAATGCCCCGAGAAGCCTGCCTGTGTAATTGGTGTACACAGAGTGTGCTAATGAGCTTCCTCCTCTGTCACGCACACCCGAACACCTGATGGATAATTACACCTCTCGCTCTCCCTCTGTTTCCTGCTTCGCCTCTCTTCCTCTTCCTCTGTCTCTCCGTCAGCCTCTTTCCTCTTTGTCTGCCTCTGCGTCCCTCTGCTCCTGGCCTCTTACCGGGTCTTTGTAATGTGAACATTTGATTATTTGTTTTTGTAGAGTTGAGCTAAAAGAGAAGAACACAATACCCAAAAAAAAGAAAAAAAAAAGGAATCGGTGAAAAAGTGTAAGGAAACAGCAGAGGGACGTTTGCACAAGAGCTTGAAGGAGCGAGTGGAAATCGATGTTTGCTGGTGGGAGAGGCCTGCATCCAATAAGCCCATACTTTGTTCAGAATAACCAGCCCTTCAAATGACTCGATGCTATTAATCTCTGCTTTTGTTTTGGCTCAATATTAAACCAACTATCAGAAACAATCGGATAGATCCAAAACTGGACCAATCATTTATTTAAAAATAAGATGCAATTGATGAAATCTGCTAAACATACAGCGATTATTATTTTTTATAATATTTCTAGTCATTAAAACTCCTCGCTACACATTTAATCCACATTTCTCACACAAACATGAACTCTTTAAGTTAAAAACGTCCAGTTTTACAGAACTAAAACGTAAATTTTTCCAGCTGATCCCATTCTATAGCAGGAGACATGCACAGAATGATTGACAAGGTCAACAGCCAATCAAAACACACAACACAATGTTCTTTAAAAATACATGAATAACAAGGAAGGCAAAATTCAGGTATTAGTCATATATGTGAATATATGTTATTACCTGAAACTTCAATCTGCTTGGATTTTTTAAAATTGATTATTAATTAGATCAAACAATATCTATGCAGTAAATATATATTAAATATACATTTATAATGGTTCTACTTGAGCTCTAGATGGCGCCATGTGAGATGAACGCTGTTTTTATTTTTTGTTTTAAGACATTTTTTCACTAAACAAAAAAGACTTCTAAAATTTTGAACTGGCAACACCAGTTCAAAATGTAAATATCCACTCCAATTAAAAGTGTGT
This sequence comes from Oryzias javanicus, assembly GCA_003999625.1. Classification (NCBI taxonomy): domain Eukaryota; kingdom Metazoa; phylum Chordata; class Actinopteri; order Beloniformes; family Adrianichthyidae; genus Oryzias; species Oryzias javanicus. Next base: position 26,387,833 of record CM012448.1, read on the forward strand.
TTTTAATGTGTTCTCATAGCATTTTTCTTTTATCGAGGACCTATATAAAAGAATTTAAGATTAAAACCGTAAATGTAAAAACAGAAAACCAGTGGCTTGAAAAAGCTCAGTTAGCTTGAAGCTATTAGCTCGTGTGTGAGTTTACAATAAGTGCCAAAGCGTTTTCCGATCCCATTCATCTATGCACATACAATCAGGGGTACTGTGGTTCAGAGCACAAGGGAATCGAACCTGTGCTCAGAGGCTGACCGCTCTACCCCAGCACCACTTAAAACACTTAGACTGAGGAGTAACTCCCTCGTTTCTTCTAGGATAAAAAGTTGTGGAATTGTGACAAAGAGCAGATGATAAGTTTCTTGTCTCAATGAGATACTCATGCTAGACAGCAGTGGAAGCAGTTTATTTTTGATTAACAGAAAAGGAAAAGGACTTCTTTGTGATACTAATTTTAACTTTTTACTAATTAAATTCACAAAAGCCTTTTCAATGCAAAAAGAAAACATAATAAGACAAAAATAATTAGGATTCAATAATAATCAAAACACATATCAACCAGGAAATTGGTACATTTACTACAATCATGATGGTTTCTGAGAGGGGCGGAGCTACAGCTGCCTCCCAGCCACATCGACAGTATATAGAGATGGACAAAGCACCTGTGATGTTACCCGTAGAAAACGTCTGACCAAATGAACTCAATTCAGTCGCCATTTTTCCACCATGATGGAACCAGACAACATCAGCAGGCACCGATTGGTCCGAGTCGGTCCGAGTCAATATTTCCATGGCAACCACTCTAGCTAATCAGGAGTGAGCTTGCTGGAAAGCCACACCCACTGAACCCCATTCAAACATTTTGAAGTGGAGGCCAGCGGGCACCACGTGCTATTATTATTGAGGCCTCTGATTGGTCAGTTTATAACTTGAATGACTTGTGATGAAAAAAAAAGTGAATTATCAAAAACTTGTTAAAAAGAGACAGTAGAGCAAAAACGGTTATTCTAATCAATAGAATGACTGAGTAGAATCTGTTTATTTCTCAGTAGAAGTCTATGGGATTTTTGGCTTTCTGGAATGCAAGGGGGGAGGGGCTAATCAGTCCAGTTCTTATAGACAGTCAATGAAATGCCGCCCCCCCTGCTCCAAATATGAAGTACCTGCTGTTAAATTGGCCAATCAGATGCCTCAATAAAAGATTTTCCAGCGAAAGGGGGTGTGGCTTTCCAACAAGCTCACTCCTGATTAGTGAGAGTGGTTGCCATAGCAATATTGACTCAAACCGATTAAGACCAACCACTACGTCGTCTGGTTTCAACATGGTGACGTCCAAAATGGAAACTGAACTGACTTCATTTGGCTGGAACCAGGTGCTTTGTCCATCTCTATATACAGTCTGTCAGTGGTTCAGTTCTAATAGACTGTCAATGCCCAGTGAAAAGTTTTGCACCCCAATTTTTTGTCTATTAAAATCTTATTGTTGAAAGATTAAGAAACCATCAGTACACAATTAAGTATTGCAAAAAAACAAATGCAATATTTTTAAATATAAATTATTGGTTACGCCCTGTAACATGAATGCCCGCCCCAGAATTTCTATACTTTAAAACATTTTTTGCCACTGTTTTACATTAGCAATGACACCTCAGCTTTAAAAAACAATGATTGAATTGAATGATGTATTTTTGATCCTTCTCTCCCCCATCATAACATAACATAAACTTCAATAAGAAGTTTCAGTGCTTTTATTTTGTAGGGTTCCTGCTTCCCTCTCCTTCGTTGTGCTTCTGCGATGAATAAGAGCCGCACAGACAACAGAAGTAATCGATCACATCGGATACACCCACTGAGCGCTGATTGCGGTGGTCACTCCGCGTTAAAGGTGATGTCACCTCCATCCTCTCCCAGCGTGGGGACGCTCCCCAGCTTCAACCGGGCCGCCCCCCATCACCCAAATATACAGACTGGAGTCAAAAGCGCCTTCCTCTGCGGTTCCCGCTGTCGCCAGCAGGGTGCAGCACTGCTTTTCACAAGCAGCCCCTGAAGTGGAGGCTGGTGGGGCTGGGGGGGGCGGCGCACAGGGAGAGGGGGGTTGTTGTGCCACTGAAACACAGAAATTGATTGCTGGAAAGGAGGATGGCAATAAATCAAGCAGGAAAGCAAATGTAGAAAACGCTGTTCTTGTTTATGTCTAAACAGGCGGAATAGAATAAATGTGCTCTATTTTTCAGTCCGTTTGAAAGCAAATTTGATCGGATTCTGCACGCACTGCCAAGCTTTCTGGTTAGAGCCTCTCCCCCCTTCCAAAAAAAAAAAAAAACCACAAACACGTTGATTTATAAGCAAAAATTCTGTCTCTTCTCCACCAGATTGTAATTAGATTATGTTCCTGTAAAGGCAGGATTTTCCTCTCTTCTCTTCTTCTGTTCTGAGTTTAATCCTTTAGTCTCCAGATAATGAAACTCTGGTCTGCGTCCGCGGCTTCAGCGGACGCTCTCCTCAGCAGGTTGCGTGTTCAATTCCGTCCTCGTTTCGTCTTTTCTTCGATTCATTCTATTTGGGTTAATGGCTTCGGCCATCTGCCCGGGTTCTGGCCCCGCTGACCCGCCCCCGCCAAGGACTCGTCCTCCCGTCCACCTGGACCAGAAGCGGCGCTGCGCTGAGGTCGTGTCCGAGTTCCCTCACGAGTCAGTGCACTCGATTCAGGGGGTTCTGAATCTACAGATCCAAACTTCATAACCTTGGAAATTTCTCTGCAAATAACTAGTGCGAATATAGACCACGATGCATTGCGTTCAAAAGCACTTGAAGAAAAAAGGAAGTATTTTTTCATCATCAGAACACATTTTTTGTTAATATTCTTCATAAAATTTTCATTTTATGGGTAACGACACATTTGCCATTTAAAATAAATTAAAAAAATTGTGATCATGTGTCTTTGTTTTATATAGTTTGTTTATTGTTTTATAGTGCTGTCTGACTTTATTTTAAGATATTTGGACTTTTATTTTTTAGTATGACATCACTAATTTCACAAAGTCAAAATCTAACGAGGATTTTACGACTTCTTTTATGAATTTACTGAGTTCTGATGATGAAAATGTTCATGGTTCATTAAACAAATACATTTAAATACATTTTTTTTTTAAATTGCAATGCATTGTGGTCTATATTTGCCTTTGTAGTGAGCGTCGATGCGCACTGGTTTTTTCCAAAGATTTTTGGGAAATTTCCATGGCGTTCAATTTTGGAATTGAGCACCGCAAAATGGTGAACGCACTATAAAGAGGTGAAGGATCCAGAGCCCAGAAATTACCCAGAAGTCTCTGCAAGAAACCAGTGTGCATAGAAGGCTAAAGACCACAATGCATTGCTTTTGAGCAATTTTCCTTTGAAAAAAATAATTATTTTCCTTCTTTTTCTATAAACCGTCCAAGTTTTTGTCATTAGAGCTGAATGGATTCATGAATACTCTTCGTAAAATGCTCCTATTTTATGGATTTACTTCGTTAAATTGGTGACGTCGTTTTAATTGTTTAAAAGAAAAAAAAAGTTGTGAGCATTGTGTCAGATTTGCTTTTAAAATACTCTGCACTTGATCGTTTTTTTATAGATAGTAAGTAAAGTTTATTTATAAATGTAGCACTTTGCTCACAAAGTGCTTCATAATAAAGAAAACATAAAATACAACCACAGTTTAAAAAGTATAAAATCAAGAATAATCAGCCAGAATAAAAAGAAACAAAAAATACAACAGCAATTATAAAGGTAAACACAACTAGGTAAGGAGGAAATTCAGTCCAGTACTCAGTGCTGGACGATATGGGAAAAAAATTATATATCATGATATAAATTATTTTATGTCACAATAACAATATTGATCACGATTTACCGCAATAAAGTCGATCAGCTATTACCTGAAAATGAAGACAATAACTTACTTTTCTGACTAGTTTTTTCAAGTAACATGTAACTGATTTGTCAGAAATGAGAAAATAAAATGAAGTGCACAACAGTTTGAAGTTTTGCACAAAAGTTCAGCAATAAAAAATAAATAAAAACGATAAAAGAGAAATAGATGCTTTTCTATCGCCCACACGATATTAATCGTCGTTTCCACTACCAGTACCACAGATATTTCCCAGAAGTCTCTGCAAAAAACTAGCGTTTCACTAGATTAGCAAATGTTGACCACAATGCATTGTGTTCAAATGATTTGTCATTTGAACTAAAAATATATATTATTTAATAAATCATCCAAGTTTTCGTCATCGGAACACTTTGGATTCATATAAAGCCTTTGTAAAGTCTTCATATTTATTTCTTAACACACTGTAACTTTTCAACCGTTTACGCGATAATTCCATTAGAAAAATGACTGGAATTATCGTGTAAACGGTTGAAAAGTTATAGTAAATGAAAGAAAACAAACAAAAGTCCAGGACAATGGGTAGTCCCACACCCTGTAGCTTTTTTGGGAGCTGTGGAGGTATTGGACATAGCCTCGATCGATGAATATAGACCACAATGCATTAGGACTTGATGTGTTTACGCGCCCGATTGACATCATAATTAATCAGCGAAATAAAACTCTAAAATAAACACAAACTTTTTTACTTTCTGTGATTGAGATTTTATTCTAATAAAGACATAATGTGGCATTTATTAGTAGTTTTTGGACAAAAGTGAGCTTTTATTTTAATAAATAAGGCAGAGAATGAGCGTCAGTCTGACGGCGGGATGGGGACCACGATAACAGAAACTCCACAGTTCACCGTGAAAGGACACGCCCCCACCTGTGTAGTTTCCACCTTAAATCCAGCTGGATAAACTTCTCCCAAAAAGATTGTTTTATTATTTTTCACAAACACAATCAAGAAGATAAAAAAACAACAGAATTCCAGAAAACAGGTTAAATGGACGGCAGTGAGACTCCTGGTGTGACTTTAACCTGGATTTTTTGTGTATTTTCATTCAAAAACATGTCGATTTAGTTTTTTTTACCAGATGTACTCTATCTGTTTTTATAAAATTACACCTTTCATGTTTCGTTACTCATTTTTTGGGATTTCCACAGCAAAATAAATCCCATTTCTTCTGACGGAGTTTTCAGTTTTTCCAGGATTTTATGTCTAATGTGTGAATGCAACATTGAAAAATGACAAAATAAAGATTGTGTCATATAGATGCGGTTGTGCTGATTAAAATGATACCAAATAAGCAGCAGGTCGTCTCTCACATTGAAAATACAGATAAATCAATAGTAAACAAAAACTAGCTTAAAGGGTTAAAAATAAATGTTGTAAATGTAAAATTTTGCAGTATTTGCAGATAATTAGTGGTTGGCAAATACTGCAATTTAAAATAAATTCATACTTTTTTTTTATTTATTTTTTTTTATTGATTCTAATATAAATGATTTGTTATTTGACAAAAATGTCGTTTGAAATAAATAGAAAATAAGTAGAGTCAACATCATTATCTCTTCTTCTCGGGTTGGGGTGTGATAACTCATGCGGTGCGGCGTTTTCAGGCCTTGGTCGCCGTCGTGGACGTAGAGGTGACGCCTCCCGCCAGTTTGGAGGCAGATGGCCCTGCGAGGTTCTCCGCACTGAGGAGAATCGGGGATAATTGGAGAGCCGCCGCCGCCCCCCCCGACGCTCCACGCCAACCCACCTGCACCGGTGACCCGCGTCAGGCCCGGTTCCGTCATTCCGTATCGGCTCCAGAGAGGAGCGGGGGAGCCTCAGGGTGGTGTTAACCGCCGCTTCAATGATAGATTTATATCCTAAATCCATTAGCGAAGCCACAGGGAATACACCGACACCTCAGGAGGGGAGGGGGGGGGGCTTTCTATGGTCACAAATTATCATTAAAGTTATTAAAAATATTTCTTAAAGGCAGAAGTTTCTTTTTTTCCTGTAAGGAATTCATCTTTTCCGCGGCGTGGCGGCGGCGGCGGTTTCCTGCTGAAGTGGCTAATATTTTAATTAAGCCGAGGAGGACTCTCTCTTCCTCCCTGATAAACTCCCTCCTCTCTGTTGATGGTAATTTAGAAGCTCCCCAGAGACGCAGGCAGACACGATGTGTGCCCCCCCCCCCCTCGTGCTAATTGGTGGACGTGTACGGCACGCCGCCGCAGGCCTCTGCAGCGGGCGTCCGGCCTGCAGTGGCGCGGGGGGCGGGCTTTGTTGCGGGATGTCATGCTAAATGCAGGCAGATGGCTGGAGGGGGGGGGGGGGGGTCACGCCGGGTCGTAGCCTCTGTCCGCCTCTTGTTAGCGCTCTCAATGGGGACCATGTGCGCCCCAGATTTGCCTCCAGTCTGCGTGGACGGTTTCCAGGGAAACGGGGGAACTGGTGGTCCACAGGGAGCGGGTGGGACCGGCGCTGGTCCCAGGACCCCCACGCTCTCATGGACTGTGGCAGTCCATAAAAGCGGCTGGAGTGGGCGTGTCTGCAGGATAATAGACTGTCTGCTGCTTCACGCCGCAGATCTCCCGTCACGGCGGTTTCCCTCCGAATCTAATTCAGGGTAATTACAAGGTGAGGTGTTGGGGAATGTCCCGGCGTGGCGCGGGGGTGAGGAGTTTCGGATCAGGTTCTTTATAAACTGAGACATTTAACTTTTTCATTATTTGTTTATTTTAAAGACAACTTTAAAGGAGTCTCAGTTCATCGTTGAAGAGCTGTTTGTCTACTTTATTTCACATTTAGATGCATTTAAAAACACATTTTCCTGCTTTTTTTTGTTGTTTTCTATAAAGAATTGCGGAAAAAACATTTTATTCATAAAATTCTTAATATTTAATGTTGATGAAGGTTATGGGGTCAAATATGGATCAGCTTAAAGTCGATGAAAAAAATGATTTTTTTTTTTAATTTAATTTAATTTTTTTTTTTTTAAATGTTAATTAGAATTAATAAAAAAACTCAATTCCTAAAACTTTTCCCAATTTAAAAAAAAAAAGTTTATTTTTTTATATTTTCAACTTAATTTTTTCTCTTCCTCTTCGTTTTCAGTTCTTAGTTTAAAGTTCTAGAAGTTGACAGAGTTCAAGATAAGTTTACGTGGGGGCGGGGCTTTGAGCCCATTGGCTACTAATGCATGATTGACAGTAGTGATGTATCAACCTTTAGGAGGAGATGATGCGTTATGCTGAAACAGGCGGCGACAGACATTTGACTTGATGACAATCATGTCCAGGTGGCCAATGGGCTCAAATCAAGTTAAACTCTGAAAAAAGGACACATTTTAATATTAAATAAGTCTGTTTATAGTTTTTTGAGTTTTAACTTTACACTTTTTCATTTTCAATTTCACTTTATAGCTTCTTTTAAGTGTTTTCAATTTATTTCAAGTTTATTTTCTGTTTTTTAATCTGCAGTTGATCCTGACTCGACACTATAGAAAATTGTCATTTATCCAAATGTTTTGAGTTTTATTTGGACTTCAAACCCTCTCATCCACATCTATATTTTCTAAAAAGTGTAATGCAAAATAGTTTTCAACTCAAATTTCTGAATTTTCACTAATGTAAAAATCTTTTTTCATTTTCAAAACAAATTTTAAGACAGAATCTTTTTCAAATATCATCATAAATTTTAAGATTTCTAAAGTTAGACCTTGAATCTGCATTTACGTTTTTCTGATGTAAAACTTTAAATCTTTTTTTTTATCACAAATTTTAAGTTTTCTAATGTAAAATTCTGAATCGTTTTCAAATTTCACAACAAACTTTTAAGGTTTTTAATGTAAAACTGAACCTTTTTTCATTTTAAACACAAAAAAATATTTTTTATTTAAAACTAATAATTGTTTTCCAATAAAATCAAGTTTTTCCCATTGAAATATATTTCAAAAGGACTCTAAACTTCTGTAAAGACAGAAACAAAAGTTTTTGGCCATTAAAAATCAGATTTATTTATTTTTTTTTCTTTATATCTTTGAATGTTTTATCTTTGGTTGTTTCGGACCATTTTGCATTCCTTTCCTTCCGTGTGATAAAACATCATAAATGTGTAATTTTATGTGTTTGAGAACAAAGAATTCCTTAAAAATTCCTTAACTAATTAAATTTCTCCTATTTAATAGTAGCGATGCTTTTATTTATCCAGGTGATGTTGTTGAATTTGAACTTCTTCTCTCTCCTTTTTCTCATATATTTTAATTTTCCTATATTTTCTACATTATATTTTTTCATGCACAACGATTTAAAAATGTGTTTTGAAACCAATCTCTTTTTAAGCTTAAATCACTTATATATTTAAATATTTTATGTTTCCTTTCATTTCCACTACAAAAATATGTTTATTAATTTTTATAAAACATTTTTTAAATCTTGAATTCATAATTTTTGTAGGAAGTCCTCAACCTTTAAATCTAAAATGTGTTTTTCTCAAACTTTAATGACGGTTTATTAATTAAATGAAGCTTCATCACAAAGACTTTGTTTTCTTTTCATATTGTCTAAAAAATATTTGATAATGTTGAAAAAATTCCAACTTTATTTGAATTAAACTTGTTTTTAAGCAGGAAGCTTTAAACACATTCTCAGATTCTCTTTTCTTCTCTTAAAAACCACGGTATTTCTTTAGTTCCAGGACAGACTTAAACCCTGAACCCAGAGAAGTTTCTGTTTCGGTTCTGACAGAAACTCTTCTCTCTTCAGGTTCTGTGGACGGACGGTCAGCAGCAAAGCTCTGCTCCTGGTGTCTCTGGACCTGACGGAGCCGTCCGCCGTCCTGCTCACCATCAACACTGAGAAAACCGTCATGGCGTCCATGCTGCTCCGAGACCTGAAGCGAGCCCTGGCCCAGGCGTAGAGCGTCCTGCCTTTCACCCCTGCAGTAATTATAAGCCTGAACAACAGAAAGATCTCATTATTCCCACTTTTCAGCTCAGCTGCTGCAGTTTCACATCAATTTTCTTTTTATTTAAATACATTTTCTGAAATATGGGAATAAATGTTCACTCCAGTAAAAGTATTTCCAAAAGATGCCAACTAAAGTGTGCCACCTTTTCTTTACTACACAGAAAAACATGATTAAAAATGTAAAGTTTATCCCAAAAGGAGCAAATATTTACATTTTTCTAATTGAAACATGAAATTTAATGTTTTTCTAATTGACTTTTCTGGGTAATTGAGAAAGAAAAACAAATAATTTTTGCTTTAAAAGAAAAGTATTGAGGAAGTTTTACATTCCAACTTCTTAAAGTTTGTGAAAAGGAAAAAAAAAAAATCAGGCTCCACCCACTTTTTAATCTGTATGCGTTTTCTGACCAATAAACTTTATCAAAACTGGAAATGTGGTTTAGTTTGTTTTCTATAAAAAACTGTGCGGTCATTTCATTTGATAGAGGGCAAAAGCTCAAAAAGTTTTTCCACTTTTTTTTTCTTGTTTTCTAATCAAATCGGTTGAATAGAAAAGTTTCTGTACTATAGTTTTATTTATTAACGGAAAAAGCTGCTTTTTTGTTCAGGAAAAAAGAAAGAAATGTTCTCCCAATCTCTGACGTTCAGACATCGACTCTGAAATGATGAGACGCTCGATCAGAAGTAGCAGACGCTCTGAAGACGGGAGTATCAGAGCTGCAGCCAAACATGGTGGAGGTAGTATGATGGTGAGGGACGCCTTATGTCTTACAGAGTAAATTAAATCCATGTAAATGATCATTTATTATCTTTGGAACACTGAAAAATGAATTATTTATGAAGTAAGAGTTATTTTTGTCAACTATTTTAATTCCCAGGAAGTAAAACTGAGGCTCCGCCCTTGAACTCCTTGAGGGTTCCGCCCACTTCATGACATCCTCTTCGAGCCGGCGCGTCACCGACGAATAAATGACGGGAAATTATCTTTATTATATTGACGTCGGCCCACATATTTTGTTGCTCGGACGGTTTTCCCCAAAATTTGGCTCATGGGTTCATTTTTTGGGGAAATTCAGTCAAAAAATGCCAGATGAACATTTTAGGATTTATTGAAATGATGACATAAAATCTCTTTTCACTTTCGTGCTGATCAATCTACCTTTCTGCCGTTCCTCAACGATCAATATTTAAACCAGTCCTCTCAGTAGTCTGCTCCTTTCTCCTGCTGTGTGTGAGCCCGGGGGCGGAGCAGACTCTTCCTGAAAGGGGCCGTCTCACCTTGTGACATCAGAACGTGAGGACCCGCTCCTTTTCGTGGGTATGGGAGGGGCTGCTTTTGTTTCTAGAGGATTATTCAGCAATGTGTGACGGATCAAAATACTGACTTGGACACTTTAATACACCTAAAAGCTCAAAAAGTTTATTTCTCATGGTACGGCCCCTTTAAAGGATTTTGTGACTTCCGTTCTCCGTTTTTTATGATCTCAAGTTCCACACACTCAAATGCTATAAACATACCGTTAGCTCCTAAAAAGTGCTGTCTAAAATAAGCTTGTTTAATTCCTGAAATCATGGATTAAAACCGTCTGTGCTGCCCCCTACAGGTTAAAAGAGGTATTACAGTTGGATTTTGTAATTGGTCAACTGGTGTAAGTCTCACGTCATCGTGCTCCATCCTGAAGTAGACCCCCACCAAAGCTGCAGAGTTAGTGAGGGCCCCCCCCGACACCCACAGGGTCAAGCGGATGGAGCTGATCCACCCGGGCTATCCCGTCAGCCACCAGAACCCCAGCGCCAGGGAGCAGGGGGCACAGAGAGTGAGAGCTCCAGCCAGAAGAACAGCCCCACCGCCGCACCAGGGGGCCCCAGCCCACCACCACCTCTGGTCATCCTTCCACCCCAGCCCCAGGCACGAGTCGAGGCCTCCCAAGGTAAACTTACCCTAAAATCACTTCAAAAGGACTTGAAGCTTCACATCATTCCATGTTAGTTTGAACCGTTTAAAATTTGTAGATTTTAGGGTTTTTTTTCTCAGAACTGTTTTATTTATATGAAAGAGTAACACTGAGTGTTCATAAAAACACTTATATCTTTATGTTCCATCCCCGCTGCTGCATTAAACCATAAAAGTCTGGATTATTTGCTCCTCCTCTCGGGTGTTTTATGTTGATCGCCGGTTGTTTCAGAGCCGCGTGATAAAACATCAGGAGATCATAAAGCTGTGAAATACAGTCATTTGAACGTCTTAATGCGGGTCTTGTGAAGGGGCGGACGTGCTGCAGGTTCTGCGCGGCGGGCGAAGTTCGGCAGCTGCACGTGACGCGTCGGGGCGGCGTGGCGCTCTGCGTCTGGCTGTCTTTTCCGCCTCATAAATAGCGTCTCTCTGAGGGCCGCGGTGAACACCTGTTAGCTCATCTGTCACAGGAGCCTTGCTCACATCCATCACCTCTCCCTCTGTACTCATTCCCTCAGCCAGCTGTTCCCATTACACACTCGCACTGTCAGGCCTGACGCACAAACACACACACAAACACACACATCAGCTTTTACAGCATCAGCTCAAACATGCCTGCACACTTAAAATACAACTTCACAAAGTTGCTGTCACACCTGACTCAACAGAAAGGAAAGAAACACAAACATGCCAAATAGATGGAGTCAAAAATCTTTATTTTTTTTTAATAAAAATGTAATTTTAAATTGACCCATGAGCAGAAGATAAAGACAAAGGAGCCATGTTTATCCGTGCTATGTTTACCCAATTAAAACTAGAACAATAATTCTTGTTTGAATGTTTATTTCTGAATGTGATGTAATGACTGAAAAATCGCAAAAATTGCGTAAAAGTTTTTACAAATCAAAAAAACGAATGGAAGAATAAATGCTGAAGTAATTTATTTTAATTACTACAAAATGTCCCGAACAGGCTGAACGCTTTGATGCCAAACTAGCATGATTTGCTTAGTTTTTTTCAAGAACTTGAAAAACTTCTTGAAAAGTCGCGAAAAAACTGCAAAAAGTTTGTAGAAATTGTATATAATGTATAAATACTAAAAGTATAAGCATGAATGTCCTGAACATGCTGAGTGAACATGCATTATTTGCAAGACGTTCAAAAATATTTGAAGAATCAGGTTTAAAAAAAGTTAAAATTGCTTAAAAGCTTCTTAAACATTCAGAATTTCAATAAATACATAAGTAAAAGTATAAGCATGAATTTCCTGAACATGCTGAGTGAACATGCATAATTTTCAGGATGTTCGCAAACATTTGAAGAATCAAGTTAAAAAAAATAGTTAAAATGGCTTAAAAGCTTTTTAAACATTAAGAATTTCAATAAATACATAAGTAAAAGTATAAGCATGAATTTCCTGAACATGCTGAGTGAACATGCATAATTTGCAAGACGTTCACAAATATTTGAAGAATCAAGTTAAAAAAATTGTTAAAATTGCTTAAAAGCTTTTTAAACATTTAGAAAATTCAATAAACACCTAAGTAAAAGTAATAGCATTAATGTCCTGAACATGCTTAGTGAATATAAATAATTTGCAGGACGTTCACAAATATTTGAAGAATCAATTTTAAAAAATGGTTAAAATTGCTTAAAATCTTCTTAAAAATGTACAATTTTAATAAATACATAAGTAAAAGTATAAGCATGAATGTCCTGAACGTGCCGAGTGAACATGCATAATTTGCAGGACGTTCACAAATATTTGAAGAATCAAGTTAAAAAAAATGGTTAAAATTGTTTAAAATCTTTTTAAAAATTCACAATTTCAATAAATAGTATAAATATGAGCATGAATGTCCTGAACATGCTGAATGTTTTGATCGCAAAAATTTGAAAAAAAACTTTTTTATAGGCCTGAAAAATCACATAAACTGCATAAAATCTTAAAAAACATAAAATACGGTTCCCAAAGGTACAAGCTGCAATCTTCTTTACAAGCTGAATGCTTAAAACCAAGTTTGCAGAAATTGCTGAAAGTGTGATTGAGCTTTTTAAATCAAAAAACGTACGAAAGAATAAATAAAGAAGAACAATAAAGAGAAACTGGATCACTATGAAATGATGTCTTTTGAAGTCTAACTTTAAATATGTTTTTCTGATGTAAAATATTTCCCAATGCTCTTTTCATTTTGATTTTAATGTTTTTAGCCAAATATAAAAAAAGCCTTCGTCATTTTCGAAGACATGTTTTCTGTAAATTAGCAAAGACTCATTGGAACTTTCCTTCCAAGTACTGTTTGCGCAGGAGTTAGCCTCCACTAATTTAGTTTCAGGGACAGACCAACAGAAGTGATAACAAACAGTTTTGACGACATGTTTTATTTTATTATTTTTGTTCATTTTGCGTATTTATGATTCATATTTTAACATTTGTCTCTAAATTGTGTTTTTTGTTTATTCTCAACTTTGAAAACATTCCCTCTTTAAAGATTTACCAAATACCTTCAAATTTGCAAACACTGTAGACTAAGTACAGTCATTGACTCCGCCCACCACATGTTGCCATAGCAATTTAAAGTGATTTAAACTTTTGCCTTTTTGTGCTGTTTTCCTGTAGTTTTACCCTAATATCTCCCACATAAGTTACACCTTCAGCGTTATTCCAATGTTGAACCTATTAGAGGATTATTTGATGTTGTCGTGGGAACGATCGGGGCTTGGCAACACTGGTTGCTAAGGAAAATGGAAAATTTGCTTTGAGGTAGAGACGGGAAAATCACTGTTATCACTTGCCATCCCAAGTCATAAAAAAAACTTTATGGTTGCTAGGGACCCCACCCCTTTATGGAGCCACAACTGTCAATCAAAGTTGGACTCATTGGATGTTCAGGGTTCAGCTGTTCAGTCGGGTCAGATCCCTGAAAGATTAATCAAAAGGAAAAACATTTTTATTATTATTTCTGTTCTGAAAACATTTTCAATAAGTCTAAACTCCAGACTTGCAGGATGCTTCAAATGCTGAACGCTCATGTTGCTCAGAGGAAGAATTCATTTCTGTAATAAATTATGATCAGAGGGATTGAACAGGAAGGCTGGCTGTGGATCCGAAGGGCCGGCTCAGTTCTCCTCCTGATCACTTGGAAATAAAAAGGCAGGGGGAAAAAAAGTCATTACTCAACAGAAGTGCATTCACGCTTGACTGAAAGTGCTGATGTTTGCAGTGAAAGAGGAACGGCTGTTTCTCTTACTGTGAACACGGCTTTGGGGAATTTACTAAAAAAGCTTGATGCAAACCGTAGAATGGAAACGTTTCTATTAGGATTTCAGGGGTTTGCTGTTGGCCAGAGCAGATTTCTGATGTGTTCAGTGATATAGAGCGATTCCGCAGATGATGTTTTGTAACATAAATAAATAATAAATAAATCTGACTCTTCTCAATTGGCTAAAAATTTGTGTAAAAACAAGTTTCTCGTATCAGTATTTTTCAGCTGTTTGTAACTTTTTTGTCTCATTAGGAAGTTTTTGTCTTATATAATTTAAAACATTCACTTGTACTTTTACTATACATTTGAGTTTAAGTGAGGATTTTTGTGCAAACATTTAAAATAAGTCAACCATGAGAAACCGAAATTAAGTTTCAATGCTTGCTTACCTGAATTTATTTACAATTTGAAACTTTTTTGAATTATTTTTCAATTCAAGGTGATTCTTATTGTAGTAGAGTCCTGGATTCAATTATATGTTACAAACTTTAACTGTATATGAAGGCTGGACTGAGTGACTCCACCCTCCCCGGCTTCCTGATCTGCTTCCTCCATTGGTAATCCTCATTTTTTATTCAGGATATTTTTTCTGTACTTCAAGTTATTCAAGGGATAAACGGACCAATAAGATGCTTTAAAAAAGTGGGTGGAGCCTGCTGACTCCCACGTTCAAAACGTTTGACAGATTTCGTGTAGCCCGCTTCCAAGTGTGGTAGGGGGTGTGGCCTTCCAACAACCTCACTCCTGATTGATTAGAGTGGTTGCCATAGAAACAAAATCGGACCAATCACTGCTTACTGATAACGCCTGGTCCAACATGGCGGCGTCCGTATCGCAAAAAAATAGTTAACTTAATTTAGTTGGAGCCGGAATGACATCACACTTACTCAGTCCAGTTCTCATATACAGTCAATGGTTGGGAATGAGCCATTTTTGGCGTGAAGGCGTAATTTTATTTGACTTTAACAACAGTCGTCTCCTGGATGGCGTTTAATTTTCAGTTCAGAGTCAACCAGAGTCGCATCCGGTTGTCAGAACTTTGGTTGGATCCAGTCGGACCAGCTCACGGTGTGAGGTCACGGTGACGCCGTCATGGTGACGGTGTGAAACCCCCCCTTCCCCACAGTTGGCACCTGCTGTAATGGACTCTGGGGGGGTTGACAGTTTATTCCCCCTCCAGCACGGTGACAGTCATCAGACTCTTCTGCTGGTGGAGGAAACGGCTGTCTGACCCCACCAGGAGGAACCTGTCTGTTCACCCCCCCCTCACCCCCTCATCTGACATGCATGCTGGGAAGGGAGGAATCTGAACGACTTGTTGGTGACTCAACACGACCTTGAATTCACAGAATTTTCTGGAAATCTAAAATAAAAGACTTGTGACCACACATTTTATCAATAAATCTGATAAATGAAAGACTTTGTGTCATAGAATTCCAGCCGCAACTATTGATTTAACTTTAACAATCGGTGATCAGTTTGTACTTTTGTGTTTTCATGACCTTCACGACCACATTCGATTCGATTCGTCAAAGTTCAAGACGTTTCAACGATTGCTGAATGACCGAGTGTTTTGTTTTATACGTAGAGCCTGAAAACGGACTAAAAAACTTGCTTAAGGGCACGAGAACCCCAGAGTTTCGTACGTGGAATCCCAAAATGGGCATTTGAAAGACTTCAATGGAAGTGGTAGCTCAAACACGCAATCCCAAAATCAACTTTTTGAGCTTTTAAGTGTATTATAACAACCCCATCCCCCACCCCCCAAAAAAAGGGTCGAGTACAGTTGTGTAGACGTCGGATGTCTGTGCTGTTTGTGTAGCATAGTTATGGGTAAAACGCTCCATTGATTTAGCATTGGAACTTTGTGCGGTGGCATACGCCAAAGAACATTCTGGTGAGGAATCTGCTTGAAGTTTCTGGGAATGGAGCAAGCAGACGGTGAAGCAGACGGCTGCAGAAAAATCCATACCTTTTCTTGTAGGAGGGGCAAAGAAAGCGGGCGAAGAATCAAAAGAACTGGTTGAATTATTGAGCAAAAACTGAAAGAGGAAAGTGTCAATGATCCACATGAAAGCAAAGAAGATTTTTGATACGGAGATTACTGATGCCTCAAAGAGAAAAGAAACGTTACAGATAATGCTTTCATCGTTTCAATAAATCCTGAAATGCTCATCTGGTTTGTTTTCTTGACCAAATTTCACCGCAAAATGAACAATTCTGTCTGGGATGGAATAAACGCGTCTCTGACAGACGCTCAGCCAGATTCTACATTTTTTGAATAAACACCAGGACTACAATTGGAAGTTCGATTGCTGTTTGTATTCGTGGGTAAAACGCTGCCGAGGCCGGCTCTAAGGTGACATCATGAAATGGGCGGAGCCTCAGAGAAAGAAAGGTGCCACAGGTAATATCAGATCATATATATGGACATAGTTTACTCTAAAAGACTTCAGAATATCTTGATATATGCCCTGTAATAACCCATTCAGGCAATATTTTTAACAAGTTCTTGTCATATTTTTCTGATAATTGAGGACATTTATTGAGAAAATTCAGCTTAAAATGTCTTTTCCGAGTATTTTTTCATTCAAGTCTTCGAGAATCAGGAGTAGATGATAAAATGTAATTTGAAAAAAATCGTTTTCGTGACGTTTGGTTTGTTTCTGCGGTTGATTGATAAAAGCCGGAGCGTTCAAACAGATTCCACAGTTGATCATTTCACCGCTAATGAAGCTAATCCTTTGGCACGGCGCCGTAATGTTCCCTCAATGACTGCAGAACCCCAGACCTGCCAGCTGATGTGAAGACGTGTAGGAAGAAGGTGTCAGATCAGCAGCCGTCAGCCGTCCCCCTCCCAAAACGACCCCGGCGCAGACCCAAACCCGCGGGAGCCCTGATTGCGGCCATTACGCTTAAATTGGTGCTTCACAGATATTCCTGCATCTCCTGTTTTATGATTAGGTTCGTACAGAAGATTCTTTGAGATTCTTCTGCAGAGCTTGGAGACTAATGACTGCATGTTCCCACATTGAAGTGTTCAATCAAAGCCTCATTAGGGGAACAGACGCATTCAACTGGGCTGATTTGATTTGTCATGTTCCTTTTTGTGTCCCACATTTATCAATCTGCGGCCCACGCGAGGGAGAGCCACAAGCAGGAACGTCGGGAAAAGTGAGTGTTCTGTTCAAATGTTACCACCTGGTCAGGTTTGAAAACAGGTTTAAACGAACAAACTCAAACCTGATCAAAATCATTGATTATCAGCTAGATTTCTTTAAAGTCTGATCAATTTGGATTTTTAAAATGGATTTCAATCACAAAATTCAAATGTTTGCGATCTCGTTATTTTGTTTAAAGCTCACTTCATCAAAAAATTAACCAAAAATTCACTTTTTTTTATTTAAAATGTTTTTAAACCCTTGAATGAATTCCACCCAAAAAAAACTTTCTAATATATATATATATTTAGAAATAGATGGTACCAATTATGATTTTGTAGTTTTAATCTCACAGCAATGTAACCTAAAAATGCAAACATATTTATTCAGTCTCAAATCTGAACCACACCGTATTATAATGAATTCCTTTTGAAAAAAGTTAAATTATTTTAATACAGCAAATAATCATTTAAGAAAATAAATAACAATAAATGAGTTCAATTCAATTTCAATTTATTATTTGTAGAGCACTTATAAAAGCAGATGCCGCCAAAGTGCTGAACAGAGAAGTTCCTCCATTACAGCCTTTTAGCATCAGCCTAGCCTTTTATTTTATTCTATTTTATGGTGGTTTTATGTCTGTTTTAAAATTGTTTTACTTGGTTTTATGTCTTTTATCCTTTTTTTATGTTTTACTATTGCACAGTGCTCGGTTCTTTGTTTTTCCTTGTGTACAGCACTTTGGGCCTCCTTGACTGGTGGTGGAAGGTGCTTTATAAATCAATAAATCAATCAAATCAAATCAAGTAAAATCAATAAACAATAAACAACAACAAAGAAAACAATAAAAGCAATAAGACAGTTAAAACAATGACAAAATGAGGTACAATAAACTAGCTAAGCCACTACGTCTGCACACTGGAGTTAAAAGCCTGGTTAAAAAGATACGTTTTTAAAAGTGATTTGAAATCACTGACAGAACCGGCCGACCTGACAGAACGGGGGAGCGCATTCCAGAGCTTAGGACCAGCAACTGAAAAGGCTCGGTCTCCCCTGGTCACAAGCCGAGTCCTGGGAACTGTTAACAACATTTGATCTTCAGATCTGAGGACTTGGCAGGGACGGTAAAAATGTAAAAGTTCAGAAAGATACTGAGGGGCCAGACCATGTAGACATTTAAAAACCAAAAGTAGAATCTTAAAAACAATCCTAAAAGAAACAGGCAGCCAGTGTAGAGCGTGTAAAATTGGAGTGATGTGCTCACACTGTCTAGTCCCCGTTAGTAAGCGGGCAGCTGAATTCTGGACCAGCTGGAGACGGCGGAGCAGAGACTGGTCAATGCCAGTGTACAAGGAGTTGCAGTAGTCCAGTCTGGAAAAGATTAATGCATGGATCACTTGTTCCAATGCATGAGGAGGAAGATAAGGCTTAACTTTACTGATTAGCCTCAAGTGATAAAAGCTGGACTGGACTACTGCACTGACCTGCTTGTCAAATTTAAAATGCCTGTCAAGATTCACCCCAAGATTTCTGATAAAAGGAGCGTCTGAAAGGTTCAGGGGGCCAACAGCACTGCAGCAACGGTTTTACCAAAGACAAAAACCTCTGTCTTACTTTCATTAAGGCAGAGGAAGTTCAGTTCCATCCATGATTTTATGTCTGCTAGGCATCTTTGTAGATTGTCCAGACATCCAGCTCCACCAGATTTTAAGGGAAGGTAGATCTGGACGTCGTCTGCATAGCAGTGGAATGAGACATTATGTTTTCTGAAAATGGACCCCAGTGGCAACAGGTTAAGTAAGAATAAAAGAGGGCCTAAAACTGAGCCCTGGGGTACACCATGATCAAGTGGAGCCTCTGATGAATAAAACTGTCCAAGTTGGACAGAAAAACTCCTACTGCATAAATAAGACCTGAACCAGCTGAGCGCTGAACCCTTCAGACCAACAGACTGCTCTAATCTGGACAATAAAACACTGTGATCCACAGTGTCAAAGGCAGCAGAGAGATCTAAACAAATTAAAACAGTGGAGACCCCAGAATCGGCAGCTAAAAGCAGGTCATTACACACCCTGAGTTGTTCTCACCGTAATGTTTTATAAATTAGTTAAGCTTTTCCCGCCAAAAGTGTTTCATGGGAGCGGCCATTTTGAAATAAGCAGGAAAAGTTCTTCTGCTGCCCCTAGTGGAGTGATGATGAATTACAAGCTTCCAGTGTAAAATCATTTTCATGTCATTTTGTTTTGGGGATAATGGCACAAATAAGACAAATTTTACAAGCAAAAAAAACTTTTTTTTTTTCCAATTACAACTATAAAATTTACAAGAAAAAAAGTTGTATGCTGATGACTTTTTTCTTTTTAAATGTACATGTGTCAAAGTCGTCAATTTATGACAAACAATTGTAATATTATGACTTTAAAACATGTAAATTTATGAGAAGAAACCCATAAATGAATGAGAAAAGCACAAAAGCTGTTTGTTTATTGGAGCTGTGCTTGAAGATAAAAGATGTAAATTTGGTAAAGCTTTATTTACAGATAGGTTAAAAAAAAAGATAATCAAAATCATATTATTAGTCATTGTTTTTGCGTGATTTGTTGTGAATGTTGACTTCAGGGCCTCCGTATGAAGGGATAACGATCCTTTTCTTGGTCCTAGTGTTGAAGGAAAAGTGAATTATAACTCCTGACGTTAACTTCCTGTTCAGTTCAGTTTTTTAATTTGGTCAGAACAAATCCAAATGCATTAAAAAATGTGTTTTTCCTGATTGAAAAATGCCTTGAGGTTTTATTTACACAATAAAATATGACATAAAACAAACCAAAATGACAATTGAGAAGTGTGTTCTGAAGGACTGTAGTATTTACACGTTTACAATGGTAATAAATTATTAAAACATTAAATTCAAACCAAGTTTTAAGAAAAAAATTACTTAAGTTTTCATCTAAAATCCTACAGAAAATAAGTCAATAAACCATTTATTTTAAAAAAATCTGTGATTAAATGGTAGTTTTCTGTAATTAAAGGGGTATAAATGAAAAACCCTTCAGAATAAAAGCCTCTCTGCTGAACTACTTAAAGCAAAAGAGCAAAAACCCGAATCATTGTGTGTTTTCTGAGAGCCTGCTTTTACCGGTCTCATTCACCGAAGCGTCGCTCCGAACGGGCCGCCATGCAGGTGCAGCAACAATTGACTCGCGCTCGCGTTTCCTCAAAAATAAAAAGCAGAAAGAGGACATTTACGGGTCGGGGGGGGAAACAAAACATGGCTGGCCCTTTAATTAACATTTGATTGCACTTTAAGAGCCACTCGAGTGCATTAAGAAGCGATCGCTCAGTCAACCCGGCTTCATTAACGGCGTGCGCGAGGCGAAAAGCCGGATTCCTGCAAAGGTAAACACATTTGCAGCCACCCGCGCGCCGCTTCCTCCGAGATGCGGCCCTGTTGACAAGTTAAAATGAGTTAATAGAAGCTAATAAGTTAAAAGGGGTGAGGAGAAGGTGAGTGCTGCTAAAGTGCTCCACTGTCCCGTTCGCCACCAATTTGCCCCCATAAAGGTTTGCACTAAAGCAGACTCCGTCTGACATGGTGGCAAATTAGTGGTGCCAAAGACGCATAAACTGCAGTGATTCACGAACACACATGAAGAAGAGAAAAAAAAGCCCCTCGCCGGGTCTCCTAATGAAGACCTGTGTGCGACAATAAAGCTGTGCGAGAGCGGAGGGCCGCTCTCCGTCTGCAGCCGCCTCTCAATGATCATAAAAGCCCGAGCGGAGGCTGGAAATCAGGGGGAGAGTGCTCCGGCGGGTTTTCAATGAAGCCATTGTTCCTTCAAAGAATTCGGCTGCATTTAGGAATCAAATTTGCCTTTTGTCATGATTTGCTTACTCACAAGCCGCACACACCTGATCGTTTTCTGCTTATTCGCCTCTTAGTTCCTTGAATTATTCATGTTCTGGGGTGCAGCTCTCATAGTAAACAACCTCCGTCTTTACTCTTCAGTCAGATAAATGTTGGGGGATCTAACGTCTCCACACCAAAGTTTGGGTTTTATTTGTTTTTATCTCAGTAAATGAGGTCAAAACTCTGTACTTCAGCAAAAAAAAAACACATTTTTATGCCTCATCATGAATAAAAATATCTTGTTTTTAAAAAAAATGTTCCTGTCCAATAGATTGATGAGTTAAAATAATTTGACCTCTGTAAGTTGTGCTGCATTATCATAAGGTATGGTTAAAAAAAAATCTATTTTTACATATTTATATTAATGTAAATATAATTGTCATGAGTCCCTACACTGATTACCTAGGTTCAGTGGTATGTTCAGCCAAATGTAAAAGGGAAACATTGCCAAGCAGGGTTATGGTTTGGGGAAAGACATGAGTACAGGAAACATGCAGGAATGTGGCTCTCGAGGACCAGGGTTCCCTACCCCTGCTATAGAGATTATGAAATATGTAAAAATAACAAATAAAATACACGAGGTTTAAAAAATTAGAATGATAAAAAGTACAAAAAAGAGATTTGAAATATTCCACGTTGACCAGTTTGAAAAGACATATATTTTTATTGAGGTAGTTTATATTTTTGTTACATTTTCAGTTGTTTTTTGTCATTTTACTCAACAATTGACTCATTATTACAGGAAATCTACATAAAAACCTTTTATAGAAGGAGACTTTTGGAAATTTCAGTTTAGGAGATTCTATCAGAATATGAGGACGGTGAAGTTTTAGAGAGGGAGGATGTAATCAGGTTTGAGGGACACTGAGGAGGTCAGGTGGAATTATGTGTGTTCATGCATTTTCTTTTAATATATATCTTTTTTTTATACTCTTCCAAAGATGAACGTTAGGTTTAAGATGTCGTAAATACAAGTTTTGGATATTTTTTGATGTTCTGTGAAATATTTACATTATTTATTTTGCTTTTTGTTACTTTGATTTCTGTGGTGTAGTAAAATACAATACAATTAATGATTATCTGATGTTTTATGACCGTCATCACAGTGTTGCCTTCAAGCAACAAACTAATATCTGGTGGTGGTGGGGGGTTATTAAATTAGGACCCCAAAGCTACCCAAAACTGAGAAAGTCATTCAGGAGAGGGATACAAGTACAAAAAAGCAAATATTAATGTCCTATTTGAAGTAAATGTTCCATTTTAACTGCGTTTAGATGGAGACAAGTAATCAGATTAAAACCTGATCAGAATGAAACTTTGTCATTTGACTCATTCAGATCAAAACCTCTTTCCTGCGTTTACATGAGCGAAACGTCTGAAACCGGATCAAAGATCAGATTAGAAATGACTGTTGACATTCTGTGGCCCTGAAAACTTGATCTGATTATAACGAACATTTCATTCGTCACACGTTCAAATCATTTCGACACCACAGAACTTTCTAAAATACCAGAAACGGCCACAGAAGAAGAAATGCTGCAGCTCAGAGCGAGATGATCTTCTAAACCAGAAGTCAGCAACCTTTAAGAGTAAAGATCCATTTGGCTCGTTTTCTACTGATCAGAACCTAGAAGGAGCCACATTGACTTACGTTAGTCTTTAAGAAATTTGGATTTGCATTCATAACCTTCTTTTTGTTTTGTTTTTTCAAAAAATGTGAATAATGTCTATTTTTGGCACAAACAAAAGCAAAAAAAATATATAAAAAGAAACTAACATCTCTCAAAAAAGGTATTTTTTTTTCACGTTTTAACTTTAGTAGCTAAAAACCTGCTCGTTGCTAAATTACTAGCTGAACTTCAAATTAGCATAACATTTCTCTGTAAATTAAATCAATTTTAGCATGTTACTGAAATAAAAGCTAAACTCAAAACTAGTCTAAAAGCCCCAGTAGATAACAAATTAGCTAAAAATATTTTAAACTGCAAATTCATTCATTCCATTTTCCTTAACTGCTTTGTCCCTTTCGGGGTCACGGGGATGCCGGAGCCTATCCCGGCTGCTGATGGGCGAAGGCAGGGTTTATCCTGGACAGGTCGCCAGTCTGTCGCAGCTAAACTTGCAGCACCTGGTATTCCCAGGCGGTCTCCCATCCAAGTACTAACCAGACCCGGCCCCCTTAGCTTCCAAGATCGGACGAGATTAGGCATGTCCAGGGCGGTGTGGCCGTAAACTTAAAATGCAAATTAGCATTAAAAAAATCTACTGAATTATTTAGCAACAAGCTAGCTTGTTTTTTTTATTTTATTTTTTGGCAGATTTTGCCTCTAATTAGTTTTATTTTTTTTATTTGCTAATTTAAACTGCAAATTAGCATAAAAACGTAATTACAGGCAAAATCTGCCAAAAAAACTAGCTTGTTGCTTAATTACTAGCTGAACTCCAAAATAGCCTAAAATTACTCAGAAAGCTAACTTACTCAAAAACGTTAACATGTTGCTAATAATTCTAAATTATTTAAAAAAATTCAGTAAATAACAAATTAGCTGAAAACGTTAGTATTTTACTGAAATATTAGCTAAACTCCAAATTAGCATAAAATTTCTCAGAAAACTTAGCCAAAAACGTTAGCATATTGCTAAAATAGAAGCTAAAATTCTAAATTAGCCTAAAAACTCCAGTAGGTAACATATTAGCCAAAAACGTTAATATGTTGCTAAAATAATAGCTAATTAGCTCCAATTTTTTTTTTTTAATTAACAATTATTTTATTAATCTTCAGCCAGAGAGAAACCGTGGAGAGATAAAAGAACCACATGTGGAGCCGCAGGTTGCAGACCTCTGGTCGAAACATACTTTTATTATTATTATTATTATTTGTAAGTGACTGTTCGCTCATAACTTTCTAAATTGGTGCTTTTTTCTTGGAGTTTAGACATTCACTCGAGATCTGTGCAGTGATGTGATCTTGTCTACACGTAAATATGCAGGAATAACTTCAGCTTTTGTTTTGTCTGGATGGACACGACGGTAAACAGATTTTTTCGTCTGTTTCGCATGTTTTTGAACTGTATATGGAAGCCGGAGCGCCCAGAAGTGGCAGAACTTCATTAGAAACTCACCTCTAAATTGTGGATCGTTAGCTTGGAGCAACCCCGCCCCACTTCCCATCACCCATCTGTTTACACACTCTCTTGCTAGCTTACAGCCCCTTTAAGGATGCAAAAAAGCAACATTAGAGACGCAGTTTTAAACTAGATTCCAGGAAAACAAAGACGTTCATGGATCTATTGTCTGCGAGTGGATGCATTCATCCATGACATATTAACCAAGCGACCTTTGTCTGTCATGACATTTCATTAGAACATCTTGTCTATTTACAGATATGAAACTTCACGTCACTATCTTGTGTTCCAGATTAGAGTTGGTGTTACGGTGATTCCTGTTATACTCTCCTCTACTTGCATGAATCTCTTTTCTTTACTCTGTTGAATAAATACCCTTAAAAATACTTGATGATCATTTCTTTATTCCATCGGATCTAACAAGTTTCCACCACAATCTTGGTGTCAGAAGTGGGATTGGAACCCATTCGGAGAGCGGAATGGAGGATTTTTTTTGATCCCAATGATTTGAGTAAAGAAATACAATAATGTTCTTGATATATGTTCTCAATTATCAGAAAAAGGCCAAATTTGTCTTAAAAAGAATCCGATTTCGCTTGTATTTTGAGTCAACAAAAGTTTCAGAGGAGAACGTGAGCTGGCAGAAGTTTGTCAGTCAGCCGGTGTTTGCTGCTGAATGCAGATGGCGTCGTGCGCAGTGATCTGCATCCCTCCCTCATATGAGAAGGCGTAATCTGTAACTGTTCCTCTGTCCCGCTGTACTGCGCCCGCCTCTCATCTGAATGCTAATTCCCCATTTAAAGTCCTCCCTCTTCCACGCCGCGGACCGGTTGAATCCGAAATCGCAGATGCGGAGAATCCGAGCCGGCCTCTTCTGCCCGTGCGGCTCCGAAGGCCGCGTAATTAACCCCGGGCGGGAGGGGGCGGAGTGGGGGGGCGGGGGGCGGAGCCTGCTTTCCTGGCCACAGGCGGCGGACTCAGATTTAAATGCGCATCTCATTTTCGGAGAGAGTTTCAATTCTCCTCCCAAATCCAGCATCTAATCCCCCCGAGATGACCTCTGGGGGGGGTGGATCCCGGGTCACTAAACGGCGAGGGAAAATCCTTTTGTTTGCTCCACGCACACGGCCGGCCGTCTATAGAGGCGGCTTAAATGGAGAGTGACTGGCCTTTAATTGGAGTGGTCTGTGAGCGGTTGTCATGTGGAAATATTTGAATAGAGATCATGCGCCGCACTTCACCCAAATCCACTGGAGCTCTGGAGGGTTTGAGGGCAGCAGGGGAACCAGGGGATTACATAAATGGACTCAATCAGCCAATTAGCACTTTAAACGGCTTCAGGAACATGCTGGTTAACATTTGAAAGGAGCTGAAGGCCGGCCCCACTCGGGCGGCCACCTTTGTCCCGTTTGTTAATACCAGATGTGTCATAATGTGCGGGGATTACACCAGAGGAGGCGCTAATCTTGTTAGGAGGATGATTGCGAGGAGTTTGGGTTTGGCCGTTCCGTTTGGTTCCATTCGCCGATGATACCGGATAAGCTGACGAGGTTTCACGCCGCATTTGTTCGAGCCCCCCCCTTTCCCTTAATCGTGGCGTTTCCAATTGTGTGATTTATGTTCGGCGTCCAAATGCAGGCTATGATTACAGGCCCGGTGGCGAGAGCAGTTTAAGATGTCTGCGGCGGGCGGACGGGGGAGTAAATGGGCGTTTTATTTATCACCGGTGCCACAGTCCCCCGGAGCGGAAGAGCGCCCTCCCAAATTGAAATATAACGGAGTTTACTCTCCTGATTAGGGTTTTCTCCGCCCAAGGCTGTCATCAAACAAAGAGCAGCGGCGCTCTGACACCTAATTGGGTCTGGATTAATGCTGCCTGGAGTGACAGCAAACAGCCCTGCGAGCCTTCAGCTTCCCTCTCCGAGACACGCTTCTGTCTGCACAAAGGATCTTTGAAAATCACAGGATGAATAATGTTTATCGTATTTACTTTAAAAACCTCTTCGTGCGGATCTCGATCCATGTTTTCTGCCTTGCAGTTCGTCGTCATTCCACTAGGGGCAGTAGAAGGAGATTTCCTGAACGTTATTTTGCTAATTTTTTAAAACTTAATGGTGGAAATTCTTGCCTGTAAATCGTATTAACAAACATTTGATGCTAAAATAAAGATCATGACAACTATTTACAGTCCTCTTACGATGGAAATCCTGTTTTTAGAGTTTTTAACATGTCTGTGTGGCATTTTTATGATGAAAAAGAGCAAATGTCATAAGAAATAATTTAATTTTTTTTATTTCTGAGTATTTTAAATCCTTTTGAATAAATGATCTTTCGACTGCATAAACCCTCTTCTGGTCCGGCTAGCGTGTCTAGTTCAGGTTCTGGAGAAGAGAAGATGCTATCTTCACATTGGCTGCAGTCAAATGAGCCGCCGTTCACATTTCTGTGGTCCAATCAGCCGTCACTGGATTTTCGGTGTGAGTTTCATCCAATACTTACGGTAGCAGGGCTGAGAACGCTGGAAAATCTCCCCCAGACTCCACGGAGCTTCTTGATGTGACCACGGAAATGTCAACGGCAGCTCATTTGACCGAAAGGATTGTAAATGAATGAAAGAGCATTTGGATGTTAGCTAAAATTATTCTCTGCTCTGAGAAACCAATGGATTGAATGGATTGATCACTGCAACGTCAAGAAACATCAAAGAGTCTTTGGTGAACTGGAAGGAGAAAGAATCAGTCATAGAGCTATCACAATCAGACACTAGGGGAGGATCAGGGGAAACTCCAAAAGCCACGCCCCCTTAGAGGAGATTTTGCAAACTGAAGCTTCAAATCAAGATGAAAAATGGCTTTTTGAGACATTTAGTTTGTGGGATTTTGGTTAAAAACGTCATAATCATAATTAAAACACTGCTGGGAATGTTTGTTTATTTTTTTTAAATGTCATTAAGCTTAACTTAAAGCAAAAACATTTAATTAAAAACTTTATAATTTAGAAAACAAACTGAAACGTAATTCCTCTCAAAAGTGAAACAGAAATCGTCTGCGTTACGAAACATTACTGATTCACATTTGTTAGAAAGTTATTTAGCATGGCGATGGATTCCCAAAATGCTATTTTAAATGTTATTTTTAACTCTTCTTATAGCATTTTTCCTATGATGGACATTTAAAAAACAAATATGAGTATTTCTTTAGTTTAATAAATCAGAAGAAGATAAAAAAAAAAGATGTTTGAAAAAGATCGTATTTGTAATGTAGTAAATACGATGGGCGTGGCCACTAGCTCCCTGCTCCGCCCCTTTCGGATCCATGTACCTGCAGACAAATAGATATATAAATATAAACGTCTTTGTTTTTACTCGTCTGAGCTGGAATCTGGATCTAAACTGTTACAGCTGGATATCTGCTGCACCAGTAATGAAAGATTGAGGTCATGAGGGGGCGCTGTAAGCTAGCAGGATGGTGTGTAAACAGAGAACTCTCAGCAAAGAAAGATGGATTTTGTTGGTAAGTCTTTATAATTGCGTTAAAAATTTGTGGATCAAATCCGAGACTTTGAGTGAGTTTTTTTGAACACTTTAAAACATATTTTCAGTTAAATTAATATTTTTTTTTTAGCAAAAACCTATAAAATTAGCCAACTTGATGCTATCTATTGCCAAAAAGAAAATGTTTTAGCCCAAATTGTGTGTGGATTTAATTAAAAGGTTTAGAAAAAAGTTGAATTTTCTGTCAATTCTTTCATAACGCAGGATTTACGGGGTTAAATTTATCCTATTTAAACTTCTAAACTGTGAGTGAAGTTGGTAAAAACTGGTGTCAAAGACAAAGAAAGCCTCTAGAATAAAAATATTCACACCGTCGATTGAGAGATGCAGCAATTAACTAAAAATAAACGGAGAGCAGATGAACAGCTGTTGTTTGCTTCACTTTAGCGTTTCCTTTAAGCTCCACGGTTACATCTGTGAAACCTACACAACAAACTGCAGATCCAAACTCAACAGATGCACAAAACTCATTCAAGAACAAGCTCTCATTTATGATTCTGTTAACATTATTGTTCTATTCTGTGCAACAATAAACTGTTGGAGAAAAATTATAATCAACAAAATGACTTTCCCCCCAAAAATAGATCATTTGTTGTGTTTGATTTTTATTATTACAGCGATTTTGTGGTTTTTATCTATTTTTTCATTAATAATAATAAAAAAAAAAACTTGACCTTTATTTCTTTTGGTTCATTTTTCTTAGTGGACAATAAATAAATAAAATATAACAAAAAATAAAAAACCAATACATTAACTTGAAAATAAAAAAATAGAAATAAAAAATGGGAAAAAAATAAAGTTAAACAAATAAATAAGACTGAATGTAAAATAAAATAAAATAAAAAAAAATGCTTTCATTACTGAAAATAGAAGTGGAGGCCCACTGTTCGTTTTTGCCCTTGACCCCAAAATACTTATATATGCCTCTGCTCTGTTTATACCGTCTGTCTTGATAATAAATAAATTATTTAATAAATAAAAATAAACTAAAATATCAATGTGATGTTTTAACATAACTTACTATTTTTCAATGTAGTGTAATACATGTTTGACAATAAAGTTTTTTTTTGTTTGGACATAAGAAACAACTTAAAATCCATCAATAATGGGAATATTTAAGATATTAAACCCAAATAACTGATAAAAGGTTGAATAAAATTAGCAGAAAAGTCCTGCATTTGGCTTATATTTGAGATTTTATTTTCTTATTTTATCCAAATCCACTTTAACTTGATGACATGGGACTCCATCTCTCAGATTAAATTCTAAAAGATATATATATATTTTTAAATCTTGTTTCTTTTTATGATCCTGTTTTGTACGCGAACGAAAATAAAGACTTTATTCATAATCAACATTTCAAACATTTGACGCACAAAAGTGCGTCTTAGAAAAGCTGTTAATAAAACCTGAACAAAACTCCGCAACGACAATTAGATTCCTTTGTTTACTATCATTGTTTCTGTTTTCCTGATTTGATTTGTTTTATTTTTTATTTTTTTAGATTCTGCTTAAAAAAAAAAAACACTAAACGGTTACAAATTATAGAAAAATAATTTTGAAGAATTTATAAAAATAAATATGGATCTACACAGAATAAACATTTTCATCTACTGTTAAAATGTAAAACAAGTCCATCGATGATAAAAACAAACGTGTTAACTATTTTTTTTTATTTATTTGTTTATAAACGAAGCATCATTTACACTTAAATGATGGAAAATTCATGCAGATTTTATTTCAGTAAAACATCAAAGTGTAAATTAATTTATAAGCTTCACTTCTGTGTTGTTTACATTTAAATCCAGGTAAGCTTCTTTAACGCTGGAACAGAAAATACGGAGGCCTGCGGAGGTCAAACCTGGGATAATTTATTTTGATGGCTTAATTGATTTCAATGAGCTCCTTTTCTTGTTTGAAGTTAATTCATCTGTGTATGTCTTAACATCTTATCGTTTGTTAATTGTTTTTCTGGAGATCACAATGTGCACTGTAAAAAAAAAAAAAAAAAAAAACTGTTGATTTAATTTATTTTGGCAGCATTTTTTACAGCCCTAACTCTGTCTCCTTTAAATCTTTATTTATTCCCCTTAAAGTTTATTTATTTATTGCATGTTGCATCTATTTAGTTGCTAAAAACTTCTGTTAATTAATGTTTTTGGTCAAAAAAAGAAAAGATTAAAGAAAATAGTTTATAAAGAACAACGCGGCATAACTCAAGAAATTCTCTCAAGTTTGAGAATTGATCTTTATCAGGATATAATATGTTTTTTGCGTGTCAAAATACTTTTATTTTACATTTTTTTTAGCAGAAATATCACTTTATGTGGCTTAACCAAATTTACTTTTTTTTCTCATTTGTCAATAATTAAAGGTTCTCAGCACCGATCAGCGTCTCTGTTGACAAAAACAGAAACTGATTTATTTTCCCTCAAAACCAGGTAAAAAGAGCTTTTTATTGTTCAAATTTAGCAGCTGCAATGCTGCAAAAAATGAAATTTTAGGACAATTTAAGGCAATTTTCCTTCTTAACATGTTTTTGTTGAAGCCAAAACTCAATATTTTACTAGTTGAATATAAACAAGAAACATTGATGGCAACTGTAAAATAGGAAAACCAGATAAGAAGGGAAAAAGTTAAATGTTTTAGATCGGGAGTCTGCACATTTTCAGTTAAGGCTTTCATTTATAAAATGTAGCTTTTAAATAATTACAATCAGAAGTTTGAAGCAGGGATGTGTATTGGCAAGAATCTGCAACACGCGTCTCAGGGTTCGTATCATCATTTACCCCACAACAGTTTTTATTACGATTTCCTTTAAAGAGAATGACTTTCATAGTAATAAAACGTTTAAAAAAAAAAATTGTATTTAATGATCACCACGTTAAACAGTACAACTGTATCTCCTAGTAGCCACAAGTTTCCTTTACCCAAATACATTCCATGTCCTGTCCTGCCATATATAGCGGTCGAGGGTTTAGGTCAGCGGTCTGCAACCTGTGGCTCTTTTATCCCTTCATTGTGGGTCTTCAGTTCTAAAGCAGGGGTGTCAAAGTCAACCACACAGGGGGGCAAAATCCAAAACACACCTGAGGTCACGGGCCGAACAGGAGAAACATTTATTGAACACTCTAACACTACATTTTTAAAACTGTAATTTTTTAACATTTTTAATTACATATATAGCATTACCATCAAGAATGCTAGTGTGAATGCTGTCAGCTGAATTTAGCCACTGGAGATGATAGTGCTGATAGCTAAAAATGCTGAAGCTGATGGATCAAAACTTTGAAGCTGATAACCAGCTAAACTATTAGCAAAATACTAAATTAGCCTAAAAAACATGTAGCTGAAAAAATAGCTAAATTTCAAAATATCCAAAAAACTCAAAAAAAAAAAAAAAGCCTTAATTAGCTAAACAGCTAGCTGATTAGCTAAACCTAGCTGAAAATAGCCTCATAGAAAATCTTAGTAAATGTCAAAATAGTCCAAAATGCTAGCAGGATGCCAATTTTTGAAACTTTCTATCATAATTATGAATAACGAAAAGGCAGGAATGCTATTACAGGAATAAATCGACTTAAACCTTAAATAACTTTCAATATTTTACTCTCCATAAAAATATATTTGGTCAAAATTATACAAGTTAGAAATGAGAAAAAGATAACTTTGAGCCATTATTAAAAATAAAATAACATGATCTGGAGAGCAGGCCCCCGGGCCTTGACTTTGACACACGTTCTAAAGAAAAATGCTGATTCAAATAAATAATCAATTAGTTATTTCAGTTTTGCCATTTTTATTTAGATTTTTAGTGTATGAAACCACAGAGCAAAATGATGTAATAGGAAATTTTATTGAATGGTTCTTTAAATTGGTGTCTGAATTTGCTTTAAGTTTCAAACAAATGCAGTTTAAAACAGTTAAAATGATTGAGAATAATGTGTTTACTGCCTTACATCTTAAAAAAGCAAGAGTAAAAATCTTTTTATTTTTAATGTTTTGAGTTTTTTTATTAATTTGATTCTACTTTACCAAAATCCTAATAATGAAAAGCATCCTGGGATCTTAATTGGTCTATTTTATTTTGATAGTATAAAAAATGAAAGCAGTCATAGAAATCATAAAGACACTTTTGTAATTCCATATTGTAATATTTCAAATCTACATTTTATAAATGATCTTTAATTATTACAAAACATAAATATTGTGCATTTTTCTAAACAATGAAGTGGAACTTAGCGTTAAAGGTTTAGGTGGAAAACAAAAGTAAAACACTTACCTATTTAATTAAATATTGTCTTGTCAACATTTTAAATCGATAAAGTATTGACAAATAAAATATTGCGATATGTTGTTGAATCATTTTCACCTTACCTGTGAAGTTTTAAATGTTTTTGCTTCTTTAACGTTATTATATGATATATGAGAATCAGCATTAACCAGAAGCATCATGATTATCAAAGCCCATATTAATAATTTATAAATAATAAGTCATTATAATATCATATATCCATATAATATGTATAATTAAAACATTTAAATTGGTCTCCAGAGCCTCATTTTGGTTATAATAGCCAAGATAAACTAAAGTTGAACATTTTTATTGTTTCATTTTGTATAAAATAGCTCAAAATAAAAAAAAACAAAACAGATTAATCTTATTAACATTATTGTTTTTAAAATGAACTGTTGCTATGACGATGAGTAAAATTTCAACTAAAAACTTCCATCTTTGATTTTGCAGACTCGTGACCTTTGAAAAGGTCAAATTATTTACAGTCTGTTAATAGTCCAGCTTGAAAAAAAGTCTAATTTTCTCCAAAACAAGAAGCTAAAAAGATCCACTTTTCTTCACTTCAGTCCATCCTTTACATTTTTTTCCCTCTTAAATGACTTTAAAAAAGTAATAATGCAAAGATGTTGATGACTTTGTTTTTAATAGATTTTGGACAACAGTAGCGGCTCAGAGGAGCTCGTTCCATCAGCCTTCCCATCCCAGGAGGACGAACGTTTTCTCCTCATTTTTGGATCCAAATAAACGTTTCTGCATCAATTTTCCTTCAGCTGCTCTCCCTGGAGCCGCAAAGGCTCATGGGAGTGCAAAGTTGTGTGATCTGCGGATAGAAAAGTAAAAAAAAACAAACAAAATAAAAGTGGGAATCTCCACCGGAGTGAAGAAGGCACGCGTGCGCGCGCGCAGTGACCTTTGCCGTAATTCCTCCCGCGCGCGCTGACAGCGGAGCCCTTCACAGGCCAATAATTTGATTACTGGAACATCTGTAACATCAATGATGTCCGATGAGATTGTTTTGCGCGACCAACAAACACAATAAAAGGCTTGTCGTGGCGTCTGAGCACGCGCTCCGGAGAGGATTTATGGCCCCAAAGGTCACCCCCGCGCGCGCTGCTCTTAAGCAGAGGAAACACCGCGCGCCACATCCGGTCACTTCAGTGAGCTGCGGACGGGCACGCGCGCGATCATAGCGGCCTCTTTGTTGTTTTTGGTGATTGAATTTCCATTTTCAATACAGCCAATATCTGGAAAGAGAGAGCCCGTGCGCACGCGGCGCTCCCACGGGCGCGCACGCCTGGTTGGCGCTAGAAAATAATGTGCTGCAGGTTGTAGGGGCGTCAACGCACGCGCGCACTTTCATCACCTTAAAAAAAAACATTCCCAAAAAAGTCCCGCGCTACGGTTACCAGCTCAGCCAATTTATTTAGTGTACGTCTGAAAACAAGAGGAGCAAAGGGGTTGGGGGGGGGGGGGCCCTTTTCCATTACCAAACATTACAGCCTTATTTCCATCACTGCACCGTTAAGTAATTTGCTGGAGGGAGAAGGGGGCGGTGGGAGAAAAAAAGCCTCGCGGAGTTTCGCCGCGTGCGTTTAAAGCCATTACTTTGGCTTTTAATCAAACGCCGCGCTGGTGTCAAGACGCACTGTATTCTCCATGCATCCCCCCCCCTCTCTGGTTCCACTTCACCGGGTGACCTTGAAAATGTTTGCTCTCCTAAACGCCTCCCACCCTCACCCATGCCCCCACCATGCATGCACGCGTGCGTGGTGGAAGATGATGGGCTCTCAGGTATGACCTCGTGGCGCAAGTACCTCCACAGGAGGCCAAAATCCAAAACACACCTTAGGTCACGAGTCAAACAGGATAAACATTTATTGAACACTAAAACTAAATTTTTGAACTGTTAAACAGTAACTTTTTCAGTAACTATATAGCATTACCTGCGATAATGCTAGTGTGAATGCTGTAAGCTGAATTTGGCTGCGGAAGATGCTGAAATTAATAGCTAAAAACGCTAAAGCTGAAAGATGAAAATGTTGAAGTTGATAGCTGAAAATGCTGAAGCAAATAGCAGCTAAAATATTTGCTTAATTAGCCTAGCATGTAGCTGAAAAATAGCTGAACTTCTAAATATCCCAAAAAACTGATAAAAAGCTAAATTAGCCAAAACAGTTAGCATGTAGCTGAAATATTAGTTTAACTCATAAACAGCCAAAAAAAGCATAAAAAAGCCTAAATTAGCCAAAGCAGTTAGCATTTAGCTGAAATATTAGCTTAACTCCAAAGCAGCATAAAAAGTATGAAAGCACCTAAATTAGCCAAAACAGTTAGCATGTAGCTGAAGTATTAGCTTAATTCTAAATAGCCTGCAACATTTTTTTAAAGGCTAAATTAGCCAAAACAGTTAGCATTTAGCTGAAATATTAGCTTAACTCCAAATAGCCTGCAACAGTTTTTTTTTTTTAAAAAAAGGCTAAATTAGCCAAAACAGCTAGCATGTAGCTGAAATATTAGTTTTACTCCAATAAAGCCTAAAAAAGTTCGAAAACGCCTAAATTTGCCAAAAATGTTAGCATGTAGCTGAAGTATTAGCTTTACTCCAATACAGAATAAAAAATTATGAAAAAGCCTGAATTAGCTGAATAGCTGAAAACGCTGAAGCTAATAGCAGCTAAAATATTTGCTTAATTAGCCTAGCATGTAGCTGAAAAAATAGCTGAACTTCAAAATATCTAAAAAAAAACTGATAACTAAATTAGCCAAAACAGTTAGCATTTAGCTGAAATATTAGCTTAATTCCAAATAGCCTGCAACATTTTTTTTAATAAAGCTAAATTAGCCAAAACAGCTAGCATGTTGCTAAAATACTAGCTTTAACCAATGTTATCTTTAACCCCTGAAACATCGCCGCAGGTGCTAAAATAACAAACTCTCTAACGTTTTGTAACTTTTTAACCGTCAACTCGATCAATGTAATTCCAGTCGATTCTTTGCTCTATCTACTGAAATTACATTGATCGAGTTGACAAGTTAGTCTAAGAACATCAACAACGGAGCAAAAGCTTTTTGGTGTGAAAGGGTTACCGTTCAGGTGCAAAGGTGCGCGTGCACGCAGAGCGACCCACATGATTTATGGCGCAGTTTTTAGCTTTTTCTTCCAGCCATCAGCCGTGATTAAACACCTGCTTTTGCGGGGGGAACAAAGCGCGCTAATCCAATATGTATTTCTGACATCTTAAATCTCTGCCGCTCCCCTGACATCACGGCGGGAGGGAATTCAAAACATATTTTTCTAATTTATGGACGGACTATAAATCAAAATTAAGTCGGCGGACAACGAAATATACATCAGTGGATCGTGGGGGAAAAAGGAGCCTCTAATAACACTGGGGCGCGCGCCCCTCCCCGCGCGGACCCTCAGTTTAGACTTCTTCACGCGCCTCACTGCTTTTATCATAACGGTTTATTCTGGAAGTTCTGAAAGGACACAGTTTGATCAGAACAAACTTCAGAGGCAGGCTCTGTTCTGGGAAAAGTTGACTTTAAATGTAGAAAAACGTCACTTTTTTCTTTTTACCACATCAGACATAAAAAAAGGAATAAATGAGAATGACTTCAGGATTGTCTCCATTTGCTCAAATATTAACAAACTTATGTTACTTATTACGTTTTCCACTTCTGGTTTGACTTTAGAGCAGAAAATTAAAACTAAATTCAATTTTAAATGTAAAAATGCATAAATTTGTTGACATTTTTCCATGAAGCATTGCTGCTTTTTACTTAAATAAAGGTACTTTTGTAAAAGTTTACATTATTTCACCAGTTCTGATATGCTAAAATAAGTAATTAGATGAATGTTTTATCAAATCAAACTTTATTTATAAACAGATTTTTATTTTAAAGTAAGAAATAAAAGAATTAAAGCAACTTTAATCAAAATTAAAGAAAAAGGTCTTCAACCGAGTCAAAAAAAAAAAAAAATCTACATAAAAACTGTTTTTGGTAATTTCTTTATTTTCCTGTATTAATAAGATGAATCTTTTGCTCAGAGAAGAAAACCGTTGTTAAACAGGTTTCTGTTGTTTCAGAAAACACTCTGAATTGTCCCCGCCTCCAATTGTAGGGGCATTTGAAGCTGTAGGGGTGTCTGAATTTGTTGTTTTAAGGGGTAGCCATAGGGACTGGTTCACATGAGTATATATATATAAATAAATGTAAATATTAACTTTTTGTTTTAGACTTTTGAAACCTGCAAAACAAATGTTTTTATTTGTCTCCAAGCGCTGGCAGCTACCCGCTAACGTAGCTGACCGGCAACTATTGATGACATCATCGAGGGTTAGTAACGTCTGGATTTGAATCACTATTTTACCTTAAATCTCATACATGTAGGGGTAGGAGTTATTACAATTTGGGATCATTTCAAATTTACAATATTTTTTTATCATTTTACATTTTATATTTTGCAATAAGTACTTTAAAGTGTTGAAAGGTTGAAGAGGTTTTTGTTCAACAAAAACGGTGAAAGATCTATTTGTCTACAAGTGGATGCATCAGAATGGAGCAGAGCTGGAATCTTGTGTGTTTTCTATAATGTTGCCACAACCGATTATTTTAATAGTCGACTAATCACCGATTATGTTTCCTGATTAGTCGACTAATCGACTCATGCGCAAACTGGATATAAAACACGCGTCTTAACCATCATTAGCTTTAAATTAATTACAATCTAGATGTATACCATTACCTGTCACAATGCTAGTGTGAATTCTGTAAGCTGAATTTGGTCCTTGAAAGTGCTAGTGCTGATCGCTGAAGATGCTGAAATTAATGGCTAAAATTTCTGAAGCTGAAAGCCAGCTAAAATGTTAGTTAAATGCCAAATTAGCCTAAAAAAATTGAAAAAAAAATTCTAAATTAGCCAAAATAGCTAGCATGTAGCTGAAATATTACCAAAATTCCAAATTAGTAAAAAAACTGAAAAAATACTAAATTAGCCAAAATAACTACCATGTAGCTGAAATATTACCTAAATTCCAAATTAGTAAAAAAAACTGAAAAATACTAAATTAGCCAAAATAGCTAGCATGTAGCTGAAAAATTATCGCTCATCTCCAAAATAACCGAAAAAGCCTTAATACATGTCAAAATAGTCCAAATCTACACTCTGATTCCATATATTACAAAGTAACGACTAATCGACTATTAAATATTTTATAGTTGATTAGTCGACTAATCGTGCCAGCCCTAGTTTTCTACGACACAAATTTCCTCTTTCAAAATATATTTTTTTGTCTCTTCCTAATTTAGTTTGAATAAATAAAATGCTTAAAAAAAGCATTTTTAAGCTTAATTATCTTTACATATGTCCTCCATTATTAGAAAAATTTATCAAGAACATGTTCAAAACACCAAATATATTATTTTCTTTGGAGTGGGTCTTTTAATTTGAAATGATGGACAGAATCGTGAAGAAAACACAGTTTAATCCGCAGAACGTTCCAGAAGCCAACACCTCCACAACAAGATTGACTGTAAACTGAGCTATTAAAAACAAAAATATGGAAAGCAAAGCGTACCAGAATTCCTTTCAACAAACAAACATTTGTTTTATTCTGAAATGGTTTCTACTATAAAAATGTTCTTCATTAATTTTTCCCGTTTTCTACTTTCCCATGTTTTTTTCCGCTAAGGTCAACATTTTTACAGCGCTTTACTTTAAAGGAGAGACATTTTTCTCATTTCTCCAAAGTTGCTGCAGTATTTTGCTGAATCTGCCCCGCGCTGCTCCCTCAGGCCACCCCCCCACCCCCTAAAACCCATCACTTTGAGGTGACACTCATTGCATGTGACTCCTCAATTTCGCTGCTTCCCTGCATTTACAGCGGCTTTCTGCGGCTGCATGGCTGCGCCGTGAAGCATCCGGACGAGCCGTGTTTGCAGCAGGTAATGGGTTGTTTTATTTTTATCCTCTGAGCTGTTGTGCTGAGGGGCCGTTTCTGCTGCAGGAGCCCAAAACGTTGTTCCACCCCTACGTTTTCTTGCTACAGAAACTCCGTTTGTCGCGTCCTAAGTGGCATTGTGTTGTAATTAGTGTCACAGCGGTGTTGATTCCATCACAGCAATGACCCATTACAGGATAACTGAAAAACTAACCCAGATAATTGTTTATAGTGGCCCTAATTAATACTCTAATGACTGCATTTCATGCCTCCTAATGAAAATAAAGTATATTTTCAAGCATATAAAGTTGGTGACCAATAGGGCGGGTAATTGTCATAATGTCTTCTTATTGATATTTATGTAAATAAGCATCTTTGTTTATTAGAGCATTGGAATCAGGTGTTTGGATTTGTTATGATGCGGAGAACGGGCGCTCTTAAAGCTGAGGACGGATCGGCCAATTTGCATCTAAAGCAACTCTGTCAAACATGTTTTGGTGGCTCGTTTATGAACGTTATGCTGGCAGGGGAACGGCTGCAGAGGAGGACTGTGAAGGGACGAGACTTTAGCATTTTCTGAAGACGAACTGAGAAGATAGAAGCGTCAAACTATTGTGTTAATTGCAATTAATTAATTACAGGAATTAAAAAAAATTCACATCAATCAAAAAAAGTCTGATAATTCACACCAGGAAGTGCATTATCATTTAAGAAAATAATGTATTAATTATTTAAGCTTAAATCGTCTTTTTTTTTTACAGAAAGTGTAAAGTTTAATACAGATTACATCACGTTGTCATGGTAACAGCCACACCAACCAACTTTTATAGTTGTATTTTGATCTTCACCGTGCCACAAAGTTAATGGAAAATACCTTTAAATGGGTAACTGTTAGGTTACAAATATTTGCGATTAAAATAGATTAATTAATTACAAATCACGATTAATTAATCGCATGACACAACTATGTAAGGACAAGCTGTTTGTCAGTTTTCCTGAGACTCGAGAGTCCAAACATATCTTTTAGTGTTTTACTTGGAGCAAGGAGCGAACAGATGATTGTTGAATCTGCACTAGGGGATCGATCTGATGATCAATAGTATTGATCCTAGGGTGAAGTATCAATACTAACGTCAAGAGATCGATACTTTTATCACAGTTTTCTTTAATATATACCGTAAAGGATTTGAATTTACTTACAAAGTTCATAAAAATGGTATGTCTAGCTCAGGGGTCTGCAACCTGCGGCTTTAGCTTGTATTTTAGCAACATGCTAACGTTTTTGGCTAATTTGTCATCTATTAGGGTTTTTAGGCTAATTTAGAGTTTTAGCTTGTATTTTAGCAACATGCTAACGTTTTTGGCTAATTTGGTAACTACTGGGGTTTTTTAGGTTAATTTAGAGTTTTAGCTTCTATTTTAGCAACATGCTAATGTTTTTGGCTAATTTGTCATCTATTGGGGTTTTTAGGCAAATTTAGAGTTTTAGCTTGTATTTTAGCAACATGCTAACGTTTTTGGCTAATTTGTCATCTATTAGGGTTTTTAGGCTAATTTAGAGTTTTAGCTTGTATTTTAGCAACATGCTAACGTTTTTTGGCTAATTTGGTAACTACTGGGGTTTTTAGGTTAATTTTGAGTTTTAGCTTCTATTTTAGCAACATGCTAATGTTTTTGGCTAATTTGTCATCTATTGGGGTTTTTAGGCAAATTTAGAGTTTTAGCTCGTATTTTGGCAACATGCTAATGTTTTTGGCTAATTTATCTACTAGGGTTTTTAGGCTAAGTTAGAGTTTTAGCTTGTATTTTAGCAACATGCTAACGCTTTTGGCTAATTTGTCATCTATTGGATTTTTAGGCTAAGTTAGAGTTTTAGCTTGTATTTTAGCAACATGCTAACGCTTTTGGCTAATTTGTCATCTATTGGGATTTTTAGGCTAAGTTAGAGTTTTAGCTTGTATTTTAGCAACATGCTAACGTTTTAGACTAATTTAGTTTACGAAAGAATTTTATGCTAATTTGGAGTTTAGCTAGTAGTTACACAACAAGCTATCTTTTTTTTTTTTTTTCCTCTAAGTTTTTAAGCTAATTTGTTGTTTAGCTAATATTTTAGCAATTTGCTAACATTTTTAGCTAATTTTTTATCTACTTGGGGTTTTAGGCTAATTTTGAGTTTAGCATTTATTTTGGCAACATGCTAAAATGTTTGGCTGATTTAATTTATAGAGAAATATTATGCTAATTTGATGTTCAGCTAGTAATTAAGCAACAAGCTAGCTTTTTTGCTACTAAAGTTAAGAACGTAAAAAAAATCCCTTTGAGAGATATTAGTTTCTTTTTTATTTATTTATTTTTTTACTTTTGTTCGTGCCAAAAATAGACATTATTCATATTTATTAAAAAAAAAAAAAAAAAAAAAAAGAAGGTTAGGAATGCAAATCGAAATTTCTTAAAGGCTAACGTAAGTCAATGTGGCTCCTTCTAGGTTCTGAT
The DNA here is from genome assembly GCA_003999625.1 of Oryzias javanicus. NCBI lineage: Eukaryota > Metazoa > Chordata > Actinopteri > Beloniformes > Adrianichthyidae > Oryzias > Oryzias javanicus. Next base: position 26,428,406 of record CM012448.1, read on the forward strand.
CAGTAGAAAACGAGCCCAATTGGCTCTTTTGCTCTTAAGGTTGCCGACCCCTGGTCTAGCTGTCAGTTGTGTTGCCAGATTGGATGAAAAAACGGCTAATTTGAGCAAAAAAAAAAAAACAATTAAACTGGCAACAGACTAATTAAAAGGCCACACATTTGTACTATTATCGCTACATTTCTTTAGTTGCCACATTGTTACGCCCCTTCTTGTGTCTGAGGGAACAGGAGGAACACATAGGAAGATGTTTCCAAACCAACCACAAAAAAAGCAAAAAAATGTCTCTATAAAAAGTAAAAAACTAAATTATTTAAAAGGAAATGACAAATAACTTAAAGAGGTGAAGATAAAAAAGCTTCAGCGTGAACTAAATGCCAAGACAACAAAACTCAGAAATCTTACCTGCAAATGAAAGAAAAGGGAAAATGATGACAAAAGTCTGCAGCAGGATTCCCTTCCCGGGGGCTAGTTTGTCTCTATCGGCTCTGGACCAATAGGAAGCCAGATCTCACTTCTCTGAAGTGGTCAGAGACACACAAAAATCCAGCAAAAAACACACTCTGATACAAAAATGAAGTACACAAAACTAAATACGGCCACACACATTCATTCATTCATCAATAATCAATGCATAAAATTAGAGATAATGTTTAAAAAAATCTGCTAGCAATCATGCATAACAATAGTATAATAGAAGTTTCCCATTGGAACGGCTAATGCTAACGCTCGGTCGAGCTAAACATACATTTCTGACTAAATAAACATCTTTATAAACTCACAGGTATGAATATTTTTTAAAGAATATTTTAAATTAATGATTTCCTGATATTTTCTTCTTCTTCTGGGATAAGAAGCTGTAGTACCATCGCCACCTAGTGGCCAACTGAAACGCCCTCCAGGAGAAGCTGAGCAATTGTTCAGATTCATATGAGTATCGTCAAAACAGAAGGAGATTACTAATGTATTTCTAAAAAAAAATGTGTCTAAATGTATAAACCTTGTAAACTCAAAATTAAGAAAACATGATAATATGATTTAAAAAACTCAAAGACTTTGAATAAATAAAAACCTATTTTCATTTATTAGTTAATGAATAATTAAACTGTAAGTTTAGAAACTTATAAGCCTTTTCAGAAAATCCTTTTGAGTTTGCTGTAACCAAAAGAAGAGTGAGAGGCGCAGACATCCATCCTGCGACTTTAACGTCCCACAGACCCGTTTAATGGCGACATGAATGTCCGGAGGATGAAAGCTCGCTTTAACCATCATCTTCATCCTGCTGACAAATTGGTTGCTGCTTCCTCGCGTCCATGGCTGCTGCTTCCATCTCCCCGGGAGCTGTTTTTCATTTTTCTCCAGGCGGCATCCATCATCCGGCTCTCCTCTTCATAAAGCTCCTGATGTTAAATTACGGGAAATGTTCTTTGGCGACCGCGGTCCCATTAGAGAGCGAGGCCTGCCGTTAATGAAAGGACATACGTGACGAAACCCATCATACGAGCGGAGGAGGCTGTGCGGCGTTTCCCACCGACGACGCCAGCTCCTTTAATCAGAGAACATGCAAATCATTCTGACTGAATAGGTTTGTTTCTTCCTCCACTTTTCTCTGAAATGACATATTTAAAACAAATAAACAACTTTTTTTAAGGTAGAATATCACATTTATCAAGTATTTCTCACAAAATGATTGGTTCTGTTAGAGGTCTGTCTAACAGAACCAGTGATGTTCATGTCTGTACTCAAGGTATGTCAGAAGTTTTTTTTTAGTTAAAATTCATATTTTTAATGAAAATGAAGTTTTATTACTTTTTTAATTATTAAGGCTTCATATTTTTATAACTTTTAAACTGTGATAAATGAATAAATGAAAGATCCACTCCAAGTTTTAACCAATAATTTAAATTCTTTATATATATATAATAATAATTATAATTTATATAATATTTTTAAATCACAAACTTGACAGAATTGGATTGCTTTCCTCAATAGCTGCAGTTGATCTGATTATGAGAGATCTGATCAATTGATTAGATTTAATTATACGTGTTTACTCATCAAAAAAATAGTTTATTGTTGCTTTAAAATAAAAAAAAAAATAAACGTTTACAGAGCCAAATCAAGGACTTAAATATTTGAAACCCAATTAAAATATCTAAAAAAAAAATGTTGGTCTTTGGCCAAAAAAAAAAAAGAAAGTAAAATGTCCAAAACTGTTTTGCTATTCTAAAATAAACTTAATTATTTTTAGCTTCAACTGTTCTTTTTTTAAATTATTATAAATCAAAATTTCGGTTTCAAATTTTTTTTTCATTTTCAACTTTTTTTTGTTTTTTTTTTCTTCATTTTTCTGAAAATTTCCGTTTCAGTACTCTTGTCCCCATTGGGGCGGGGCTAAGACGAACGACCAATCATATCCAATCCATAAAAGTTGACTCTGGAAAACAGTAACTAGCCAAATTTGGATTCTTTTTTAGCTTAAAGTTTGTAGAACATTTGATGCATGTTATCATTCGTTATTGTGGCTTATCTGTGAAAAACAAAAATTCTCTCAATAACATTGTTACGGTGTGTTCTAACGTCACCAGCAACAACAAAAAAAATAAAACCAACAAAAATTTAGAAGGAAGGAATGTGACTTATTTAAACTAACAACGTTCAGATGATTGGATCATGTAATCTGATCTGATTCACCATTGGAGAATCTAGATGATTGTTTAGAAGAACGTGGATTGAAAACCAAATAACAGCTTTTGATTCAAGTAAGCATCAAACCACTTTGGCTACCTTAATTGAACATCTACACAAAAGCAAAAACATGAGTTCATTCTGGTTTTAAGATGTTAATTTAGATCTTTTTAAAGAGAATCTCAGATGTAAATTGTTTTTTTTTCCTTAGCCGCTTTGTCCCTTTCAGGGTCCCGGCTGCTGATAGGCGAAGGCAGGGTTTACCCTGGACAGGTCTCCAGTCTGTCACAGGGCCACAATCACACACACATTCATACCTAGGGACAATTTAGAGACACCAATTAACCTATGAAGCATGTTTATGGACGGTGGGAGGAAGCTGGAGGGTGAGAACCCACGCATGCACGGGGAGAACATGCAAACTCCACACAGAAAGGTCCCAGTTGGTGTTTTTGATCTCCCAGCTGGGATTTGAATCAGGGCTTTCTTGCTGTGAGGCAGAGCGCTAACCACTGCGCCAACGTACAGCTCGGATGTAAATTGTTTTTTCATAAACAAGCAGAAATGAGTTAAATCTGTTTAAATATGTGAGTAAAAATGTAAAAACACTCGAGTCTTCAGTTTCTCCAAAACGAACCTGAGGGAAGCATGGAAACCGGTTTCAGATCTGATGTGAGTGTAAACACGTCTGATCTGATTTCTCTCTGTTATCAAATGTTTTTAGTTAAAGAACCAGACTTTTCTGTCTCCATCCATCCGTCTGTCAGCCTATCTGTCTGTTCGTCCGTCCGTTCATCCATCCATCCATCCATCCATCCATCCATCCATCCATCCATCCATCCATCCATCCATCCATCGGTTCATCCATCCACATCAAACCATCCATCCATCCATCCATCCATTCATTCATCCATCCATGCATCCATCCATTGGTCCATCCATCCATCCATCGGTCCATCCATCCGTCCATCCGTCCATCCATCCATCCACCCACCCATCCATCCGTCCATCCATCCATCCATCCATCCATCGGTCCATCCATCCATCACCCATCCATAAACATCCATCATCCATCCATCCATCCATCCATCCATCCATCCATCTGTCCGTCCATCCATCTATCCATCCATCTATCCATCCATCAGACCATCCATCCATCCATCCATCCATCCGTCCATCGGTCCGTCCGTCCGTCCGTCCGTCCATCCTTCCTTCCTTCCTTCCTTCCTTCCTCCCTTCCTTCTTCCCTTCCTTCCTTCTTCCTTCTTCCTTCCTTCCTTCCTTCTCTGGACCTCTGTCCAGTGGGACAGACCCGGAACATTTCTCCAGGGAGGAGTCCAGGATGCGTCTGAACCAGAACCCTGAGCCTCCTCAACCTTCTCCTCTGGATGTTGAGGAGCAGCAGCTCTTCTCTTTCTTCACTTGTTCTTAGTTTGGAGATCCGATTATCTCATTTACTTGATCACTTTAATAACCATTTAATAGCAGAAATCTGATCATAATCAGACTTTATGTTTGAATGTTAACAAGCTCAAAATAAAGTCTAGGAATTTGTAATTTATCAAGCTCAGTTGTGACTCTGAACTGTAAAAACGATCCTTAAACACTGTTCCCCTTTAACCTCTTTCCAACTCAAACTACAAAGGTTGAACGCCTTTTTCACAGCGTTTTCACAGCGTTTTCACAGCGTTTTCACCGCGTTTTCACCGCGTTTTCACACCGCGTTTTCACCGCGTTTTCACAGCGTTTTCACCGCGTTTTCACAGCGCTTTCACAGCAGCGCTTTCACAGCGCTTTCACAGCGCTTTCACCGCGTTTTCACCGCGTTTTCACCGCGTTTTCACCGCGCTTTCACCGCGTTTTCACCGCGTTTTCACCGCGCTTTCACCGCGTTTTCACCGCGTTGCTTTTACCGCATTTTCACCGCGTTTTCACCGCGTTTTCACGCCTTCCTCAGATCCTGAGAACACCTCGGTGTGAGTGCAGGCAGAAAAATCTGAATGCTGTGAGCGAGAGGAGCGCGCTGGGAGATGATTTTTCATTTCGAGTTTCACTCTGCCCAGGTCTGCTCCCTTCTACCGAGGATCCAATCAATCTGCCAGCTATTAAGTTTGTTAATTGATAATGCATACTAATTAGGCAGAGCGCGGTTACTTTGGAGACTCTGAGGAGGTAATTGTAGGCACAAGTCCAAATGGAGTTTAAAACAGTCTGTGCCAGGTAAAAATTCATTAGGCGGATAGATTGGAGAGGGGGCGGTGGTGTGGGGGCTGCTGAACAGGTGGAGGTGTTGGGGGAGGGGTGGGGGGTCAGTGCTAATGCCCGTCTATGGAGAAATATCCGTCTGTGATCCAATCATTGTGTTCTCAAACTTTTGCTGCTTCAGAGGAACTTGAACTGCAGAAGCTGAAAGACTCGCATGTTATTAGACGACGTTTTGAATAAAAACTGTTGATGATGTAGAAAATACGATGGGCGGGGCCAGGATGGATCCCGTAGTGATGGTCGTTTGACGTTATAGTAAATTAAACCTCAATCTAAATGGTATTTTCCAATATCGATAAAAAAAATACATTATTTATTTTTTTAAAGGTTTAAAAAAGTTTTAAACAGATTGATTTCAGATTGTTGGAATAGAAATTGATTTATCGATTAATCATTCCATCTTTATTAGGAACCATCAACACTTTAAACTCTCCTTTAAGAAAAATCATTTATTTTAAGCTTCTGTAGATATTATGATAAGCATACCTTTTTTTAGTATAACTTAAACACACAGATATAAAAAAAAGCAGCTTAAAAAAATAGTTTATAACTTTTGTCAGAGGTTTGCATGACATCCTTTCAAAATAAAAGACACCCTGTACCACATTTTGTGATCTTAAAACAGCAAATGTAGGTTGTATCATGGCAGTATTAACAAAAAAAAACACATTTTAATTTACTATTGTTGGCGCATCTCAGCCAGAAATTCACATTTCAGAACTAAGTGATCATACTGTATTTTTTAGACCACGAGGAACACTAAAAAAATCCTCTAATTTTTTAACAAAATGAAATTTTCCTTTATAATCTAATGCTCCTTTAGCTGCCTGATCAATCAAATGGTGAGAAATATTTAGAAAACATATTTTAAAAAATATCGATTGTGTGTATTACTCCCATACGTATTTCTACCTAAAAAAATGTAAGTAATTTTTTTTTTTTTTTCAAAAAATAAAATTAAAAAAATGGTTTGTTCCTGAAGCGCATCAATCAGTATTCAGAAAATGTTTTGGTTAACTCAATTTTTAGAGAAAAAAAAATTACTATCTTTTGTGCATCAGTTACTAACCAGAATTTGTTTTAACTACTTTCATATTTAGAAAAACAAGCTCTATTTAGTAACCAGAATGTTTCTGTACTTCTTTTTTTTTTTTTTTTTTTTTTTTTTTTTTTACTTTGATGTCCCTTTAGGGCAGGGGTCACCAACCTTTTTGTACCTGAGGGCTGCTTTATGGGTACTAAGTCATAATAAGAAGGGCTACCATTTTGAAATAACAAGTTTTGCTTAGTTATACATTATTAATAATGAATAATATTACTCCTCTATGTAAAGACGCACATATCAACAAATATCAATATTCAGCACTTTATTAATCTCAATAATTGTTACTTATTTTTAGATGATCACTTACAATTTATTGGAAAAATGTCCCATTTTCACTGTGTTTATCAATTATATAATGTTATAGAAAAATCAACTTACACATTTTTAAACAAACATTTTCACATTTTGAACTAATGACCAAATCTGCTGCATTTTTATCAAAATGATGATCTTTGAGGTCAGAGGTCACCTAATCTTATCTAAAGTTCATGCATCATGAACAAATCCTTAAGGTGTTTTAATTTTAAAATCTATGTAAATGAAAGTGTAATTTAAAATAAAATAGCATCAGAATTAATTTAAATTTTAGACGCAGCTCATAAGTGAGTTGTGTTATTTTTAGAAGAGACCTGAGGGCATCTTTTTGGGTCCATGAGGGGTACCTGGCGCCCGCGGGCACCACGTTGGTGACCCCCTGCTTTAGGGGGTCCGTACTAAAGTAATAAGCAGCATCTTTAACGTCAGGTTGCAGACCCCTGATTTTTTCTTGCCATACATGTTTTTCCTTATCAATATAAAATCTGTCCATGTATTTTTGACTGTTTTTCCGTCGTGTTTGATCAGTTTTCCGCCGCCGCTCCGGTTGATTGACGCACACTTAACATAAGGAGCGCCGTCTTTGAGGCGGAGCCGTGAATCAAAGGCCCTCTGCTAATTGCGACAGCCGTGGTGTGTTTACTGTCCGCTCCGCGCGTCAGCCTGACGACCCTTTGAACCGCCTGTCGCTCCGCCGCGCCTCCGGGTCGTGTCAAAAGCGTGTTCTACAGCCGTCTCTGTCACCGCGGCGGAGTGACAGAGATAAACGGAAATGGATTTGGCTCAGGAGAGGCGGAGGTTCGCAGGAGGGAATTGTTAAGAAAAGGTGAAACGAATGCAAATCTGAACGCAGGAGAGCGTTCTGCACGCAAAGTGAATTTCTGCTGGCGGGAAGAAGAAAAGCGGAGAGGGATCACTCCTGCCTTTTCCCAACTTTGATGCGGTCCCTCTGCCTCATCTGAATTTCGCTTCTCCTTCACCTCTCTGGTCACTTCTCAAATAATCTCCCCCCTCTTCCGTCTCCCGTGTCTCAGTTTTGTTTGTTTCCCGCCCTCCTCCGGGACGCCCAGAGACAGACAGCCTTGCCAGATTCATTTTCTGATCAAAGCTGTTTGATTTGGTCAATTTTGCCACATTGGAGACGTTCTCTATTACTGAGATAAATAGCCTCGGGCTAACTGTCAACGAAAACTTGTAAGCTAATAAATTATTCCAATTTCTTCCAGCTGGATTTCTCTTGGGAGTCGGCCTCCAGGAAATACACTTTTGATTAGTAAATTTCAGCCTGCGTGTGTGAGCAGCTGTGCACGCGTGTGAGCGTCCGGACATTGGGATGTGTCGTTTCTGATTAGCGGGCGGCCCGGCGGAGTGGAGGGGGGGGCTGTCAGCAGGAGGAGGCCTCTAATGCATTATGCATTGACGGGAGGCTGCGGATGCTGCCACCTCCGCCCGGCACGCCGCCGCCGCGGCTCAGCCGAGGGGGCCCTCGCCGCGGACTCCCGGGGAGGCTCCCTTCAAGCACGCCGCTCCTTGACAGCCCTCAGGTGTGTGCTCACCTTTCCCTGACCGACACACAAACAAACAGAGCTTCTCCTCTCGGCCTGGAAATGGGCCGATGGGCACAGAAAGTGTGTCATCAGCAGAAACGGACAGACGGAGAGGACATGACTGATAGGCTGGAGGGGGAAAATTGATCGGCTGCACGTCTCCCAGCCAGGCAGTCTGTCCTCCTTCCTCCTCCTCCTCCTCCTCCTCCTCCTCTCCTCTTCTCTGCCAGCTCTGGCGACTCAATAAGGCTCAGCGTGCTCCACATCTCCAGATAAATAGGTGCACCAAAGCCACACACACCATTCATCAGGCTACCAAAACTGTCCCTCCATGATTACCTCTTCCAAGCCCCCCAAAACCAGGAGGAGGGAGATGGAGGTGGTGGTGGTGGAGGAGGGGGAGTGGTAAATGAAACTTTTGAGGGGTCAGTGGTTTTGTACTTTGGCTATTCATCTTCTCCCTCACCTCGCAGGGCTGCAGGAGTGCCGCTGGGTAATTACCTCTCAGCGTGCCGCACTGCTTCATTATGTCCCGCAACTCCCATCCGCTGAAACATTTGTAATTTAGTGGAGGAAGCTGTGAAGACGTCTGAAAAACGCCTGTTTGTGTTTGTGCGCCTCGCAATGGAGGAAATTAATCAAAATCCGTCCAGCCTCCTTCAGAGGCTCACTCAGCGTCAAACCAGGTTTCCACTTCGCTTCTATTTATAAATATTCTCACACAAGACCCACTTCAATAAAAAAGAGGAAGTTTGGAACATGGAGGACATATATAAATAGTCCGAAGAGATGTAAAAAATATTTCAAGGGCCTATCTCACGCATATTGATCTTCTAAGTGTGTTATAATGTTCATTCTTCCCAAAAACAACCCAAAGCGGAATTTTGATCCATTCATGCAATTCTGAAGAATTATCTAAAAACCTTCTCTCTGAGCACCAGCCCCTTCTAATCCACAAATACCAGCAGATCCTCATATTGTGACATCACAAAGTGGTAACCGCCCCTTCCAGGAAGGTTTTATGATAGTTTTGTCAGTTTTATGAACATCTTAAAAAGATTAATTTGATGAATAATTCTCTATCTTGAGATTTTTTTCCTGCTTGCCAATATTTACATATTTTCTTTTTTGAAAAACGAAATTAGTTATTGCTTACTTTTGTGATTTGAATGATGTTCAATAATTAAAAAAAGGAAGAGTTCCAGCTCCGCCCCCAGGCGAACACTTTCCCTGCAGAGGTAGCGGTGATCAGCAAAACACTTTCACTATTCGTGCACGCCGAAAACACCGGCTCTTGGATGATGTCGTGAAATGGGCGGCTCCCACAAGGAGCGAAGGGCGGAGCCTCAGACATTGAGGCGTCTTACTTCTGTAATAACTAAAAACTGTGTTTCATATTTAGGGATTGAGTGTTGAGAATTGTGTTGGATGAGGACCAGTCGAAAACCGGCGGTTCGAAAAAGACAAAGTTTCCCTGATTCTGCATCCACCTACAGACAAATAGATCCATTAATATCTTCATTTTCTTCGTCCGAGCGGGTATCCGGCTATAAGACGACTGGATAGCTCTGACATTGCTCACTGTTTTTTTGCTACGCTAATATTAGCTTGAAGTTGCGTTGAGCTGTAAGCTAACAGGAGAGAGTGTAAACCAGCGATGGACAACTCCAAGGGACGTCCATGATTTATCCAATCCCTACTCATGACTTATTGTCTGGTTCAGGCAAGGTGGCGGTGGAAATCATTGGCTGGAAACGGGAGGTCCACTAAATTTCAGAGCTGTAGCCATTTTTTTTTTTTTTACTGTTTTTTACAGGTTTTAAAGGTTCAAAGCTCAAGAAAACAAAAAAACATATCTGTTCATATTAGTCTTTTTGGATTAAAAACGAATATACAAATTTTTTTTTTCAGGGAGGGGGTTTTCTTGTTCTTTTTCTTGACTTCCTTCCGGGTCATGATTTTCAGCCGCCATCTTTTCTTCCACCTGGTCCTTCTCGGTTCAGGTGTGTCTAGCCAATTAGAACATGCTAGACCAGGGGTGGGCAAAGTTTTTGATTTGTGGGCCAGAAAGGGTTCTCAAATTTGGCATAAGGGCCGACAAGGAGCAGATGGAAGGAGTGATTTGATAATGAACCTCATAAACTATAAAGATAATATGGAATTTAGATAAAAACATGCTTTAATTTGGATTAAAATTCACATATATTCATTTAACAACAGAAAATTTGGGAATTTAAATTTCTAAATTTTGATTTTTGTTCTCTTTTTGGTGATCCAATGGGTTGATGTTCTTCAGAGGAAAATGTGACCTAAAAGAAATCCGAAAAATCACCTTCTGCCTCCGAAAAAAACACAGAGAAACAACACCTTTCATGAGAAAAAACCAGAAATACAATGAAAATAAACCATTAATTAGGAGTTTTGATTCAATGTATTTTAATTTGGAGGGCCAGATTAAGTAGCTTAAGGGGCCGTATGTGGCCCCTGGGCCGTAGTTTGCCCACCCCTGTGCTAGACCAAGGTATGTTGGAAAGCGGGCAGGAACGCAGCCTGGAGCTGCTCTGGGGTGTAAACAACAACCGCATCATGTCTGTACTTAACATTGAGACTGGACGCTTCTATGTTTGGTGTGAACGCAGCTTTACAGTTGCAGACCATTCACACGCTAATAAACACTGGCACCAACCGATAACCGATAACCACCAGGAGCGTCTTGCCACTTTAACGTATGGTGGGAACCGAACCTGTGATCTTCTGATCAGGAGTTGACCGCTCTACCGCTGCACCACAGCCACAGATTTATTATGTTGTGTGCAGGGTGGCATTCTGAAGCACTTTGTTTTACTGCTGTCTAAAAATGGTTTTATAAATAAAGTTTTAAAAACACTTTTCTGGAATTCATCCCCCAAATCTTGACCCATCTTTGTCCTCGCTCCTGCAGAGATTCCACATCCCTCCTGTCGTCCTGCAGACCGCTCACGTCACGCCCAGCTGCCTCCTAACCAGGAAGAGGCCTTCATCAAACAGACAGGACGGTGACAAGCCCACTCTCACTGCAGCCCCCCACGGGGGTGTCGTCCAGGACGAGGCCGGGCCGCTCACATGTGGACTCTTCCTGCTGCGACGGATGGATGAACAAAGCTTTGTTTAGAAGAGGGCGATGGGGAGAGGGGGGTCACCGTCCCGGTGATTCTGAACTTCTAAAGGCCATCAGTCAAACGGCTCCCTTTGAGACAGCTTTTATCTCACTTTACTCTGCTCCGCGTAGGAATAAAGAATGAAAACTCAAAAAGATGTGAGAGCACGTTTAAATGTTTAAAGAATTAGTTAAGATTTATTAATGCAAATTAAAGAAACCTTGGTTCAGGCTTCCACGGCGTGCGTTAATACTTTTCGTCAGGTGTTACTCCACTTATACCATAGTCACTTACAAAAGAAATAAATATTCAATCAGTTTTTAGTACTTTATTCTTGTTATTTTCTTTTTTTTTGGTTTAGATCACTTTTTTAAGAAAGGGGCACTTTTTGATCCATGGTCCGGTGCCATATTGTGTGATGTGAGCAGGTCGTCGTTGTAAATGAGAAATTATTGTCAATCGATCTCCCTGTATAAATAAAGGTAAATATTAATAAGTACATTTCAACTGTTAAAATTAACGATGAATTCGTGATTAATCACAACACATCGTTTTAATCGTTTAATCGTTTTAAAGCACTAATTAAAAATAAGTGTTTTAAATGTTCAGTTTTGTGCGTGATTTCATATTGTGGTCGGCAAATACTGTAAAAAAATATATTTAAAAAAATTAAATTATTGTTAAAGTTAATCACGATTAATCATGATTATATTTTCCCAGGTTCACCTGTAAGTAGTTAATTTTTTAACTGATTTCTGGCCCATATATATATATATAAATATATATATATATATATATATATATATATGTGTGTTTTATATATATATATGTTAATATATGCATATACATACATATATATATATATATATATATATATATATATATATAAACATAATATAGTATATATAGTATGTTTATATATATATATGTACCACCCATGGTCCGTTCAGTGGCAACGTGAAAGTTTTCATACTGGCCCCTTTGCTCAACATTGTCATAAAACTCAGATTTGTTGGAGGGCTGAAAGTGGCGGACAAATCCCAAATTCTCCTGCTGAGACTCGCTAAAATAGCTTCTGCGTTGGTCGGTCTTTTTTTTTTTTTTCTGACTGTGTCCAATTTTTCCAGAAAAGTCTATCTTAAGAATGGCTTATGCCATAAATCTGCATCAAGTCAACTTTTCCGCGAGTGATTCAAGCAAAAATCAAGTGCGGTTACTGCCTATAGCCTGGAGAACAGAAGACGTTAGCTTATGACCATCCAATCAGAGGCGAATATGTCATAGTCCGCCCTCATGAAGCTACAGAGACACTAACTCAAATTCTGATTGGTTGAACCAACGTCGATGCGTTCAATCCATATATAGCTATGGTTTAACGAAAAGCCGCCACATTATGAGTACCTACTCGTTTTCAGTGTTGGAAGGGGCTGGTGCTCAGGGCACAGGTTTTTAGAGGATTACTCAGAAATGCATGAATGGATAAAAAATATCACTTTCAGGTAGTTTTCGTGAAGAATGAACATTATAAGACACTTAAAAACTCAAAAAGAGTTAATTTTTCATCATATAGACCCTTAAAGACCGACAGCAAGTGTCTCTATTAGTTTTTTCTTCATTTCAAGTGAAAAAAGATTTGTTTTGTTTCTTTTTAATGAAAATTAAACAGAGAGAACAGAAAGGGATCGTCTACAAAGTGAATAAAGTAATCCAGAGAAATCAAAGTCAAAAACACTAATAAATATTTCTACTGATCCGAGCTAGTCGTGAATATTTATCATCATCTTCACGCTACAGCTATGATTTCAAAAGGAAGTCATTATAATTTTTTGAACAATTTTCAATAGATAATCAGCAATGTTTAATAGTTCTGAAGCTGCTAAAAAAATGACTAAATATCAACATTTTTTGCAAGTTAAAAGTTAATGATTTTCTCTAGTTGACGGTAGAAGCTTCAGCACAGATGTGACATATTCACTGATAATAAGTCAAATTAAACTGGATCTATGTTATATGTGGTCATTTATTTTATGTTTTACAAAAGTATCGGATCAGATTTCCGCAGATTTTCTATATTAAATAAATAAAGATAATTCTTAATTGGGATTTTTTGCAACATATTTTCCACATAATATTTTTAGCACAATCCTTCATATTTATCTTGTCAGACGATTCACCCTTATAGGCATCAACTCCTCCTCCTTCCTTACAGTGTGATCAGAACATCCTCAGAGACAACTTTGAAACTAAAAACTAAAGTTCCTGTTGACCTGTTCCTCTCAGCACCACTTTACTTTGTGGCAATCAGTTTATTTTTCATTAATTTTTTGCGGTAAAACGGAGCAACAAGTCAAGTTAGTGACAGTTTGGTTCAAACTTTCGGTCCCTGAACTCACCGCTCGTCCCGTAAACCCCTTTTCAAAACCTCTCTTGATTTTTTTTTTTTTTTTTCCTCCATCATCTGAGAGTTCATTCTAATTAAGCCGCTCGCAGTCAAGTCCCCGTTAGAGACCGCTGGCCTCTAATCTGCTAATCAGAAACCTCATTTTTCCCTTATCCATGAACTCCCAGCAGGCCGCGGGACGCACACACACACACACACTCGGCTTGTCCCCCCCCTGCATGTTTACACACTCGCACACAGAATCCAGTTGTTCCTGTAAGAGGCAAAGAGGCGAAGCCTCTTACAGTAGAAGGAAGACCCCCCCCCCCCCCCTTCAGCGGAGAGCAGGGGAGTGTAGGGAGGGCATGAGCAGCCAGCTGGGTTGTAGGAGTAATAAAGAAGGAGAATCAATAGGGCATGCAATGGAGCCAAGGTGCTGCCATTCATCACGCCGCCTCCCTGACTCCCATCATTCATCATGCTCAATGAGGCAGCAAATAGGAAAATGACTATTTGTATCAAACACATCTGCACTCATCCACCAAGGTATTTTATTCCCATTAACTCTCAGAGTAAAATACGCACAGGCTTGTTGTTTTTCTCCCCCCACCCACCCCCCTCTGTGATTGTGTGTGTTGGATTGTGTGTCGTCTTTGTGTTGCATGTTTGTAAAGAAGATTTTTCTGGCAAAGAGAGTTTTTTTTTTGTTTTTTTTTGCCTCCTCCGTCAACCTTTTGGAGTATTTTTGTGATGAAGCCACGCCCACATCCACCTATCTCCTCCCCCTCCCCCTCCCCGCCACCACCCGTCATCCTTTATGTGCTGTCATTGGCCGGTTTTGGCGGATGTCTTTATTCCTGGACACAAAAACACACAGTCAGACAGATTCTATTTGCCTTCCGGGTTGTAATAAATCTTCACGCTCCACTCCGAGTGCGGATTGTATTATTCCAGAGCGGCTTATTCACGCCTTTGCTCTATAAATTACCGGGTAAGGTGGAGGTGCAGCTCCGCAGCTCAGCTCTGGATGGGATGCAAATGTCTAGAACTATCATCATTATAGTGTAATACCCCATGAAATGGTGGGATCATTACAGTCTATGGCAGGATCATTATTGTCCATGAGCTTTATGAGGTTCTGGGGAATGGCAGAGCCGCACAATACGGGGAAATGGGCCGGCGTGCACGTGCGTACGAACCCCCCCCCCCCCCCCCCCCCCCCGTCACGGCAGCCCGTCAACCTTTTGCATTAAAGCAGTGCTGTTTGTTTTGAGGCGGATCCCCCGGTGGCGAGCCGTCACATGATTATGGGCCGACAATCATAATTGGATCTGTCAAATTCTAATTAATGAGGATGATCGGCAAAACAAAACGTAAACAGTCAGGTTGTAATCAAGATGAAAATGATGCTCTTGTTTTATATTCTTTTTATTATCATTAACGAACAGACTGAACCGTTTCTGACGCTTTAAATCAAACACATTAGATGATTTAACTCTTTAGTAAAAGTTTAGGATCGAAGAAAAACATTTCCTGAGGTTTTAGATTCAAAAGATTCACATGTTGAGTGAAAATTTGTACATTTTTTGTGTAGTTAAGATTAACTTTAGAAAAACCCAATGTATTAAAAAAAAAAAAAGGTCCCAGAACTGAGCCTTGAGGACTCCCCACGGTTAATGTTTGGTTAAGGACCCCTCCACATCACTCATCGTTTTTTGACATGCTAGGTGTTCGTAAAGTCCTCGACACGCGGTACTGGTACCCTAACCCAGCGCGGTTAACCCTCAATCGGGTACCAAAACGTCAAAAAGTGGACCGAAGGGGTTCTTAACCAAACGTCAAGCTGTGGCGAGTTGGGTGAGAGAATATGTTGATCTAACATATACACATTAAAAAAAAAAACCCTTTTCATTTTTGGAATCTCTCTATCAGACTGGGAGGAGTCAAGCAAAAGCAGTAGGGGGCAGTACTTCAGCATAGGGGCTGTTGTTTCAATGTTGAACCTGTGGAACTTTCTGAGTGTGTTCCAGTTTCATGACTTCATTAAGATGATCAAAAACAATATTTTCTTTTGCCACGAACAAAAAAAAAACCTAATATTCCTATTTTACCACCCAGCAGTGGATGCAGTTTATTAATTGATCATTTTTAGAAGAAATTCAGCCGCAGAAATTTGTTTGCAAATTTGTTTTCTGTCTTAAGATTCCATACAGAAAAAATGAAGTTTTGATTTCTTGTTGTACTATAACTAAAAAGCATAACAATTTTTTGGGGTAAAGGAGTAATTCTAGTATTTCATAAAGTTAGATACAAGAAAACAAACAAATGTTTTTTATGAAGTCAAGATTGCTGACATTTAATGTTTAGTAAAACAGTAAACTTTATTTGGGACGTTCAAAGTTAAATAAAGAGATACCAGAGAACCTAAAAAAAAAATTGAAAATCCATGATTGATAATTGTTTTTACTCAAAAAAAATTATCAACACAAACTTAGTGATCTTTAAGACACTTTTTTAGTACAAAATTGCAGTTTTTCCTGTTTTTTCAAGACGCTTTATTCGTAAAAACACTGTTCCCTCACAAAATTATCTTATGCGGTCTTCACATTTTGCAGTTATTACAGGACAATTTTACATGTTTTTTTCTTAAAGTGTTATTATGTTCCACATCCTAACCAGCTGTCAATCAGCCTCCACCGTGTTTCCTGTACTGAATAGATTCAGTTTATCAAGTTTACACAAATCTTCATTTTTTAAGTGTTTTTAAGTGAACCTGGTTGTGGAGGTTGGAACAAGTGAAACTGTTTAGATCAGGTGGAGCAATAACAGGAGCAGCAAAAATGTGTTTTCCTTTAACTAGTGTTTTAAAATGAAGCTACAATTTATGATACTGAAACAGTAAATGAAATTAAGATTATAAAGCCTTAAATTAAAAAATATACTCATACTGTAAATTGTGTTATTCATCAATAGAATGATTGAATGATTTTACTTTTTTTAAGATGATTTAAAAACGAGATTTTATCATGATAAACCAAAATTATTTCATTTATCTAATCTTCTTTCAGTACTTGATAACATTTTGAAAAAAAAGATGGAAGGTTGGATAGATGGATGGAAATTGATGGATGGATGGAAATTGATGGATGGATGGATGGAAATTGATGGATGGATGGAAGGATGGATGGAAAGGATGGATGGATGGATGGAAAAGGATGGATGGATGGATGGATGGATGGATGGATTGAAAACATGGATGGATGGATGGATGGATGGATGGAAATGGATGGATGGATGGATGGATGGATGGATGGATGGAAATGGATGGATGGATGGAAGGATGGATGGAAAAGGATGGATGGATGGATGGAAAAGGATGGATGGATGGATGGATGGATGGATGGATTGAAAACATGGATGGATGGATGGATGGATGGAAATGGATGGATGGATGGATGGATGGATGGATGGAAATGGATGGATGGATGTATGGATGAATAGGTGGATGGAAAATGGATGGATGGATGGATTGAAAACATGGATGGATGGATAGATGGATGGAAAAGGATGGATGGATGGATGGAAATTGATGGATGGATGGATGGATGAATGGATGGATGGAAAAGGATGGATGGATGGATGGAAATGGAAAAGGAGGATGGATGGATGGATTGGATGATGGATGGATGGATTGAAAACATGGATGGATGGATGGATTGGATGAATGGATGGATGGATGGATGGATGGATTGAAATGGATGGATGGGATGGAATGGATGGATGGATGGATGGGGATGGATGGATGGATGGATGGATGATGGATGGATGGATGAAAAGATGGATGGATGGGATGGATGGAATGGATGGATGGATGGATGGATGGATGGAAAACATGGATGGATGAATGGATGGATGGATGGATGGAATGGATGGATGGAAATGGATGATGGATGGATGGATGGATGGAATGGATGGATGAATGGATGGATGGATGGATGGAGGGAAAACATGATGGATGGATGGAATGGATGGATGGATAGGATGGATGGATGGATGGAAGGACAGATGGATGGAATGGATGGATGGATGGATAAATGTGATGGATGGAAACCTGGATGGATGGATTTGATGGATGCGGATGGATGGAAATGTTGCCCCCCTCTCTCTTCTTTTCCCCCTCCTCCTTAAATCACCTGGATGGATCTGGGCTCCTGCCGGATGCTCCACTTGCGGATCCTATGGATCAAATGGATGGAGCAAGCAAAAATGTCACAGACTGGAAATGGAGCAGGCTTTTCAAATTCATAAAATTCATAGGATTTTTCACAAATGAATGAACACAATTTTCTACCAATTTCCTCATTATGCAAATATGCAAAATATCACATTTAGGCCAATTAAGCTTCCATACAGTTCAGAATTTAACCGTTTAAGCCGTAATATTGCAGAAACTATCAAATAATTACCGCCGCTAATTGTGAATATTTGTGACAGATACAACAAATTCCGCCGCAAATTACATTTTATTCGAGGAGCCGTGGAACGGCGCCGCAACTTTCTCTTTTCATGAAGTTTAATTTAACTTACATAATAAACATAATAAAGAGAATTGAGAGCTTGTTCTCAAATTTGAACAATTCATGAGGCTGTAATGTGGAATGATGAGGTAAAGTGGTCTGTGTTTTACTGACCTTTCACCGTTTGCGAGGAAAACGTCTCATTAAATTATTAGCGCTGCAGGTGTCAGTCTTTTCAGGCGCTTTTATCTCCTTTTATATTCTTAAAATATTCTCCCCCGCCCTGTCCCATTCTAAGTGGTGCGTTCGGGGGAAGGTCATTGATTCAATCCCCGTTTCCAGACACGGGCATTTATAACTGTCTTGCCGGTGACCCGTTAGCAGATTATGGATGTCCCCTTCGGGCAGTGATTTGTTTAATCCGTGGAAATGCTCCTGGCGCTATGTAAACAAGCCCGGTGCAGAATGAAGGTGGCTGCCCAAGCGTGGCGGGAAACCCTATTTGTCAGGGACCCCTCATAAAATACGGGGATGATGTTGGAGACGTGATGTCTTCATTTGAAGGCGGTTCCAGGAGCGTTTAGCTCGTTTTTTGGTGGTTGTTGTTGTTGTTTTTGCTGCTGGAAATTTCGGCCTAATTGAGTCTGTGAGTGAAATTAAAGTACTTTTCAGGTTCATTTTCTACTTTGAATTTTTTGAATTGCATTCATCAAAGAAAATTAGTCAAACGGCAGGATCGGAAACGGAATCATTTCCTTTTCCTTGTTTTATTTTCTCCTTTGAAAAGCTGCTTAATTTGTGATAATTTTGGTGAAATTGTTTGAAGAAATTGGTTCTGAAATTTGGCTGGTAAAGGTTAAAGAAGACGACAAACAAGATGAAACAGTAAAATGTGTGGATTTCCTCTTCAGTGAAGACCCACTCTGACAAAAATGAGGTTTTTAAAATGTTCTTGTGACTCAAAATTTAATTTCTTTATTAAAAACTGTTTAAATTAATTATAACATAGAAAATCTGTATATTCTAGTTCCACTGGTAGACGACTAGATCCATGTACGTCTTTGTTTTCCTAGCATCTAATAATGTTAGGTTGTGGCTGTGAGGAGCTGTAAGCTAGCAGGAGAGGGTGTAAACAGTGAGGTATTGGTGATGGGAAGTGGGGCGAGCTTACTTGTAGCAATTTAGGGGTGAATTTCTAGCAAATTCTGGAAACAACATGTTTTTTAATTTTTTTTATTTTACTTTTTTTATTTTTTTACTAAAAACGGCATAATCTAAAATAAAAGACCTTCGAGGAATCCTTTGAAAATAGATCAAAAGATGATCGGAGTGAGACTTCAATGGTGCTACTTACATATTGCACAAACGAAAACACATATGTGGAAAAAGTGAGAAAAATGGTCGTCTTTTATGTAAAATGTTCACAGATGTTTTATGAATGAACTACGTTAAAACCACAGAAGTACGAATAAACCACACAAAGAACACACGTAACCCGCACGTCCTTGAACTTCTTCACTTTGACATTCAGAGAACTCCATGGACAGCACACGCCACGGCCCTTCGTGATGTTTTATTTTAACTAGACTGTCCAATTCTCCTGGTTCGGCCGGAGCCACAACTGGGAAGTATTTTCTACTCAGTAAATATTTTTTTCTTCCCCTCTTTTGTTACACATGTAAACCATATTTGAGATATAATGAGGCAATATTATACACAAAAGAGAATTATAACACAAAAAAAGATTGAAACATACAAAAATGATGTATGCAGCAAAATGCTAAACCATGTATTGCTAATAAACCACCATGGATTTTAGATTTGCAAATACAGCATTAATTTGGGTAAGTTATATATAGATATCGCTGTTTATGTTTCTGCAAAAATCAAAAAATAATTGGTAATTTACATTTTATATTTTAAGATTCATGTGATACATTATCTATTTGTTTATGTTTTATTAGCACATCAATCATTTTTTTTACTCCTACTACTCACGTGTGCGATGTGCCACGTAAACTCTGCAAGAATGACCAACAAACTCCACCCTGTAGGGGGCGCTGTCTAAAAACAGCCCTGAGAATGCGGTCCTGAGAGCGTTGTTGGGTCAGCAGGGACGCTCTTCTCCCAAAAAATGGCAAACGTAATTAAGTAGTGAGGAAATTTGGACACAACCAAAATGTTTTATATCAAGTACAAAAAAAAAGGTTTTAATTGTATGTTTATTTTAACTAATCCTTGTCTTGTTTAATTTATTTCTTAAATCATATTTGTTTTGGATGTTTTTTTTCCATAAAAGCGTCATGAAAATCTGTTATGAACCTCATTTGTTGTGTTTTTATGTTGCATGTAGTACAAGTTTACATAGCATGAAACGTTTCTTGTGTTTTTGTTTTCGAGACCCCCCCTGCAGAAACACTCAGCAGCCCCCCCCCCCCCCCCCCCAAAAAAAAAAGAAAAAGGCAAACGCCCCTTATAGTGCACTAAGTGATGAGGAAGTTTGGACACAGCCAAAATTTTTAGATAAAGTTAATATATATATATTGTAAATTTAGTTCAACAAATCTTGTTTGTTTTTACATATTTTCATTTATCTATAGATTTTTGTGAAGTTTCATTCAAAAAGTGTAATGAAAATCCTGGACAAACCTCATATTTTGGTGGGGGCTTTTTTTTCTTGCATTGGGTAAAAAGTTGCATATCGTGAAAAATATTTGTATGTTTTTGTTTTTTAGACAGCCCCCCCTTCTGCAGAAACACTGACCCCCCCCCCCCCCCCCCCCAAAAAAAAGGCAAACAACCTATGCAGTGCACTACGTGATGAGGAAATTTGGACACAACCGAAGTTTTTAAAAAATGTTGTAAATTTAGTTATTTTATTTTATTTTATTTTGTAATTTTTGTTTTATTTTATATTTTGTAATGTTTTGCTTTATTTTATTTTCTAATGTTTGTTTTATTTATTTATTTTATTTTCTAATGTTTGTTTTATTTATTCATTTTTGTATTTTATTTTATTTTATTTTATTTTGTAATGTTTTATTTTATTTTATTTTATTTTGTAATGTTTTGTTTTATTTTATTTATTTTATTTTATTTTCTAATGTTTTGTTTTATTTTATTTTATTTTGTAATGTTTTGTTTTATTTTATTTAGTTTTGTATTTTATTTTGTAATTTTTTTTATTTTATTTTATTTTGTAATGTTTTGTTTTATTTTATTTATTTTTGTATTTTATTTTATTTTGTAATGTTTTGTTTTATTTTAATTTATTTTGTAATGTTTTGTTTTATTTTATATATGTTTGTATTTTATTTTATTTTATTTTATAATGTTTTGTTTTATTTTATTTATGTTTGTATTTTATTTTATTTTATTTTATTCTACAGAATCACTCATCACTTTTTCCCCAAAAAAGTCCACTCTGCGGCACCAAGAAGTGAGGAAATTCTGACACAACCAAAGCATTTTAAATTGAGTTAAACAAAAAAGTTTCAATTGTAGTTGAACTAATCTTGTTTTTTTTATGTATTTATTTTTATTTTATTTATTGGATATTTATAAAGTTTTGTCTAAAAGCATGTCACGAAAGTCTGTTGCAAACTCCATTTTTCTTTAGTATTTTTTATGTTGCATCTAATACAAGGTCACATGGCGTGAAACCTTTCTTTATGTTTTTGTTTTTCAGACCCCCCCCCTCGTAGAAACACTCAGCAGAGGTGGACCCTCGTGCACGGAGAGGGATTTTGTTAGAGAATAGAGATGAAGGGGGGGATATTAAGTCACTCTATATAACATCCAGGACACAATGCTGCAGTGATTGATGGGGACAAAGTGGGGGAACAGCAGGACAGGTGGTGGGGAGGGGGAGAGGGTGGAGTTGCAGTGCTCCTGGGAGACGGGGGGGGGGGGGGGGGGGGGTGTAGAGAAAAGACAGAAGAGGAGGTGAAAAGAGGGAGAACACATTTCAGGAGCGGAGTTTGGAGTCTATTTGTATGAGTGATCAGCTGCCTGGCCACCACACACTCACAAACACACACAGACACACACTGGCGCTCTCTGTCAGCCATGTTTACTCACTGATTTTTTCAACAAGACAGCCATTGACACTGGATAGATGGGGCTAATCCGGCGAGGAGAGGAGCCGCTCTGCCGGGGTTACAGGTCTGAGATGAGACACTCTCCCCTCACCTAATCTTCCGGCAAATATTTATCACTATCAATTTGCCGTGACTCCGTGACATTAAAATACTACATATAGATAACCTCTTGCGGGAAAATCGATGGCGGGCTCCCGCCGGTTCCACCGGCCTCATCTTCCGGCGCCGCCGAGCAGGAGATCAGACGGGAGAAGGTCATTCTAGTGGCACATCTGGTACCAAACGGGTCGTCTGTGCTGCTGCGCTCCCCTTTTGGAGGACGGGCCCACCCCCTGCAGCAGTGATGTTCACACCCAAAACAAAGGATTCTGTGTCATTTAGGAAGACGACCAAGTTCATGTTTGGTTTATTTCCTACAACTAGTCCTGCCACAACCAATCATTTTAATAGTTGACTAATCACCGATTATTTTTTCCGATTAATCGGATCGTGTTCAAACTGGATGTTTTTCACACATCTTCACCATCATTAGCTTTAAACTAACTTAAAACTAGATGTAGCGTTACCTGGAATTATGCTAGTGTGACTTCTATCAGCTGAATTTGGCCGCTGAAGATCCTAGTGCTGATACCTGAAGATGCTGAAATTGCTAAATAAAAAAAGAGCACAATAACACTGTTTGGAAGATAGATATATATTTATATATTTTGCATTTGTCTCTGTTCCTTCTGTACATGTTCTGTACATATGGTGCACAATAAAAAAAAAATTGATAACTTGATAACTAAAAACACTGAATCTGATAGCTGAAAAAGCTGAAATTAATAGCTGAAAACGCTAAAGCTGATATCCAGCAGAGATATTAATTACATGCCAAATTTGCCTAAACAAATCTAAATTAGCCAAAATAGTTAACATGTAGTTGAAATATTAGCTAAACTCCAAATCAGCTTAAAAAAACTGAAAAAATCTAAATTACCGGTAACTAAAATAGCTAGCATGTAGTTAAAATATTAGCTAAACTCCAAATTAGCCTAAAAAAACGGAAAAAAATCCTAAATTAGCCAAAATTGCTAGCATTTAGCTAAAATATTAGCTAAACTCCAAATCAGCATAAAAAAACTGAAAAAATCTAAATTACCGGTAACCAAAATAGCTAGCATGTAGTGAAAATATTAGCTAAACTCCAAATCAGCCTAAAAAAATGGGAAAAAAAATCCTAAATTAGCCAAAATAGCTAGCATTTAGCTAAAATATTAGCTAAACTCCAAATCAGCATAAAAAAACTGAAAAAATCTAAATTACCAGTAACCAAAATAGCTAGCATGTAGTGAAAATATTAGCTAAACTCCAAATTAGCCTAAAAAAAACGGAAAAAAATCCTAAATTAGCCAAAATAGCTTGCATTTGGCTAAAATATTAGCTAAACTCCAAATCAGCCTAAAAAAACGGGAAAAAAATCCTAAATTAGCAAAAATAGCTAGCATTTAGCTAAAATATTAACTAAACCTTAATAAATACCGAAATAGTCCAGTAATCTAGCAGAATGCTATAATAACTTTCAACTTTCCTACACTCTGACTCCATATAACATAAAGTAAAGACTAATCGACTTTTAAATTAGTCGTCAACTATTTTAATAGTTGATTAGTCGTTGCAGCCCTACCTACAACGTGATATTCCTCATTTGTTAAATATTATATGTTATTGTTTGGAGCAGAATTTGAACTTTTAACCTTTCAGGTAAATTATTTTTCAATCAAAGGCTTCAATAAAATCAAGATAATTGACATAAACTTCAAACAAAATTGGCAAAATAAGGCCGGAAACATAAGATAAAAGTCCGTAGAGTTGAATTCAACTCTACTGTTTATTCTATTTTTTTTTTTTATGTAACTGTCTAAACATAACTTTGCAAAACTGTAAAATATAGTGGGTAAGTGGGGGTGGAGTTATAAAAATTTGCTTCTCACCCTTTTTAAGTAATAGATCAAACTCTACTTGACTTTAGTTAATAATTATTACATCTACTTAATCAAATATGACATAATGCTCTTCCTGGTTATTGTAATGAGTTTGAAAAATGTGTGTTTTGTCTTGTATTTTTCACAAACTATGCTTGAAATCGATAAGTCAATCAACAATGTGTAAAATGAATATTTAATTGTATTATTAGAGGTCTGTGAATCTTTAAATCACAATAATAATCACTGATATCCATAAATAAGTTGATTTAATCATAATTTAACAGAAAAACACTTAAATGTGTTTGACATACTTTTAAATGATCAATGCAGATCTTAAAGTCATATTTAGTTTAACATGTCCCGCAGCAAAAATAAGTTACAATATTATTGTCTTTCAATTCCTATAAAACATTTTGCATTCTCGAGGAAGTTTATTTTCAATATTTGCAAAGTCGTTTCTATTATCTGTAGTGAAAACCACATATATCTTCTTTATTTTATTTGTGCTAAAGTTAAAAAATTAGTAATCCTTCACTCTCTGCTCGTATTTCAAGTTTGTGGTTTATAAATTATGTTTTATAGTTAAATATTTAAATGAATATTGATCTGTTTGAATGAATGTGTCAAAAACAAATGTTTAACCTTAAATTAAATTTGATCCATCATTGGAAATCAATGAGCTTCTTTTTGTGAGGAAATCGCAGAAGTTTGATCACAAAAACCCTCAAAATAAAACTTTTGAAAGACATTTATTGGGTTTAAACATTAAGCTTCAAATCCAGTAAAAAAATAGGACTTAACATTAATTTTTTTATGGTGATGTATTTGTTTGGAGTACCGAGGCCGTCTCATTGTGAATCAAGGGAGAAGGCCTCGGTTCAAATCCCGACTCGGGTTTCTCTTTTTGCTCCGGTTTCCTCCCGGAGTTCAAAAATAACCTTTGCAATCCATGAAGATCTTTTCCATTTATTTAGTGGAAAGTTGTATATTTTGTAAAAATAATTTCCATCCATTAATCTTCTAAACCTGATTGATCTCTTTTGGGATTACAGGAAGTTATTCCAGCCAGTGTCAGGTGAAGGTGGAGAACACTCTGGGCGGGTTACCAGATGATCAACTGGAAAAACAAACTCAGACTGAAGGAAACATTTTGAGACACTAAATAAGCTATGAAGAATGTTTTTGGACTGGAGGAGGAATCTGGAGAAAACTCTCAAATGCACGAGAAGAACACGCAAACTCTCAAAGCAGGGATTTGAACCAGGACCTTCTCACTGTGAGGCCAGAGGGCTAACCACTCCACCATAACCTGTTTTTACATCCAATAAAGGCGTGTTCATTTGGAGGCTTCAAATATGTTTAGAAAATAAATAAACAAATAAAATGAAAAAAATTCAATCCAATTTGAAGAGATTTGAGGATTTCTGGTAAAAATATTGCACTTTATTGGTTCAAATTCAAAGATTAGAGATGGAATCCATGAAAAAATGAAATGATAAATACTTTAAATGAAATATTAAAAAGTTATTAAGCTTTAAAAGATCTGAATTGTTTTAGCGGTCTCATGACTCATTTTGCTGCTGTCTCTTTACATTCACGTAACGACTCAAACAAAAAAGTTTTCATTCAAAATGGAACCTCAGATTCTCAAAAAAATGTTTAATTTAAATATTTGGGACATAGCAAGAGTTGACAAACCCTGTGGAGCTTTTAGAGGATTTTCACATGATTTTGACTTTGTTTTTTCTTTGATTTTAGACTTTTACATTTTTATTTTTCTGTATATGTTTAATTTTTTGCTATAAAACATAAAAAATAACATTATTGATGTCAATCTTTATGATTTTGGCTGTAAAATATCAACAATTTACAACTCGACATTGACTTTTTTGGACAAATACAGGTTGATTGTGGAATTAATGAGTTAAATAATCCAAATAAATCTGTAAAAATAAAGAAGCAATGATTGGAATACAAAGATTGACATCAAGTTAAACATAGTTTAAAATATAATTGAATGGAACAAATTGTAAAGTAATCACTTCTGGTGTTTTCTTCCACCCAATTCTGGGTTTTTGTTCTTCATTTTGAAGGAATACTATAATTTCTTGGGTTTTCCATTTAAGCTCAAGTTAAGTTTTTTGTTGTGAATTAAAATTAAGTTTTTCCACCTTATTGGACTTATTTTTAACTAATTTTTTAGTTGGAAAAAAATTAATAATTTAAAAAGAGCTCAGGTTCTCACTCCTGAAATATTTATAATCCCTTGAACGTTAGAATCGAGAACATTCCGAAAAAATCACACATTTCCCTGACCTGGAAACTGAATCTGAAAATAGACCTGGACATCTGAGTCATATTTTCAGCAGATGCCTCCTGCTTTGGGTCGAGCATTGGATGCGCATGCGTCAGCTTCCTCTGCAGACATCATCCTCCTCATCCTCTTCTTCTTCTCGCTAATTGGCCGGCGACGTTTGCGCGCACATTTCTCCCTAATTTCCCATTTGCTATTCCAGCAGCAGCGGCTGCGGCGCGTGCCCCGGGCCTCCCCCTCCCCAGAAATCAACCGTTTGATAATCAAATCTGCTCGATTCTGTCTTGTTACCTCTGCGCGCGCAAATCTGGAGCGTTTTTACGCGCAGAGGAGAAAAAAAGAGCAGAGGCTTCAGACTCAGAGGACGCGCGCGTGCACGCTACAGTGAGGATTGGGGGGAGGGAGGGGGGGACTCTGAAGTCATCCAGTTTGCTCTAATCATCACAATTAGTTGTGAATTATCACTGGACTCTGACAGACGCTCCTTGTAACTCTCCCTTTATTTCCAGCGCGCGCTAATCAGCGGCTCTCATTACAAACGCTGATTAAACTGCAAATTACCCAGCAGCGGCCTCGCCCGCGCCGACCGACCGACCGACCGGCGCGCGCTCAATATCAATTAAGCGCAGCAGCCCGTCTGTAGTCTCGCGGCGCTTCCAAATACTTGATAGTGCCACTTATTAGTTTGGAAAACTCGGAAAATACCAATAAGCAGCGGCCGTGGAGCTGCGGGGCTTTTTCCTGCAGCTCTCAGATGCAATCAGGCCTGAGCAGCAGCCCGCAGATGGGACATGCAAATGCACCTGCAAGCCCCGCGAGCTCCTTAATGCCTCAAAAACAACCGACACTCATGCATGCAAAGCATCCAGGAGACCGGCTTCCGGTTGGTTAGGTCGAAAAAGAAACACTTTTATTACATTCTGTGGAGCTGCGCGCGCATCCTTACACATTTTTAAAATAGTGAATATATTTTTAAATACATGTTTGTGGTGTTTTAATTTTTTTTTGAATTATGACATTGCTAATGTACATGTTTAATATTCGATGCATGCATGAAAGTCTCTGTTCTTTGCTTTATTTTACACTTAATTAATACAAAAATTGTGTTTTTCCTAAATACAATTTTAAGGAAAAAAGGATCATCATTGGTATCGATATTGACGATATTAACCCTATAATTACATGCTATCGGATCGATACCCAGATTCCCAGTGTCTCCCATCCCTATATGTGTTTTCCTTTGATGTATAAGTATAACGGTGTTTACTGCATTCACCGGGCTTGGGACAGGCACCAGCAGCACACCAGTTTGTGTCCCATCGAGGCTGCATTTATTTATTTATTGTCTCTTTTTTGACCATTTATCCTTCTGATTTTATGACTTTATTTATATTTTTTAAAGTTTTCTTTGTTGTTTTTTAGTTAATTGTGGAATTTGGTGTACCATCATAATTAAATTGAATTAAAATGGTTTATTTCAAGCAAGAATGCATGAAATACAAGAGTTATAAATTGATTAAAAGGGAGGGAGCACATTTATTTAATCCCACCCCGGCTTTCCTTTACGTGTATGTTCTTCCGGTTGACGTACCAGAGCCGGAAGTATTTCTAACCTTGACTTTTGGGTCACGATTTTGATTTTAGTTCAATATTTGATTTGTGTTTCACAAAACAACAACAACAAAACCTAAAAATTCAGACATATTATGATAAAAACCTTTCAGTTTGCTTATAAGCTTTTACAAACAAACTGAATCTTAAAGACAAACTGAGATTAAAATTGTAATTTGTCGCATTTTTCTGACATATATAAAGAAATTTGAGCTCAAGTTGCATTTTTGAGTATTTCTTTATTCAAATTGTGGTGAATAAAAAAAAATGTTTTTGAAAGCTTTTGTAATTTTATTTTGACAAATAGATCCATGAAAGTCTTGGTGTGCAGTATTTCCCACAATTCAGACGAGAATTTACATGAACTCCTGCCGCTCTGCAGAAACGTGTTCTAGAAAAGGACACCGTTTTTTAGATTTTGGCTAAAAACAATATAATTATGATAAAAAAAACAATGGGAACTCTTTTAAAATAGATCAAAAGATGATCAGAGTGGAATTTTAAGAAAGAAAACTCTTATTCCAAGAAAAAACGTCTTATTTTGTGACTAGAAAAAGACAAGATACTAAAAAATTCTTATTTTTAAATTATAAAATAATCTTAGTTTGAAAAAACACGTTTTAGTAACTAGAATTCTGTTCTTAAAATAGTTATTCTTGCTAAGAAAAATGTTATTACTTCATTTTTTTTTTTTTTAAAGGAAAATTTTTCATATTGATGTTATTTTTTCTGGGTCTTGTTTAATGATAAATTCTTCTTACAGTCTTCCTCTATCGCTTTCTTTACTTACAAAGCAGATATTTGACACTTTCAACATAAACATAAGCAAACAGGGATGCAACCATTCACTTTACCCACAATTCTGTTCTGCCGTGTGACAAACTGTCTGTTTTCTTACTGAGAATCGAGACGTCCGAACTGTTTCTCTTCTCAGAAAATAACTCCTCATTCTGCAAATCCTCCATTTTTCATCAGAAAATGTTTTTTAATGTGAAGTTTTTGTCATTTCAACTGAATATTTATATTTAAATCAACAGTTTTTGGATTATACGACATCTCCTTAATATTACATTTACCTAACTTATAATTAATACTACAGTTAAGCCTAAAATTGAATAGAATTTGCCTTAAATGCTTAAACTACCTGAGTTTCTTCAGCCCTTTCAGTAAATATAAAGTCTGTTTTAATATTTTAACATCTTTTAAAGCTTTTTATGGAAAGTGTTAAATAAGAACACATATAGGCTTTTTTATGATTAAAAAATTGCTTTTTTTCCACACATTTTGTTGAGGATCATCATTTTTCTTGAATTAATTTGGACACACAGAAGAACAAAAATGCAGAGCTCAATTATCACGATCCGGTTTTCTTCAGAGAGAAACTCCGGCCCTGTTTAGCACTTCTCCATCCCAGATTTTGTGGCATTGAAAACCGTAAATTCTCACCTTCTGTCGATGCAGAACCTTCTCTGGCTGTCTGTGCTGCTGACTTGGCACCTGCACAGCTTATTAGTTTTGTTAGTATAATCAGATGTGATGAGCAATTAAGACGATGAGTTTTTAACTCTCTGCATAATTAGCTTTCTGCTGGTGTGGGAAAGAAAAAGTTGTGTTAATGTTAAATGTCGTCAACTTTTTACTGGACTTTAATAACGGATATTTTTGACACGAGCTGCTGTGTGAAATTCTATCAAATGTTTTTTTTTCCTTTTCCTTTCATACGAATCTATATGAGATGTGCACAGATTGTGATTGAATCCAGCTTTATATAGCATGCCGAGCTGCTTCTTTCAGAGCTTTAAATGTAAACACATTTTTAAAGAATTTAGAGGATCAAACTGAAGAAACACAAACAAACTGTGTTTAGATTTACTCACTAAGCACTCAAGCCTCAGACTTTATGAACACAGTTCTCATCGAAAGGCGTCTAATAAGTGAAAAGCACAAAAAAAAAATATCAGAATGAAGAATATCGTGTTATTATAAAGAGCCGCTCTGATTAAAACTGTGTTTTAACATGTTTTTGTCACATTTTTCTGATGATGGGGGACATAGTTAAAGAAAATGGATCTTCTGAGCTTTTCTTTATTCAAATTGTTATAAAACAGAACCAAATAGATTCATGAAGGTTCTGTCTGATCTGATATGGATCAAAACTGGGAAATCTATTTTTTGAAAAATATTTTCAAAATAAAATGCTACTACAAGTAATTTAGTTTTAAAAAGTTTAAAATTATGAGTGGATTTTTTTTAAAAAAACAAAGTTGTTGATCTGTTGAAGTTGTTTCTGATTTGATTACATTCCATAAAGGAAACATTAAATATTTTTTTGCCCAAAGAATTCAATTTTAACACTCAATCCAGGCTCGGATTATCTTTTTATCTTACACTTAAGTCCACAGCTGGTGGAGTTAGGTCCAGGCTGCATTCGCCTCTGAATGCAGCCTGGACAATTTATTTTAATTAAAAAAAACGTTCTCAGTATAGTTTTGATTATAATTATGAACCCACAACTTAAATATCTTTTTAAAAAAATCAATTTTTCATGTTGATTCGTTGCAAATCTCCTCTGAGGGGGCGTGGCTTTTGGAGCTGAGCTTAGCAACTCCGCCCCTTATCCCCCCCTGTCTGATTATGATAGCATAAATCTTCCCCACTGCTACATAAAAACATCCATCACTCTGGGTAACGTCCAGCCATATGGTTCTGATCCGGATGTCAGCTCAGATCTTCATGGAGCCAACTTCCTCCAAAATCCTGATTCTTTCTCCTTCCAGTTCACCAAAGACTCTTTGATGTTTCTTGACGTTGCGTGATCAATCCATTCAATCTATTGGTTTCTCAGAGCAGAAAATAATGAAAGCTAACATCCAAATGCTCTTTCATTCATTTACAATCCTTTCCAACTGCGGTCAAATGAGCCGCCGTTCACATTTCCGTGGTCACATCAAGAAGCTCCGTGGAGTCTGTTGGAGATTTTCCAGTGTTCTCAGGACTGCTACCGTAAGTATTGGATGAAAGTCACACCAAAAATCCAGTGATGGCTGATTGGACCACAGAAATGTGAACGGCGGCTGATTTGACTGCAGTCAATGTGAAGATAGGATCTTCTCTTCTCCAGAACCTGAACTAGACACGCTAGCCGGACCAGATGAGGGTTTAGTGCAGCAGAAAGAAGATGATTGATGAAAAACAGAGACTGTCCAAGACTGTTTGATTGACAGAAATTTAAAAGTTGAAATACTCGGAAATGCAAAAAACTAAATTATTTCTTATGACATTTGTTCTCTTTTATAAGGAAAATGCCACACAGACATGTTAAAAACAGGATTTTCATCAGAGGAGGACTTTAAGCTTTGGGTTTCTGAAAATCAATGTTTAGAAAAGATTCTCTGTAAAATCTTTGTTCCACCTTTTTGATGAAGATTTTCCCTTTATCATCAAAGTGGAGGCTAACAACCGGAAGCTAGCTTCGGCTATGTCTGACTTTTAAGGTGGTCCGGATGGTATGGATCTCATACGGTTTCATCACAGACTCTTTGCTCCCTGATGACATTTTCCAAATATTTTTTATTGTTTGGTTTTAGCTTTGAGATGCTAATTTAGCAATCCAGTTAGCAATGCAGCTAGCCGCTTTAAGTCACATGACCAAGACGCATGTTATGAACAGAATCCAGCAGTTTTCAAAAAAAAAAAAACTTCCTTCAGGATCCTTTTGTCAGAAAATAGCTCATGTATTTCTTTTTTCTGTCTGCGGTCTAGTACCAAGTGATCCACGGATTCCGGTTTGAGGGTAGGGGACCACTGCTTTTTTTCTTACTGAAGAAAGGAATAATAGACCACTGGGAACACTTTAAAAATAGATCAAAAGATGATCAAAGTGGAACTTTAAATAAAGGTAAGAAACAAAGTTGCTGATGTGTTTCGGTCCAAAAGGTTTACAAAAGCAGTTGTGAGGTTTAAAACTTTTTCTAAATCGTTACAGACAAATGGAGGAAAACTGGAACAGAGAAAAACTTTCACTGGAGTGACTGACCGACTCCAACAACACCACAAAGATTCATCCAGGAGATCCGGAACAAAGTAGAAGATGGAAAGAAGTGCAGACTTCACCCGACTCCGTTCAGGTCAGAGTTCCTGATTCAAAAAGAGACTTTTGGACAAAAATAATTAAAATAAGATTTTAGGTCAACACATTTATTTAGATGAAATCTTGTTGCCAACATCAGCTCCTCTGTCTGTAGAACCCATGTGGACAGTTATAGGGATTCATTTCCAAGATATTTCACCGGAAAGATAAGAAGCTGGGAATTGTTGAGCCAACAAGTGTCCATTTGAAAAATGGACAAATCCCAACAAAAATCATTCAAATTTCTACAAAAAATGTTCAAACAGAAACAAAAACCCACCCATACTTTAATATAAATTATCCAAAATTTTCTTTAACAGACTCTCTAACGAAACTCATACTTTTCATTTTTATAATCACCAATACCTCGATGTTTAAACTACTTTAGAAAATATGAACTTAAGTTACAGCCCCTAAAGTTCATCTACAAGACAGTGCAATGATTTAAAAAAAGACCCATAAAGACTAAAAAAAAAGGTAATAAAAACATTTTTTTACACAAATACAAACTTTCTGGAAGGTGCTCTTCCAGTACAGTATGTTTATCTTGAAATTAAGAACTAAGAGATTCTTAATATCCCAGAGAAGCAATAAGTCTAAATATGTCCTTTTTTTTAAATTAATTTTTATTTTTTTTAAATTTTATTTTTAATTTCTGCTATACAAAATAAACAGCAATAACAACAAAAATCAATTTAACTTAAAAGGCTAGTAGAAAATTGATTCTTGGTTCTCCACTGTAAATATTGAACAGTCTGTTAAAAATCAATTAAATTTAAATCTGGTTCATTAAAGTAAATTTCTAAATCACTATACTTGTAAGAACCACAGACCAGGCATTTTGAGCTTTATTGCACTGAAAAATATTTATTTCAACAGAAAAATAGAAAATAACTCACCAAAGAGAAACAATTACCATCTTTTTTAAAGATGGTAATACAAAAGCTCTCACCAAAATACTACAATTTCAGAATTAGAACATGAGAGCAACAGTAAGGCATGGTGGTGGTAGTTTAGTGGTCTGGGGCTGAATGTTAACACAAAATTGAAGCAATCACAATTATTTGGATTAAGTTCAAACATTTTTTTCCAAATTTGACAGATCAGTTATCAATAAGAAAAATATTTTCATAAAAAGATGACAAGATACACACTTGGTCTCAAAAAGTTATTTTTTTTCTCCAACCCTTACTTTGATTCTTAAACTAAAATAGAGGAGGTCAAAATAAAAGCTTTGTCTTTAATTAAATTAATAATTAAATGCTACTCTGATCTTGACAACTCAATAATCATAATATTTTAAAATGTATTTCTTAACTGAAAAACACTGTTTTTGGCTTGAAAAATACAAAAATTTTTCTAGTTACACTCTTTAAAAAAAAAGTAAAAATAAAAACTTAGTTTTAACTTTAATGTGTTGGATAAACATCTAACTAATGTTTTTTAATGCTCGTATTCATAGATTATTGGTAAAATATTTAAAATCAAATGTAATAGCCTTGATAATAATGTTTGATTACGAGTTATTATTATTATTATTATTATTATTATTATTATTATTATTATTATTATTATTATTATTATATTATTATTATTATTATTATTAAGCATAGCTCGTTTTGTACAATGTTCCTGGAAGGATTAGTTCACACCACACTGTATTTTTCCTACTGAACCTGCCACTCAGACCCTAAAAGTCAATAGGCAGATGCTCTCATTATCGATTTTTCTGGGAGTAGCTCGTCATCCCTGAGTTCCAGCAGCACGCTGCTCAATGAGTTAGCTCGACTCAGCACATTTTCAACAAAACAAAACAATATTCCTAACTCTGCCACCATGACGGATCCAAGAATAAGACAGATCAAAATCAAAACGGGAATCGTTAAAAGGTAAGGCTTTGTTTTTTAAACGTTTCAAAGTAAAATCTTTATGAGCTAAACGGATTGTAGTTGTTCGGCTAATGCTAATAAGCTAACCAGCGTAGCCGGCCGGGCAGCCTGTAGTATTGAACGCGGAAATCGGAGAGCGTTTAGCGGCGACGCTTCAGGGACAGACCGCTGGTGGAGCGAGGCCTAATGATGGCGGCTAACTTGGAAGGCATTTATCGTTTGTTTTCTTTGCCTAACGAACACATATGAGTTTTCAGAAAATGTGCGTCAAATAACTGTATTGTAATCGAGTTCCTTAAAAATTATAGCGTTTAAAATAAAGTTAAAAAAAATCTAATAGTTGTGTGCTAGCTAGTTAGCACAATGCTAACAATGGGAGATGCTAATGACCACAATGCATAACTTAGAGCAGTAAAATGTATTTTGAGAAATACAGTTACCAAAAGAAAAGTAAATACAATCATTTTTTTTTTTCATTAAACTATTTTTACTCTATTTGAACATTTTTTAAAAGCATATTATGTATACAGAGTAACTGTAAGCTGCACTCAGCAGGATGAAGAGCAGACTGCTGTAAGAAAACGAATCAATATCAAGGCTGTTTTTGTCTTTTAAGTTATCTTACTGATATGTAAGTACTTAATAATAATACAATGATAATGTTAATTTATATTTTATAATATTATTACAATAAAATGCCAAATATTAAAGAATAACATCGGAGAAAATGCTGAAATGTTAATTTCAGCAAGAACTTTTTATTATCTAATTAATTCTCATTCATCTCTGACTGTTTTCAGAAAATTTGCTGATTAAGATGATTCCTTGTTTTTTTTTTTTTTTTTTTTTTTTAGTTTTGTAATTTGTAGACTTTGACATCTCCATATATTTCTATGTTCTGAGTTTTAGCAAAATGATGTAATTTTCATTATATAAGCATAGACTATTGATCAGACAGAACCTTTCTATCTTCTTATTGCATTACTGATCTGTCTGTGCGTTGGGGTAAAAGCAATTTTAAGTTTGAGTTTAACTTGAAGTTAAGTGTGATTCTTTAAAGGAGCAAACATTCACGTATAACAGAATGATAAAATGGAATGTAGTCTGTGAAGTTGACTATTTTTTCTTCAATATGCTTTTTAAACAGAAATGCTCCTCTTAACGAACCTTACTTAATAAAACAGATATTTATTTTAATTGGTTACAGAAACAAAGTGGTAATAGATGCAACACAGCTCTCTGCTTTTAAGACTGTGATAAAAAAATTAATACATTTAAAAATAGTACATAATGTTTTCAACTGTTAATCCTTTCACACTTGTTTGTTGTAGTTTAGAAAGATTATCAG
Organism: Oryzias javanicus; assembly: GCA_003999625.1. Classification (NCBI taxonomy): domain Eukaryota; kingdom Metazoa; phylum Chordata; class Actinopteri; order Beloniformes; family Adrianichthyidae; genus Oryzias; species Oryzias javanicus. The sequence continues at coordinate 26,463,715 of CM012448.1, forward strand.
AGTTTAGAAGTAAACTTTCATACTAGACACAATGAATGGGTGATAAATTGTTTTTAATTAATTAAGAACATTTTGCCAATTATGAAAGATATTTTTTTTGGAAAGTTGGGATTTTATTACCCCAGCATCCCACTCTCTTGGGCTTCTGTTGTTGGGGGTAAGATTAGCCCCGCCCATCTCTTGTTCCCACAAAAGTTAAGTTTGTTCAGTTACATTGAACTGGTTAGATTTTCTGACTTCAGACTTGGCGCAACAAGCCAGACGCTGCAGAATCTGTTTGAAGGCTCCTGAAACGGAGACTTCAGCTTGTATTTTGTTGCATTAAAAATTCAAATCAACTCTCAAAAGAGATGTTAAAACAAAATATTTTTTTGTTAAATATATTCTGATATAATTTTTTAGGAAAGTAAAAGGAAGAAGAAGAAAAAAAAGATTGAAATCAGAAATTGAATTTGATATGACAAATCTTATTTTTATTTTTAACTCACATGGCCCATCCCTATCAAATTACACTATCCAGCAAACTAATGGTTAGAATAAAAGTGTTTAAAAAAGAAATTAACCTTAACCCTTGTGCTGCCTTTGGCATGTTTACATTAAAAGGGGGGTCATCTGGACCCCATAAGACTTTTTTTTTTCCAAGGATTTTTTTTTTTTATCTTCACTGGTGTCCTGACTTAAAGTCCTGTCCACTTTTGTCATGGGAGGGATCACACATCAATGTAAGCGTGGGGTCATCTGGACCCCATAAGATGGCACAAGGGTTAAAAATGTCATTTCATTTTTCTCATGAAATCTGATTTACCCTTTATTCATTAAAAAAAAAAAAGCTTTTGAAAAAGTAGAGCCTGTTTGGAAGATTTATTGTTATTTTCCTTCAGATTTCACCTCAAATCTTTGTGACAGATAATGATCGTGTTCATCAGCTGAAAAGTTTTTAATTAACCAGAATTAATGAGAAACCATGAAACTATCATTAAAAATCACTAGTTAGGTGCAGTTCTTGCGTTGTTTTTTTTTTTTTTTGTAAAAGCGAGCTAGTCCTCATTCTCTTTAATGTTTCAGTTTAACATTAAACAAACTTTCCTCACTACTTAGTGCACTATACAGGTCGTTCGCCATTTTTTCTAGATATCCGAATCATTGACTGCATCTGAGAACTGGAGTGAGTCACCCATAGAAAATGATTTATTTCTGGCTCCAACCAAATGAAGTCACTTCAGTTTCCATTTCTTCACAAAATGGACGCCATGTTGGAACTAGATAAAGGCTGTGTCCAAATTCGGGTTCTGCGTCCTCCCTGGACTCGGTAAACTTTTTGTTTGTTCAATAAAGATATTTAAAAAAAAAAACAGGCTAGACCGTCCAAATTCACTGGACTTTGCATCCGGCCTACCCGCTTACGAAGGACCTGGCCATCGGAGATCGTGAAGGCCACGGCCTCAGGAGGATGCAGAATTTGGACACAGCCTAGTGAGTCTTGGAAGGCCACACCCCTACCACTTGAAAACAGGCGATACTAAATCTGGATATGGACGCCACCTACTTTAATTGAGGCATCTGATTGGTCAGTTTGTAACTTGCACTCAAGTAAAAAGATCTTTGAAAAAAATTTGGATAAACAACAACATTCTGACCATTCGAGTAACAGCTGTTTGTTCCTCTATGGGTTTTGGCTTCTTGGAGACAGCGGGTACTTCCTGTTTAAAACGCCAGGGGGGAGGAGTCAATCATTCAAGTTCGCATATACAGTCAGTGGTTCAGTTGAAGGCTGGTTTTCCTTCAGAGGTCATGGCAGGTCCACCTGCAGTCGGTCAGCTACAGTATGTCCCTTCTGAGCTGAGATTTCCAGGTTGAATAAACTCTCAGAACATCCGACAGTAGATATAACATCTGCCCCCCACCCCCTCCGGACCAAAGCCACCATCCTGACATGAACCTTTAATCAAACTGTCTGGTGTAAACGCGCTCAGTGTCACGGCGCTCGGTGTCTTCATAATTTCGTGTCCCGTCTCTTTGTCTACACCCTCCCTCCACCCTCTCATGCATTTCGGCGTAGCACAACCAGGCTGCTCTTTTCGCCAGGTCTATTCCAGTCAGTGCCCCCACCGAGGCGGATGGCCTTAATAAAATGACAACAGTAATTTGCCTTTGTCATTCGGCGGCGAGCTCCGACTGCAGCGCCGCTCAAAAATACAGTGTTGGAGAAGGTGGCCGAGAGTGTGTCGGCTGGCCCTAATTCCCTTTCTATTTTCCAGAGAGCTGCCTTTTCCATTAAGCCTGAGGTGGCAGTTCTATTTAAAACCAGCCACGACCCCACCCCTCATTCATACAGCGGCCCAGTCTGGAGAAATAAGGAATTAACATGAGGGCTGGAAGGGGAGGAATGGACGTTTTGTTATTAGACTGTCTTTGGGGTTTTATTCAAATGGTTCCAGCCTCCTCCTCCAGCCGTCGCTCCGATTCGGCGGCATCACTCAGGAGCCGCTGCTGCATATGGCGCCCGCTGAAAAGCTCCTTGATGGAACCGTATTACAACCGGCGGTAATTGATGTAAAATATGACAGAGTGCCGCTGGCGTCCTCGGATAGGCGAAGGCGCGGCGCAACGCGGAGGGAAGGGTCTCCAGTAATGTGACTGACTAATGAAGGATTACTCACTTACACACACACAGCTGATTTTGTGAAAAATGAAATTTGTGTTGTCGTTCAACAAGCGGCCGCAGCCGGAAAAAGACAATTAGTGTGAAATCATTATCAATAGCAATATTTTCAAACTCCATTATGCCAATCAGGGTTGATTCTGTTTAATAGATTTGCTTCCATTTGGCCCGTAATTGATAAATAATCAAAATTTATCAATGTACTCAGGCCCATTTTCACCACCAATCAATAAAAAGAAGCCCATTTACCAGCTGACTTGGTTCAAATTAGGGATTGAATTGACGATCAATTAATCTGTAAAAAGCAGTGGTAGTGTGTGGGAGTGAGTGTGTGTTTGTGGGGGGGGCATGAAGGCGTCTGATAATGATTTGTGAGCGAGAAGGCGTGATACAGTTAACATGCGCGCGGCTACGAAGTGCTAAAACAAACAGTCGTGGGATCATGAGTCAAGTTCATGCTAAATTAGATTATTTTTTTTTTACCACAATTTATTTAAAAACCACAAACTGAAATTAAATTAGTTCTATCAATGAGGGAAATTAATGCTTTCATTTGAAGAAACATGGATCCAACTATCATTTGAATTATCTCGAGGTTAAAAAAAGAGGCTGCGTTCAAAGCTACAACTGAGAACGAAAACAGGATTTTTGCTTTTCAAAATAAGAGTTCATTTTTTTACTTTCAAATTTTAATTTAAGTTTAAAAACATTTTTTTATTAATATTTGATGAGAAGAAAAGACCAGTTTACAAACATAATTTTTGCTATAATGTATTTGGGGATTAATTAACACTTCAACAGTGAAACTAGTTTCCAGCTTTAACTCTTTAATAATACCTTTATTTCATCAGGCAAAACATTAAGAACAATTTCTTATTTACAATGTTGGCCTGAGAATGCTAAAAATACACAACAAGAAGAAAGGAAACAACAAACATGATTAAGACATATTAAAATTACCGATTAAGAAAACATGTACATGATTCTTTAAAAATGTCCTTTACTCTGCGTTTAAAAGCAGACAGTGAAATAAGACTTTCCAGATGGAGTGTCCTTTGGTAGAAGTTCCAGTCATTTGGAGCAGCAAAATGAAAGGACATAAGGCCAAATGAAGTCTGCGTTTTATCTTTATCACAGTCTGTACGTAAACAAACTGCACACATAAAACAATGTAAATGTGAAGTTAGACTCACATGTAAACTAGTGTCAAGTTTTCTGAATCTGCTGAAAAAAAAGATTTTTCTCCCAAAAATGAAAGTCATGCCAGTAAAAAAAATTTTTTTGAATAAAATAAAAAAACATATATTTTCTAAATAGATTCTACAGTTCTAGACAGTTTTTCCTTGTAAGGCAGTAAAACTCATTCATTCACATGAATATTTTCAAACTTTTATTTTTTGTTTAAATTTGTAAAGTTCATTGAAAATAAAGTCTTGTTTTATAAAATAATAACAACTACTCGCAATCGTAGGTTTCATGTGGATTTGGAAAACTGATTGACAAGATCATCATCCAATCAGGATGCAGAACACACACACACAAAGCAGGCATAATTGCATTGAAAAAAAACCCGTAAAGCAGCGAAACAGTGAAAGATGAACTGTGATTTAGAGAGGAAACACTGCAGAAAAAGTTAAATTCTTCCAATAAATGTTTTTTGTGCTATCAGTAATTAGTGTATTTTTTTTTACAAATGAGCAAATTTCTACAATTTTTTCAATTTAATTACAAAATACAAACATAATGAATACAAAAAAAATATTTTGTTCACATTTTATTGATCAATAACGAGAATCAAGTTTTTCTTTTAAACCTTTTTGAATAAAACAGAGAAAGTACAGCCTTTTAAACCCTGTTTGTATTTTCCAAGCATTTCACATTTATACACATTTTCCTGGTAAATACTTGATTTAAAGACACACAGGTTGGAAAGGTAGTTTTTGCTATTTGGCCTTTGACCCTGGTTTGTCTGAGATCAAAACTTTGCTGTCCTCTAAGTTCTTCTCCAGTCATCTACCGTTCCAGAGGAATGTTTGAAGGAACGTTTTGGTTCAAACATTCTCACAAAAACAGACTTGTAGATGAACTCGTATTCAGAGCAGATCTAAGTTCAGGCTATTTTTTGTGCACAATTTCAACAAAACTAAAATTCCAAAACTGATTTTTTTTTTGCATCACCCAAATAAAAACATCTGCACAGATGTAGAGATTTGAGGTGACCTCGACTTTTCTGTCTTTACAGAAAATCCCATTAGCTTTACTGTCACTATGGAAACAGAGAATTATTATAAATAGATCAAAGGTCTTTATCTTTCCATCAAAACCGACTCTCATCTTCACAAAGAATGCCACCTTCAGGTAAAAACTGACATCTAATTGTGAATCTAAAGATTCGTCTGATGTTACGTCTAATGTGAAACTAAATGCATGAAGTTATTGAATATTTTGTGTAGTTTGCAGATGATTTCCTGACAGAGATGTTGGTCTGCCGTGGAGAGCTTGCTTTCTGAAATAGTTATGTGTTTTTAAGCAGGAAGAAGCAGCTTTTCAAATTAAACTTATCTGCCGTTACATCCCGATCATTTAAAGTCCCTCTTTGTTCATCTTTGATCAGTTTTAAAAGTATTTCCAGTAGTTTTCATTATTTTTCTGCCGTTTTCAGCAGAAAGAATAAGAGTTTCTTGGACATAGTTTCTGCAGAGGGTCAGTAGTTCATTAGAAATTTGTCTGAGTTGTGGGCGGGACTGTTGGCATGGAGCAACCCCGCCCCCTTTTCCTTCCCTGTTGCTCAGCGCGAGTAGCAGAAAACTTAAACGTGATCTCTTTCAAATGGAATTTGAATCCTGATTCACAACAAATTGAATCAAGAAATACTCAGAAATGCAAATTTAAGCTTAATACCATTAACAATGAAGATATTAAACCCCAAAATGGGTTGGGTTTTAAAACACATCCATGTCGCGTTTGTGTCGTCTTGACGTGAACTTGGCAGCAGAAGTAGGAGTGATGCTGCGTGTTATCCAGGAGTCTTCTCCCCATCCTGTGGGAGATGATCTCGCTGCGTCTCCTCCGTCGGTGGATTCATGGAGACGATGAGGACTGATGGCCCGCTCTGTGAAAAGTGACCATCGGAGTTCTGCTTCCATGCTCCGGCGTCGACGTTTGTGAAGAACAGCTCCGTCACTGCCTTTAACCCTTTCCTCCTCCTCCGGTTTCTCCTCAGGCTGGCCAAGGAAAAGGTCTCTTACATCTCCGAGGAAAAGGAGCAAGAGCAGAAGATCGAGCGTCTGAAAGCAGAGGACGGAGACGTTTACGTCATCAAGAAACAGGTATGTGAGGCTGCAGTTATCCTGATGTTTTAACCAGAGCCACCTCAGGTGAAACCTCAGGTTATTACACATTTCTAAGCACGTTTAATTATGAGAAATAATGTATTTTTCAATTTTTTTTTTTGTTTCCACCCACATTTATTTGTATGGAATAAATCAAACAAATCCTTTTGACTATAGTCAGAATTAAACCATCCCCGACTATTTCTGACTGACATTTTAAAAGGATAATAAATAAAACAAAATTCACTGAAGCAATTTCTACTGGTATTTTGAAGCCTTTTATTTCCTTTTCTACTCTCCTACAGACATCTATCTTTGTCCTACAAGCACGCATTACACTTTATTCAAGTCATTTCAATCAGAGGAAAAATCACTGGAAAACTTTGCTTTGTATTGCTTTATTATGAAAGCTTTATGTATTAAAAGAAACATTTTTCACTTATCTAAAAATAAATAATGAGAGTTGGCCAAGAAAATCTAAATTGAAGTATCAATATTATGAAGTTTCATGAAAACTGAAAACTCCAAACTGAATCTTTTTCTGCTAAAGTTTCACACGTTTGGAGCTAAAATATATATAAAAGTGACAGTTGCGTAAAATAAATACAATTATGGTTTAAAGCAGGGGTGGGCAAACTTTTTGATTTGTGGGCCAGAAAGGGTTCTAAAAATTGGCATAAGGGCCGGACAAGAGCAGATGAAGAGAGATTGGGTAATGAACCTCATAAACTAAAAGATAATATGGAATTTAGAGAAAAACATGCTTTAATTTGGATTAAAATTCACATATATTCATTTAAAAACAGAAAATTTGGAATTTTAATTTCTAAATTTTGTTTTTGTTTTTTTCTCTTTGGTGATCCAATGGGTTGATGTTCTACAGAGGAAAATGCAAACTAAGTAGCTTAGGGGGCCGCATGTGGCCCCCGGGCCGTAGTTTGCCCACCCCTGGTTTAAAGCAATCAGAAATGTCATATACATGGAGGCAAAAATGTGTTTTTCAGTCACAGATTCTGCTAGTCGTCCCCTTTAAAAAGATGAGTTTGGTCTGTCATGTTCATGATAGAAACACTTTAGATGTGAGAGACAGAATGTAAAAAGGAATCTGCAGTAGGGCTGCCACGATTAGTCGACTAATCGATGACTAATCGACTATTAAAAGAATCGACAACTAATTTAATAGTCGATTAGTCGTTACTTTATATTGTATGAAGTCAGATTGTAGTAAAGTTGAAAGTTATAATAGCATTCTGCTAGCTTTTTGGAATATTTTGGCATTTATTAAGGTTTTTTAGGCTATTTTGGAGTTTAGCTAATATTTCAGCAGCATGCTAGCTATTTCGGCTAACTTTAGCTTTTTTACGTTTTTTTAGGCAATTTTTGAGTTTAGCTTATATTTCAGCTATGTGCTAGCTGTTTTGGCTAATATAGGATTTTTCCGTTTTTTTTAAGGCTAATTTGGAATTTAGCTAATATTTCAGCAGCATGCTAGCTATTTAGGCTAACTTTGGCTCTTTTTATTTTTTGGTAAATTTGGCATTTAACTAATATTTTAGCTGGTTATCAACTTCAGCATCTTTACATCCACTTTGGCCATGAACAGATTAGTCGGCTAATCGGAAAAAATAATCGGTGATTAGTCGACTATTAAAATAATCGTTTGTGGCAGCCTAATCTGCAGAAACAAAAATTTAGTATAAATACAGCTCTTTCATTGTCCAGTCATTACCTGTATTGATGTCATTTGTTTGAACTGATTAAAGACACCTGTCCGCACACTTAAATAGTCAGACCGCAATGTCACCACCATGACCAAAGAGCTGTCAAAGGAAACCAGGGACAAGATTGTAGACTTGAACAAGACAAGGATGAACCAATCTACAATAAGCAATAAAATTGGCCAAAAGACATCAACTGTTGGATCAAGTTATTGGAAGAAACATGAAGTCATTGAGAATCTCCCTCCAGCTGGAAATCCATGAAAGATCTCACCTGGTGGGGTTCAAATGATGTAGAGAGCGGTCAGAATTACACGGGGGAACTGGTCTGAAGAGAGCTGAGACCACAGTAACAAATGTTACTGTAGTATCACACAACATCATCATGGATTCAGATTTTAACTACTGGTGGATTGGGAGAAGGTCATGTGTCCAGATGAGACCAAAGTGGAACTCTTTGGTATAAACGACACTCTTCATGTTTGGAGGACGAAGAATGCCGAGTTACATCCTATGATCACCAATTCCATTGTGAAGCACGGGGGTGGAAACATCACGCTTTGGGGCTGCTTTTCTTCAAAGGACGATTGATCGGTAACAAGGAATAAATGAGGACACATATTGTGACATTGTGGACCAAAACCTTCCATCAGTGAGAACATTGAGGATGAAACGGGTCTGGACCTTCTAGCATGACGGGAATCCCAGAACACATCTCCTGGGCAACCAGGTACAGAGTAGGGCTGCACAATAAGAGGAACATTTGGAATGACACTGACTTGGGATACATGAACTAATAGCAAAACAACTAATACATGTTCACTATTCATTTCACTAAAACAGTTTTAAATAAGTCAACGTAGCTTAAATTAAACTCCTAATGACCCGTGTCTGTTTACACCATAAACTATCTCAACGATGTTTTGTAATTTTTGCTGATAGGTTAAAAAGTCTTTGGGGTTTATGTTTCACATTCATTTGAGTTTAGTTTCTCCATAGTAGACGATTACTGACGATGTCATTGAAACCCCACTATAAAGTCTTCAGAAATCAAGCTATATGATTTCCTGGACTCCTTTTGCATTCTGTTTCTGAAGTTACATTCACACTGAACATGTGATGCGTGTTCAAGGTTGCACTAAACACAGATTCTTGAACACACTGGAATGACACTGTGGTGGTATTCACACTGCACAAACAGGGAGGGGCTTCTTCTTTTTCTGCTGTTTGCTAGTGCATATCTGTTGGAAGAGGCTTGGTGTGAGAGGTCAAAATGGAAAAGTCCCGGCTGGGGGACCTGAAACAGAACCACCAATGGGGTCCTTTTCGCATGTTCTCTCCGTGCATGCCTGGGTTTTCTCTGCGGACTTTGGCTTCCTCCCATCGTCCAAAAACCTGCTTCATAGGTTAATTGGTGTTTTGTGAAACTTCTTGTAGGTTCACCAGAGGTGGGTACGCAGGAATAGTAATACAAACAGTTACAATATGAAGCGCCGGACAGAAAGTAAATTCTCTTACCGATTGACACAAAGGACCGGAGAGCCAGCAGTCCACGGCAGAGCAGCTTCCAGGGGCGGCTTCAACTGGCTGGGCGTTAGCGCGCTTAACCCACAGCAGACTCTGCCAGGAGGAGGCTCCCCGTCCCTTAAATACCTTTTCAATTGATGCCAACGCTTAGAAACCACGCCAAAAATGGTTTTGGTGATAAACAGTTCCTAACAAGGTCTCATGCTATAGTTATACAAGTTCTCCTAATAAGGTTTCGTGCTATAGTTATACTAGTTCTATAAGGTCTCGTGCAGGAGCAAAGAAACAAGGGGTGAGGTCCTGTTCTGTTCAAGCAGGCCAAATATGGTCTTGGGAAGAGCAGACAGAAGCAAGGACAGCATGGGTTCAACAAAAGTACAAGGATGATCAGATCAGAACTTACATTTCTGGTCATTTTCCTTACAATTGGTTCTCTAAATTGTCCTTAGGTGGGGATGAGAGTGCGTGTGATTGTGGCAGACTGGCGACCTGTCCAGGGTCTACCCTGCCTTTGGCCTGAAGTGGCCAGGTTAGGCTCCAGCAGCCCCGTGACCCTGAAAGGGCAAAACGGTTAGAAAATGGATGGATGGAGGTCAAAACGGTGCAAATCGGCTCGTTTCTCTCATAGCTTTATTCTGACATATGAAGTTGGTTAAGTGTAGGACTGGAACGGGGTAAATCAGGGTTCAATTCCAGTCAGTAGCCACAAGAAGGCCAGAGTCTGGGTCTCCTTGTGCTGGTCCCCAGTTCAGATACAATACCGGGTTGTATCAGGAAGGGCATCCGGCCTAAAAATCTCTGCCATACCACCTGTGTGAAGCAGTGAAAGCTACTTTTCTGTTAACCCGAAAAGTGAATATTATTATTAATTTTTCATCCCTAATCAATGTTCAAATGGTTGGCAGGTCCATGAATTAAAGGGAATGTGATCTATCCATCGCTACCAAATCCAAGTCCTTGATTGGTCAAAGTCTGACCAATCAACTTTCAGTGTGCGTTAGGGCTGCCACGATTAGTCGACTAATCGATGACTAATCAACTATTAAAATAGTCGACAACTAATTTAATAGTCGATTAGTCGTTACTTTATAATATATGGAGTTAGAGTGTCGTAAAGTTGAAAGTTATAATAAAAATATGCTAGCTTTTTAGACTATTTTGGCATTTATCAAGATTTGTTTAAGCTATTTGGAGTTTAGCTAATATTTCAGCTACAAAGCTAGCTATTCTGGTTAATTTAGGCTTTTTCTGTTTTTTTTTGGCTAACTTGGTGTTTAGCTAATATTTCAGCTAGATGCTAGCTGTTTGGCTAAGTTAAGCTTTTTAAAAAAAAAGTTTTTTGGGTGTTTGGAATTTAGCTCATTTTTAAGCTACATGCTAGCTATTTTGGAAAATTTAGGATTTTTCTTTCAGTTTTTTAAGGCTATTTTTGAGTTAAGTCACATGTCAGCTACATACTAGCAGTTTTGGCTAGCTGAGGCTTTTCATTATTTTTTAGGCTAATTGGAATTTAGCTAATATTTCAGCCACAAGCTAGCTATTTCTGGTTAATTTGGGCTTTTTTCAGTTTTTTAGGCTAACTTGGTGTTCAGCTATTATTTCAGCTAGATGTTAGCAGTTTGACTAACTTAAGCTTTTTTAAAAAAAAAGTTTTTTAGGGTGTTTTGGAGATTAGCTAATATTTAAGCTATATGCTAGCTATTTTGGAAAATTTTTGATTTTTTTTCAGTTTTTAGTTAAGTTCATATGTCAGCTATGCTAGCAGTTTTGGCTAGCTGAGGCTTTAAATTATTTTTTAGGCTAATTTGGAGTTTAGCTAATATTGCAGCGACAAGCTAGCTATTCTGGTTAATTTAAGCTTTTTCCGTTTTTTTTGGCTAATTTGGTGTTCAGCTAATATTTCAGCTAGATGCTAGCTGTTTTGGCTAACTTAAACTTTTTGAAAAAAAAGTTTTTAGGGTGTTTGGAATTTAGTTAATATTTAAGCTACATGCTAGCTATTTTGGAAAAATTTAGGATTTCTTTCAGTTTTAAGGCTATTTTGGAGTCAATTAACATGTCAGCTACATACTAGCAGTTTTGGCTAAGCTGAGGCTTTTAATTCTTTTTTGGCTAATTTGGCATTTAGCTAATATTTTAGTGCTATCAGCTTTAGTGTTTTTAGCTATCAATTTCAGCATCTTCGCTATCGTCACTCGCTTCAGCTTCAAAATTCAGCTTGCAGCATTCACACAAGCATTTTCGCAGATAATGCTTGTGTGAATATATTTAGTTTAGTTTGTTTAAAGCTAATAATGGTTAAGATGTGTTTTTTACATCCAGTTTGTGCATGACCCGATTAGTCGACTAATCGGAAAAAATAATCGGTGATTAGTCGACTATTAAAATAATCGTTTGTGGCAGCCCTAGTGTGCGTTCAGTTGGTGCACTTTTTGAATGTAAACCCCAAAACAGTGATAGAAACTTGGGTAGTGACGGTGGAAGACCAAAACACGCATTTATGGACGTTGACATTGGAAGTTGTGGGTTGGACGTCCATTGCCGAGGGCAACGTGAACGTAACATAACAGTCAAAGCGTTTCTATGATCTCTCAGCTTTTGGTGTAGCTGTTGTGTTACCACATGAACAGTTGAGCGTTTGTTGATTCACGGACGGCCGTTGTGTTTTCGCTGCGGCTCGGCTGGTATTAAATGTATAGATTAGGAGGCCAGATGGATTACGCCTGAAGATGAGGGGTCTGAGGAAGGATGGATGGGAGCTTTAGAGCTTAATGGAATCAATAGGTTCTAAGTGTCGTCTTTATCCCGCGCTGATGGGATCATTCCAGCGCGCCGGGAGGGCACCCTGACTTTCGCCATCCTCCTCACCTCGCCTCAGCTTCAGCAGTCGAGTGCCAAAGTTTTGCGCCAGCCGGCGGCGAGGATGTGTGACTGTGATGCTTCAGAGGAAGCATCTGTCAGCGGAGACTGTGTCTGACGCTGTTAGCCCGCTCCTCTCTGCTCTTCGGGGGGCCGGTGGGGGGAATTCCACATTAGCCACGGCTGGGCAAGCCCAAGGTTTCTTCATTCATCCAGGTGTGCAGGCGGGTCCCCCGCCGCCCCACTCCCCGCCCGATCGATAACTCAATAACATTTTTCATACCGCCGGCTCGTGGAGATGTTGACCGCAGAGCGTGAGGGACTCCCCAGTGCCGGTGGCACGTCTGTGTTCCTGATGATTCCTCCAGATGTTTCCTTTTAATAAAAGCTGGTAACGAGGTTTGGGAAACCCGTTTCTGGTTCTGATGAGGCTGATGTGGTTTCAGATGGAGGTGCTGCAGGAGTGCAAAATGATGATTCCAGACTGCCACCGCCGTCTGACCGTCGCACACGCAGACCTGCTTCAGCTGCTCGTAAGTTCCTGTCATCCTAATACAAAAGGATAAAACATCTAAGCTTGAAGGACAGCTCAAAGGTCTCCAACCTTTGTCAGAACTGGTTTAACCCCTTAGCTACCCAAAAAAAGGACATCAAAGTTAAAAAAATATTTTTTGGACGTAAAAAAAAAAGTTTTTTCTAAAAATACTTAGGGGCTCTGTAAAAAAAAATTAACTAGGTTAAAAAAAAAAGTTCTAGTTACTAACCAGAACTTGTTTTTCTAAAAATGAAAAGAAAAAGAAAAAAAAAAGTCTGGGTATTAGAGTATTAGGGCCACTTTATAAGAGCATTTTATTTTGAAAATTATTACTTTAAATCTCTTAAATTTACAAGAAAAAGGTCGTAACTTCTAAATTAAGAGAATAAAGTCTTATATTTATGACTTTTAGAGTCATAGGCTAAATTTATGACTTTTAATCTCGTAAATTTACGAGATTTAAAGTCGTAATTTTTGATAAAAAACTAGTAATATTACCTTTTTTTTTTTTTTTGGCCCCAATACTCGCAGTCGTAGGTGCACACCAGACAGTAACTTTTTTTCTCTAAAAATTGAATTAAAAAAAATATTCTGGTTACTAAGATAAATGCCACCAGTTACTAACCAGAATATTCTTTCAATTTTTTTAAAAAGCAAAAAAAAAAATGACTTCCATTTTTTCTTCTATTTCCCCTTAGGGACTCCATACCTTGGGGAGTATTATACATACAATCAATATTTTTAAAAAACTTCTTAATGTTCAGGCAGTTCTGACAATATTTTCACCGACCGCTCCATAAGAGGTCAAAGTTGGTGCTTGATTTTTATTTTAAGTTTCCTGTTTCCAGAAAATCTGTTTTACAACTTATGATGCTCTTATATTGAATGTAGTTTAACAATAGTGTGTTATAATAGAGTGTTAGGACCACCTTAAAATATCAAAATGAACACAGTTACGAGAAGTCGTAAAATTACATTAAAATGTTTTTTTTTTCTAGAATAAGCCAGTAAAACTATGAGAAAAAAGCTGTTAATGTTGAAGGAAAACACCATTCTTTTTCCAGACTATAGTTTGATCTTGAGGCCCGCGAATATCCTTATCAATACAAAAGTTTTATTTCTGATTCACTGAAAGTTTTCTTTCATATTTGTGAAACCAGCGCTGACTGAACCGCCCAACGTTTCTCATAATGCAACACGAGTTTGGTTCTTCCTTTGTTGTTGTTTACATTTTCACAGTGAACAGTCTCATATATTTTATGACTTAAATCTTGTAAATTCTCAAACTAAAACTTTACATTTTAATTTTATTATTATATAATATCAACTCTTTTACTCAATTCTACAATTATTCTCATGAAATGTTGATTTTGTTTCTTGTAATTATAACATTTTGTTTTCTTAAATTAAAAGATTGTGTTTGAAAAAGTGCGATTTGTTTTCATAATTTAACGACTTTATTCTTTTATGACTTTTTCCTCATAATTTTACAACTTTATCATTAAGTAATTATGACTTTTTTATTTTAGAACTTTTTTCTTTAAAAAATAATGACTTTTGTGATGTGAATAACGACTCATTTCATAACTAAAATTATGACTTCTGTTTATAATTCTTGACTAAATTCTTGTAACATTGACTTTTCTTTCATTTGGCTGCTTTATTCCTTTAAAATTCTGCCTTTTTTCTCATTTCACAACTTTTATTCTTGTACATTTTTGACATTCTTGTCAAAACCAACTTTATTCTTGAACAATTACAACTTCTGTTATGTCATTTTATGACTGTATTCTTGTAAAATTATGACTTTTTATATACATTTGCAACATTTTTTCTCATAACTATACCACTTTATTCTTGTGACTTTTTATTTATTTATTTTCATGGTGTCCCTTCTGCTTCATCATAGTCTGTAGATATTTTACAGAAGATAAAAACTCAATGATTCATTCTATTTTGTTTTTATTACCTTTTTTATTTCTTTTTAACTTCAAAAAATTTCCCCAAACATTTGGTTTTTTTATTGATTTTGGAGCTGTGCTTTGAGAACGTAGACAAATTTAAAACACGCGACTGAAGTTAATGATCTGAAAGAAACTGGATGGATGTGGAGGATAGGATGTGGTATTTTTCAAAATAAAACGTACTTCAGCATCAGAAAATACACAAACTGAAAATAATGTCAGTTACTGTCAGTATTTTCGCTGTCGTAGGGAAATCATTGATCATCACTTCACTCAAATCTGTTTGTTTCAGAGGTTCAGTGGCTTTAGTCAAGATTTTGACTTTCATTTTTAATTTTTAAGTTTTATATTAAGTGTAAAGTGACTGTTATTTTTCTCATGATTTTAGCATTTAAATCCAGATTTTACTTCAAAGTTTGACCATTAATCTCAGATTTTCTGAGTGTGACAGATCTCAGATTTTGAATTTTAGGGTTTGATTTTGTTTTTTTATGCTGTGATTGTAATTTGTTTTCATTGCTTCAAGTTTTTAGAATTCTGATTTAGGTCTCAGATTCTGTCATCAGTTTTTTTCTTTCTGTATTTGAACATAAATGTTAAGTTATAGTTTAGATTTTGTATTATAATATCTGAATATTTGCATCAGAATTAAGTTAATTTAGGAATTTTTATATCAAAACTTTGACTAAAGTCGGGGATTAAAGAACTTCCTTTTAATCCTAAAGGTTATCAAATTAAAAGTTTTACAGTTTATTCCAGGGTTTTGAAATAAATGTGAAAAAATGTAGCAAAACCTTATTATGCAAAAGTAATATTTCTGACTTTAATCCCAGATTTTTTAGGATTTGAGATATTTTTGCTGAAATTTTAAGTCTAATTATAAATATTATAATAATTTTAAACTTTTATTTTGAAATTAAAAGAAGATTGTCATAATTGGCAAACTTGAAATGAGAATCTCCAAACATTTAAGATAAATTTGAGATTTTGTGTGGAGACAGAATACTATATTTGTGCTCATATTTCTTAAATTCAAATTTGGAGAGTAGCTGTAAAACATTTTTTTAAATATTTAGCTTTGTTGGAATGAAACCTCTTATATTCTTGAATTCTGTCCGTTTTCTTACTGATGTCAGAGTAATCCAGATTTTTTGTGTCGCAATCCAAATTTAAACCAGAGATTATGAAATAAAAATGTTTTAAATGTCTGAATATTTGTATATATAAAGTAAAAAATACTGAAGTTTATGTGCTCTGACATTAAGGTCAAAATTTTATAAATAAATAAATAAATTTTGTTTGTTTTGAGTTTACATCCAGCCTGACCTGTGGGTGTTCAATCACGTCCAGATTCTAAATTTTGTTTATGAAACGCTGGCTGTGGCTGAACGGCGTGCGTTTATACGGGACGCCAAAGTGGCGAGAAGAAGCAAAAAAGTCTCATCTTCATCATCATCATCATCCCGCAGACTTCTACTGTAACTTCCCATCAGCTCAGCTGTTGCCACGGTGACCACCGCAGGAACTCGAGTCACGCCGTCCTCCTCCGTAGCGGCTAATATTAAAGTTTTCTGTCGGCGCGGCGACGGCGGCGCTAACTCCGACTGTGTGTCTCCAGGAGGCGGAGGAGGAGCTGGCGGAATCGGAGGAGTACAAAGAGGCCAGGACGGTGCTGGACTCGGTGAAGCTCGACGGATGACGCCTTCCTGTTCTCCGCCCATTCCATTCTCGTCGGGCCTTCTCCGGCGGAGGCCAGCCCAGTTCAATCACAGTTTCTGCTCTGTTGTAATTATTTCTACTTTGTGAAAAACCACAAGAAAATGATAAAAATCTTCACTTTGTACTGGAGAATCCTGGAGTTTTCCTTCGCTTTGTTTGGTTTTCCTAACATTGTGAATTCCCGATTGGACGGGCGGGTTACTCCTCACACGGATGGATCAGCTGCGATCCTGATGCCCGCAATAAAGATGAGAGCCTGTCAGTCTGATGACGAACGCCGCCGCCGCTCATGAGTGACGGAGCGCCGTCTCATCCAAACCCCACCTTACCTCCCGGTCCCGCCTAAATAGTCATACTAATAAATGAACTCAATTGCCAGACAAATTAAGGTTACATTTGACTTGATCCGTATTTTACAGATTTCGATAATTATCGGGATCACCCCCAAAGTGTCATTACCGCCCTAATGAGGCGCTGCTACTCCGTGACATCCACCCCGCTCCATCTCGTTAAGGAAATCGCTCTTCAATGCTGATTATTTTATTTGGAGGTATAATTATATTTCTTTCGGATAAATCACGTCCTAATGGAGTCCGTGCAGAGGGCAGAGCCGCTAATTGAGGCATGAGATGCGGCGGCGGGGCGTCGCACCTGCGCTCTGCGGCGGCGGCGGCGGTGCAGGTGATTCTTCCTGAAAGCAGCGTTTTAGCGAAAGGTCAACCCAAAGTTGAGCTTTCCCCTCCCTTTCCACGCTGGAATGACTCGGATTCGAACCCCGGCCGCTTCAGTTTTTTCCAGAGCGGCTTCGTGGGGGGTGGAGGGGTGGGGGGGTGGAGTGTCCTTTGTTCACCTGGGAGCCGCTGCAGATGGAGGATCGATTATTTTCTTTTTCCTCACAGCTAATCTCTAATTGAGTGAATTTCTAATGTGAAGGCGGAGCAGAAAATAAAAAGCTCTGAAGTTCGGACGCCTGGAGGTCACAGGTTCGAGTCCCTTTCCAGTTGATTGTGCCATTTGTTTTGGTTTTGATTTTTTTCTATATAATAAAAATGATTTTGACTTAAATGTGTTGCAGCCTTTTATATTTTTAAACGTTGGACAGTAAATAAAGAAGTAAAATCAGAATAGAATTATTTTTATTTTAAAGAACAGATGAAGATGTAAACATGCATGATGCATTCAGGGGCAGCTACAAAGCTGGGATAATTGGGCTTTTAACCATAAATGCTTTTTCAAATAATTTAATTTATCCTCGAATGATAATTCTTTACAATGTCCAGACTGTTGCTTTTGAAAAATGTAGATCCTTAAAAAAATAAACTATAATCCTTCCTCGATATTAATAGAGGAAAAATCAGAAAACAAAGATAGTGACAAAAGTTTCTGAATGTTCAAATACTTGGAACTGAAATCTGTTCTCATTTTTCTGATTCCAAACTTGAAAGGAAAAGTAAAAAAAAATGTAATTAAAAACAAACATAAACATACATTTTGTCAAAATGTCGCCTTAAGTCTGATGGCGAGTAAAATATCTAAAGATTGTAACTCAATTAGACACACTTTAAATTAATTTAAAGGAAATTAAAGTTATTTGAATATTAATATCAATTTATTGGTCAAAAATCAAGTTCTAAATGTATAATTTAGTCTAAAACATAATTTTAGATAAAAACTTTTTTTTATTCTGATAAAAATACAGATTTTTTTTTACTTTTACAAAATGTTTTGGTTACTTTTACATTTTTAGTTTATCTGAAATACAAAAAAAAAAAAAAAAAAAAAAACTCACCCAAATTTCCCAGCATTTCACCGGTACTTGAACGCAACACAAACAAAAGCTAATGTTTGTACAATATCCTGTTCGTGCTGGATCCGCACCTGCATCCAACCCTCGTTTAATATTTTTTTATAATTAAAAATGTTCGAAAAAAAGGGTTGAGTATTTATTATTTTCTACTTTATATTAAAAATAAAATAATTTGTTTTCATTTAAGATAATTTCTCTGTATTTAATTAAATCTTCAGAATAATTTGGATCAATTTTATTTCATTCTCTTCACTGATTAAAAATCGTTTGATTTGTTTGGAAACTTGTGACATTTTGTGCAAATATGAAATCAACTCCTTTTTTTTTGGCGCCTCAGAAACACACTGACATGTGTGTGTCCGCGCGGGTTAAATATGACCTCATCCACGCGTGTTTGTGCAACGATAAACGGGAAGAATGATGAGCGTCACGCCCCTGAGAGCTGCGCAAAAACGACTCATTGGATTTTACGCATAAATGAAACTAAAACACTCATAAATAACTTTTTACGCATGAAGTTTTGGATCCACATTTCTAAGGATCCACTGTTGAATTAAAAATAAAACATGCGCAATCTCTGTAATCCAGCCGGCTGTGTCGGTCCATCCTCGCGCGCCGCTCGTGCCATCAGTTTGGAGACGCGTAAAGGGAAAGAGCCGCGCGCGGCTTCACGCTCGGACGCCTCCTTTGTGGCCCAGATATCAACGCTCAAACCTCTGGTGGTTTTCCTTTTCACCTGCCAGGAGGTTTTGGTTCATTTATCCAAAAATGTTGGTCATATTTTGGCACGTGCGTGCGCAGAGGGAGCGGGAACCGGCGGGCCTTCTGTGATCTGGACTCGTTTCCAGACTCCTCTCCCTTTTTGCGCCTTTTTACGCACGAGGCTCTGAAGGATCCAGAAACGGTCTGGGTGAATAAAGTTTGCTTTGACACGGAAATCGGAGGCCACGTGGCTCCTCTTCATCCCTCCCGCTGTGCCAACAAGCCCCGCGGCCGCGCGCGCAATTAAACAAATATTGTGTCGTTTTGCGGCTGTGATATTAAATCAGTATATTTTATTGGGCGTAATTTGGAGGAGAAATCAAAGCCAATTACAAGAATGAGGAGGAATGAACTTGTGGGATGTGAGAGA
This sequence comes from Oryzias javanicus, assembly GCA_003999625.1. Taxonomy (NCBI): domain Eukaryota; kingdom Metazoa; phylum Chordata; class Actinopteri; order Beloniformes; family Adrianichthyidae; genus Oryzias; species Oryzias javanicus. Next base: position 26,482,970 of record CM012448.1, read on the forward strand.
ATGGAGGGAGAGGAAGAGGAGGAGGAGGAGGAGGAAGAGAGGCGCGCTGATTGGTCCTCCTTTGCAGGAGCTCGTGGCTTCACTCCTGCGTTAAGCGCCTCCCCGTTCCTCTAAACTACATTATAATGCAACCAAGCTCCCTTTTTAACCACAAACCGAATTTGCTTTCATTTACGCGATATATATTCCTTAAATAGGTTAAAGTCGTAGAGATTTTTTTATTTATTTATTTGGTTCTGGGGAGGGAGGCTAGCGTTTCGCCCTGGAGCGGTGCGCAATGCTCTCTCACGCCGACCTCCTGGATGCTCGGCTCGGTGAGTTAACATCACCCAACTCCGCTCTTCAATTCTGCTGTAAGCTGGAGCAACTTTTTCCTCCTCTCACAAAATTGTCAATTTGCTTCTCGTTTTGTCCTTAATGCGCCTGAAGTGAACTAAACTCGCTTAATTCATTGGGAAAGTAATTATTATTATTACCATGATTATTATATTACTGCGTAATTTGATTTCTGGAGCTGCATGGAGAGCTAGCTGCATGCTTTTTTTCCCCTCTTTGCTTTTCCCGCGGAAATGATGCTTTTGAAAGGTTGTTGAGCCGCGTCGGCCGCGTGCGTAAAGCTCACGCGCCGGTTTGTCTGCAGGGATGAAGGATGCCGCGGCGGAGCTTCTGGGCCACCGGGAGGCTCTGAAGTGCCGGCTCGGAGGCGGCGGGGGAGGCGGTCCGGACCCGGGGCACTCCGGGGAGCTGGGCCCGGGTCCGGACGGCGTGGAGGGAGCCACGATGCTCCCCGGCGATGACATCAGCGGCGGCGGCGGCGGCGGCGGCGGCGGCGGAGGCTCCAACCCGGTGCAGGTGAACGGTAAGGAGCAGGACAAGCAGCAGCAGAACAGCAACCCCAACCAGGGCGGGGGGCAGCAGACCCAGAAGCAGAAGCGGCACCGGACCCGCTTCACTCCGGCGCAGCTCAACGAGCTGGAGAGGAGCTTTGCCAAAACGCACTACCCGGACATCTTCATGCGCGAGGAGCTGGCGCTGAGGATCGGCCTGACGGAGTCCAGAGTGCAGGTGGGGAGCTGGAGCCACCCCCCTTTTATTTATCCATTTCTATTTGATAGAAAAAGCAAAAAAAAAATATTATTTTAAATTAAAAAAAAAAAACTTGATTTGCCAGTTTTTGTATAAAAATTGCATTGTAAAATTAAACGAATAAAAAGTAAATAAACGTTTAAACTCATTAAATAAATTCAAAATAATAAAGATCGTTTTTAAATAGTGCAGAATATTTTTTATATTTTTTTCCTATTTTGTTTTTCTCATAAATTAAAATTATTTTTTTCCAGCTTCTAAAATGCGCTAAAATAATTTATTTTAAGTCTAATTTAATAAATAAATGTTTTAATTGTTAAAAACGACTCAGTAATAATTCACATCCGCTTTATTTCTGTAATTTATCGACCAGAAATAAAGTCCGCGCGGCGCGCGCGCCTCTTCCAAACATCCTCGCTAAAACTCTTCAATCCTCCTCTGCGCGCTCACGTGTGAAATAAGAGCTTTCTTCACATTTACATAAAATCAGAATTAGTGAAATGATGCTCGTCCGCTGCTTTGATGATGATGAGGAGGAGGAGGAGGAGGAGGAGATCCTCACGTGCGCTCCAGTCCTCTCCTCCAAACCGACGAGGCTTTTTTTTTGGATTTCACGGCTCTCTTATCACCCCCCCCTCCTCCTCCTCCTCCCCCCCACTTTCCCCAAGCAAACCGCCACATTAATCACGGACGACCGTTTATCCAGCGGCGGCGGCGGCGCGCGAGGAACGCGCCGCGGCGGGAAGATGGATCACAGCGAGCATCATCTTCAGAGGCTCCGCAATCCAACAAAACGATTGTATTTATGTCAGAAGAGCTGATAGAGCCAAAAATCAAACCTGATGAGGATAAAATGCAAAAGATAAAGACATTTTTCATCTTAAAATAGATTTTTAAATGATTAAAATAACAGTAAACCTCCATAAATGCTTTATTGTTTCATTTTTGGAGCTTTTTAAATTGTAAATAGATTCTTTGAAATGCAAAAATAAAAGCAAATAATTAAAAGAAAATAAATATATTTAAGTTTAAATTCAAAAATGATTTATTGAATTTGATTATTTTTAAAGCAGACAAATCCTAAATATTTTTTAAAGAATATCCAATAAACACATTAGAGTTTATTTGCATTAAAGTATAAAGTCTGTGTGATTTTGTGGAGAACCTCCACCTCATGACTCCACCCTCTCCGCCCGCAGGTTTGGTTCCAGAACCGGCGCGCCAAATGGAAGAAGCGCAAGAAGACCACCAACGTGTTCCGCGCGCCGGGGACGCTCCTGCCGACGCACCACGGCCTGCCGCAGTTCCCGTCCGCGGCGGCGGCGGCGGCGGCCATGGGCGACAGCCTGTGCTCCTTCCACGCCAACGACACCCGCTGGGCCACGGCGGGCATGCCCGGCGTGTCGCAGCTGCAGCTGCCGCCCGCGCTGGGCCGCCAGCAGGCCATGGCGCAGTCGCTGTCCCAGTGCAGCCTGGGCGCGGGGCCTCCGCCCAACTCCATGGCCCTGTCCAACATGTCGTCCAACGGGTCCGGCCTGCAGTCGCACCTGTACCAGCCCACCTTCCCGGGGATGGTTCCCGCGTCGCTGTCCGGCCCGACCAACGTGAGCGGCTCCCCGCAGCTGTGCAGCTCCCCGGACAGTGACGTGTGGAGAGGGACAAGCATCGCGTCGCTGCGCCGCAAAGCGCTGGAGCACACAGTTTCCATGAGCTTCACCTAGACCCGCTGCTGCTGCTGGATGTTTGTGGAGACCACCCGCGCGCGTGCGCACTCTGGCCCGGTTCCGTTTGAAGCTATAACTTATCATTTCGCATGTATTTATTTGTATAAAACAAACTTTTTTTGGGGGGGTTATTTATTTATTTATTTATTTATTTGGCGCTGCGAGACATTTGCTGATGAGGACAAACTCTGGAAACCTTCACCCCCCACCCCCTCCTGTTGCACATGCAGAGTGTGCATGTGTGGGGGGTTGTGCACCGTGGACGCGCACAAACTGGACCCGTGGAGGTTTTAAAAACCGTAAAGAGGAGAGGATCAGGAGGACTGCATGTGCTGCCACAAAAAAAAAAAAAAAAAAAAGAAAAATGAAATCAAATCCACGAGGAAAAAAATACATAAATAAAGGGAGGGGGGCACTATAAATTAAAGACTATACGCTGTTCTATAGGATGTTTTGTGTAGCAGAAGCTCTCTTGTTCCCATTTGGTCAGTTTGTGATCAGTTCTGTCTGTGCTTATTCTCAAAGATGCATTTTTCTTCAATGTTTGATCCATTTTGTTTCATGTTTCTATCGATTCAGTGTAAAAAGATCCAATAAAGCCCATTTTCGATGATGCCACGACACAGAAACGCTCGTTTCTTCAAACGGCTGATCCTAAACATCAGCGCCACAGTGCGCTGAGGACGTTTCTATGCGCGGTCAGCATCTGTATGCCTAAAAAAATATGCGTTTTCCTCATAATTGTGCAGAGAAAATGACAAAAGTAAATGATGTATATATTTAAAATATGCGTAAAATGACATTAAAAAAATCAATACTGCAACGATTGCAACGATAAAAAAGGAAACAGGTTCTTTAAAAATAAAAGCCCCCAAATTTAAAATCAATATTCAATAATTGCAATGAAATTATAAGTCAGAGTCAATTTGTAGGAGAATTAAACTGAGAATGAGGAAATAAAATAAGAAATAAGGAAGAGTTTCCTCCAAATCAACAAAAAGACTGTTAAAAAAATGACAAAAACCTCAAAAGAACCATCAGACTCATGCTTCTCTTTGGTTTGTTTGTTGCATTAATATAACTGTTATTTTATGCTGATAATTAATCACTTTTATCTGCAGAAATCAGAGGAATTGTTGTGAAAAACTAGAGAAATTAAAACATATTTTTGTTTGTTTTACCAAAAAAGTACATTTTCTTTCTTATTCTAATTAAATAATCAGCCAGCTTTAATCATTTAAAAATTCAAATAAGGTTTCCAGAAATGTTTAAATAAATAAAATACAAAATGCAGTTTTGAAACAATAATTCTATTAAATGAGAAACAATAGAAACGTTGAATGTAAAGATGCTGATCCTAAACTGAAACCAGATAAAATTTGAATTTGGTTCTGTTTTCTTGTCAGAATGAAGAAATCACCTCAATGTTGTTTAAAACTCAAGCAGCTGAAACATCCCAGAGAGAAACAGGAAGTCTCCATCCAGGAAAATTCAAGATTAATAGTAAAAAAATTAATCAAATTCGTCAATTCATCAAAATCAAATATATTATCTGCAGGTTTGGGACAACAGAAAACCTGAACGACCGACTGCGTAGAATCCAAGAACATGAGGAGGGCTTCTCCAGGGATTATGGGAAAAAGTGCAGAACATCTGAATTATCCCAAAAACCTTTAGACAAATGTTTTCTAATGTAAGAAATACACGGTGGTGGTAGAGTAATGATGTGGGGCTGCTGACAGTTTGAATGATTAAAAATAAAATAAAAAAGATTCATGAATTCAGGAGGAAATGAAGATCTAAACCCAGCAGAAAGTCCACCTCTGGATGGATCGGCCCAAAGGTTCTGAAAGTTCTGGTTAAAGTCGGAACTAAAACTGGAAGTAGATTTTGTTTTATGATCCTCCAAAAATCTGCAAATGTCCCAAAACAAGCTGGAAGGGAAGAAAAGGTTTCCTCATAAATGTGGAGGGAAGTTATTTAAGTGACATCATCGGTTAAAGTTTATATTCAGTAAAGTCTGAGTCAGACATTAAAAATAAAAAAGTGAACATTTTCCCTTTTTTTAAGCCCAACTTTAAATCAGAATCCAGATGTAATAAAACAGATTTTTGGTTTTATTTCCTTTCATCTCTTTGCAGGAATGAGATGTTTGGGCTGAGTCATGCTTTATAACAACCATGACTCAGCAAAAATCCTCTAATCAAATCTGCTAATCCTTCAATCAAATGATGTGGCCATCAAGCCAAACACCAAACTGAAGATAGAAAGCAACAGACTGTTTTATCATACAATATGTTGGCATTTACTCCAGATGATAAACAGTAAACTGCAGCTTTGAAGGGATTTTATGTGGATTTCTGATGTTCAAATGATCATTTTAATGTTTCCCATTAGTGGAAGATCACAAGATCAGTAAAAGTGCAGAAGAAGAAGAAAAAGAAGAAGAAAAAGAAGCTCTAAAATGACAGAATGTATTTGTTGAAGGATCAATCCTGAGGATCAGAGTTCAGGTTGGAACAGATCGCCGTGATCCCGTCAGATCTTACTGTTTTCTTTATTTGTCTGTTTCAAATCATGCAATATTAAAGAACAAGCTTTCATAAAACACATTTCAAAATAAAAGTGGATTAAATCAACAATGTAATGAATGTAATGAAAAAGTAACTTTTACATGTCAAACACATTTTATTTATTAAATTTAGACTGTTTACTGTCTTGCCTCTTTAAATAAACAATACATTTTATATATATATATATATATATATATATATATATATATATATATATATAATATATATATATATATATATATAAATACTATGCTAAAGATGAGATAAAATAAATTAAATTGTCAGAAAAACTCAAGGGATCAAGCATCAAGCAAGTAAAAACACTAAAAACATACAAAAAAATTCAAGGGGAAGGAGAATAAAGAAATAAATTAAAAGAAAAGTACGCAAGACATAAAACATTTTAATTATAAACACCATAAAAAGTAAAATATTGGATCAATTCACAAACATTCTGTAATATTTACCTTTAAAAATGATTAGTTTTCATGAAAGTTAAAAATTCTGAGTCAACTTAAGAATTTAATTTGATGAAAACTAATACTCTTAAATGTAATAAATTACAGTTGTTAATTGATCTAGTACTTTACTTTTTTACAGTTTACATTTAAAATGGTTAGTTTTCATGAAAATTAAAAATTTGGCTTGGTGATTTAGAAATTAAAATTTTCATAAAAACAAATATTTTTAAACGTAATAAATTACAAACCTTTGTGAATTGATCCAATGTTTCACTTTTTAGTGTATACATAAATAGATAGAAAAAAACAGACATCCAAACCAAAAATCTGTAGTGCAGAGAACGCTTAATAAGCAAAAAAAAAAAAAAAAAAAAACATAATTTGCATTTGATTAATTGAAAAAAAGCTTTTGTAAACATGAAATAACATATAACAGACGATTCCATAATATTTAGGCTGATTTATTTAAATAAATATGTGACTTCCTTTAAAATGGTATGATTACACAATATGCAGATGACTCTGTGCTTTATTTGTTTATTTCTTTCTGAGTATATATTTGCAAAATGCGTCAGCTCTGAATTTTATCTCAACTAATTCTCTAAAGTGAATTCTCAGATATTTTTAAAACCCTAAACTGATCTTTTCCTTAGAATGTGCTCAAATTGACCAAAATGTCCCGATTTTATGTGTTTTTAGTTAAATTTCTGAGAATTTCAACATATATTTTTGGCTTATATTTCACTAATTGGTGGATTCTATTTTCTAATTTTAGGTTATTATTTTTAAATTTGTTCTTAAATTGATGTATTAAATCTTGAGTTGGACCAAAATTCTTAATTTCTGTTTCTTTTATGATTTTTAGCTAAAATCAAATCCTCTCTGTCAGAACAGGCTTCTGTCACAGAAAATACCAAACAGAATCAAATATTTTTTTTACTTTCTGCCAACAGATGTGAAGTAATATTACACGAATGTAACAATTTGTTTCACCATCAGCCAGGTTAATTAGTTTGTGGAAACGGGTAACCTGTTTTTCATTGGATAATTTGTCACACGGTGACGAGGCAGCCAATTGTGCAGTCAGTGTGTCACAGAGAATGTGAGGCTGAGCCAATGTTTATGCTACTTATTCCACACAAATAAATGAAATCAGTCAATAAACCATCCGAGGGTGAATATGGCTCTCTCTCTCTCTGCCGGGTTATGAATGAGGCCTCATTAATTTTCCAGTTTGTGAGGGAGGAGGGGGGCGGGGTGGGGGTGGGGGGTCTGTTGTTGTGTTTTTGGGACATATTTATATGAACACATTTATTTCTGGTGTTTATATTTGCGGTAAAGAATGAAGGAGTGTTTCCACCGAAGGTTTAAAGAAACTTCCTTTCATGAACCGACGACTTGAATAAGATCAACCAGATTCTGTCGGCTTTACTTTAACAGCTACAATAAAGGGTTTAAACTATTTCTGATATCAGTTTGTTTTTGCTGATCTGTTTTTAGATCATGAATGAATAGATAGAATGGATGATGAATAAAAGGATGGATGGATAGTTGCTAAAAAGACATGATGATGATGATGATGGTTGAGTGGAAGAAAGTTGGATGTCTGGATTGAAGTAATGGAGGGATGAAAAAAGAGGAATGTACACGGGTTGGAAGAATAGATGGATAATGTATGTATGGATGGATGGATGGATGACTAGAGGGATGGATGGATAACAAGAGGGATGGATGGATGGATGACTAGAGGGATGGATGACTAGAGGGAAGGATGGATGACTAGAGGGAAGGATGGATGATGACTAGAGGATGGATGGATGACTAGAGGAAGGATGGATGGAAGACTAGAGGGATGGATGGAAGACTAGAGGGATGGATGGATGAAGACTAGAGGGATGGATGGATGGATGACTAGAGATGATGGATGGATTACTAGAGGGATGGATGGATGGATGGATAACAAGAGGGATGGATGGATGGATGACTAGAGGGATGGATGGATGACTAGAGGGATGGATGGATGACTAGAGGGATGGATGACTAGAGGGATGGATGACTAGAGGGGAGGATGTATGACTAGAGGGAAGGATGGATGACTAGAGGGAAGGATGGATGGATGACTAGAGGGATGGATGGATGACTAGAGGTATGGATGGATGGATTACTAGAGGGATGGATGGATGGATGGATAACAAGAGGGATGGATGGATGACTAGAGGGATGGATAACAAGAGGGATGGATGGATGGATGACTAGAGGGATGGATGGATGACTAGAGGGATGGATGACTAGAGGGAAGGATGATGACTAGAGGGAAGGATGGATGACTAGAGGGAAGGGATGGATGATGACTAGAGAAGGATGGATGACTAGAGGGAAGGATGGATGGATGACTAGAGGGAAGGATGGATGGAAGACTAGAGGGATGGATGGATGGAAGACTAGAGGGATGGATGGATGGATGACTAGAGGGATGGATGAATGACTAGAGGGATGGATGACTAGAGGGATGGATGAATGACTAGAGGGATGGATGACTAGAGGGAAGGATGGATGACTAGAGGGAAGGATGGATGACTAGAGGGATGGATGGATGGATGACTAGAGGGATGGATGGATGACTAGAGGGAAGGATGGATGGAGACTAGAGGGATGGATGGATGGATTACTAGAGGGATGGATGACTAGAGGGATGGATGAATGACTAGAGGGATGGATGACTAGAGGGATGGATGAATGACTAGAGGGATGGATGACTAGAGGGATGGATGAATGACTAGAGGGATGGATGACTAGAGGAAGGGAAGGATGGATGACTAGAGGGAAGGATGGATGACTAGAGGGAAGGATGGATGGAAGACTAGAGGGATGGATGGAAGACTAGAGGGATGGATGGATGGAAGACTAGAGGGATGGATGGATGGAAGACTAGAGGGATGGATGGATGGATTACTAGAGGGATGGATGGATGGATAACTAGAGGGATGGAGGGATGGATGGAAGACTAGAGGGATGGATGGATGACTAGAGGGAAGGATGGATGACTAGAGGGATGGATGGATGGATGACTAGAGGGATGGATGGATGACTAGAGGGAAGAGATGGATGGAAGACTAGAGGGATGGATGGATGGATTACTAGAGGGATGGATGACTAGAGGGATGGATGAATGACTAGAGGGATGGATGACTAGAGGGAAGGATGGATGACTAGAGGGAAGGATGGATGACTAGAGGGAAGGATGGATGGAAGACTAGGGATGGATGGAAGACTAGAGGGATGGATGGAAGACTAGAGGGATGGATGGATGGAAGACTAGAGGGATGGATGGATGGATTACTAGAGGGATGGATGGATGGATAACTAGAGGGATGGAGGGATGGATGGAAGACTAGAGGGATGGGATGACTAGAGGGAAGGATGGATGACTAGAGGGATGGATGCATGGATGGATGACTAGAGGGAAGGAGGGATGGATAGAAGACTAGAGGGATGGATGGATGGATGACTAGAGGGAAGGATGAATGGATGGATGACTAGAGGGATGGATGGATGACTAGAGGGATGGATGGATGGATGGATGACTAGAGGGAAGGAGGGATGGATAGAAGACTAGAGGGATGGATGGATGGATGACTAGAGGGATGGATGGAGGAAGGTTTTCCTACTGCTGCGTGAGTCCTTTCTAATCTCTGATCCTTCTCTTGATCTCTGATCCTTCTCTTGATCTGTGATCTGATCCTTCTCTTGATCTCTGATCCTTCTCTTGATCTGTGATCTGATCCTTCTCTTGATCCTTCTCTTGATCTCTGATCCTTCTCTTGATCTGTGATCTGATCCTTCTCTTGATCTCTGATCCTTCTCTTGATCTCTGATCCTTCTCTTGATCTGTGATCTGATCCTTCTCTTGATCTCTGATCCTTCTCTTGATCTCTGATCCTTCTCTTGATCTCTGATCCTTCTCTTGATCCTTCTCTTGATCTCTGATCCTTCTCTTGATCCTTCTCTTGATCTCTGATCCTTCTCTTGATCCTTCTCTTGATCTCTGATCCTTCTCTTGATCTCTGACAGTCTGAATCTGATCCTGTGATCTTCCATCAGTGGATCTCTCCTCCTCTCTGAGTCTATTTTCATGACATGTATCTCTTCTGACACAGAGACTCTGCGTCTGTCTGTAATCCAGATGGATCCACAAAGATCCTGTTTGTTGTCCTAAAATGTTTTAAATCTCTTTGATCTTCAGCGACGGCGTCGGTTCTGATGATGGCGTGCCGCTCTCCCTCCATTTGTCATTGTTTGAAAAGGTCTTAATTGTTTTACATGCAAATAAAGAGATTTAATTTCTGCTCATTATCTATTCAGAGATGAGACAGAAGCTGATGAAGAGCGTCTGGCGCCCCCTGCAGGCCGGCTGTGCTGCTGCGGCGTGCTCGTGTGTCTGTAGGTCAAGGCTGTTAATTAACCTGCTATGAGTGAAACACAGCAATTACATTCATGCTCATGTGACAAATCAAAGTGACAGAAGCTCCGAGGATCTCCTCCTCTACCTCACCGGAGAAATGCTTTCACATCCTTTTGGAGGGTCCAACCGGAGGCCCAAATGTTTAGCCCAGACTTTTGTTCTTAGTGGAGCCAAATGAGGTGAAGGAGAACCAGAATTTATGGTTTTTATTATTATTATTATTTTGAGTTTAGAAATAAAACCAGGAATCAAAGAAAAAAAAACCTGTAATGAAAATCATGTTTTTAACATTTTCTTTAAAGCATTTTTCTGATAAAGGAGGACAAATATAAATATTATTAGGATTAAAGTTGTAATTTTTTTTTGCTTAAATTGTATTTGTGTTGTGAAACATTGTAGCGCTACTAAAGGTAGTAAATGGTTTGTTCATCCATCTTTGAAAACATTTAAATGTATATTTTCACAAACAAAGACGCCACCAGCTCTAGGATGACATCATGAAGTGGGCGGTACCATCACCCAACAGCAGGCGGAGCTTCAGGAATCTTCTAATCAGGTAAAAAAAACTCATGAAAATAATGAATTTTTCATTAATAATTTGTTTTTTTTAGGATTCTATAGTTAATATATGATCATAAACGTGTATATAGTTTACTTTGAAAGGATTAAGAAAATCATAGATGATTTAAACAAAAGTTTATTTTCATCTTTTAAAATTTTAAATTTATGGTTAAAACAAACATTTTTTTTTTTGGATAAAGACTAATAAATTGCAGAGCAATTATTATTGACTGATCCAGTGTTTCACTTTTACAAAAAGTGTCACAAAAATTTGTTAAAAACCTAAAAGAAGGAAATTTGTTCTTCAAAATTAAAATTTCCATTAACATGTTTAGTATTATCACTTTGTTCACTTATTTACTTTCAGTCTGACGGATGGAGAAGATCCAACAGTTTGGATTGAAGCAGGAAGACCTCCTCACCTTCATCTGAATCTGAACCGTCTTCTGACTTTAATTCTTTGTCATTCTCAGATTTCTTGCCAGCTTTGCATCCTTTCAGCCGCTCTGTTCCCCGTTTCATTAACGCTCTCCTCCTGGATGTGTCAAACATAAAATATCTCGCTGGTTTCTCCGCTCAAAGTGATTTTTCTTCTGAGTTTTTTAAGCTTCTACTCAGCAGGAGGAGGACTTTGTTTCTGCTGATCGCCAAAAAATTAAAAATAAATAAAATGTGTTTTTTTTTTAAAACATCCTGTTTGGTTCAGAGACGGGTTCTGTCCACAGAAATGAGCAAAAATAAAATGAACAGTTTAATGAAAGTGAAGACAATTGAGCAATGCAAACATGTCCTCTGAATATCTAAAAACTTCATTCTACTGATGAACTGCTCTGGGATCTACAGAAGATATTTCAGGCTGTCCAAAGATACTACATGTGAAGGGGCGGGGCTCTTCTGGATTGTAGGTTTTGGTAAATTTAAACTTTTTTTTAGAAAAAGAGAAACAGACTGCCTTAATCTTAACTGCCTGATCAACCAAACGATGGGGCGCATTGGAAAAGATGTTTTTACAAACAGGGATTACTCCACAAGGTACGGAGCCCCTGAAGGGACATTAAAGAAAAAAAATTGAAGCAAAAAAAATGTTTTTTCCAAAAATGGAAGAAAAAAAACTGCTGTGCACCAGTTAGTGAAAGGATTTTTTTTTTTTCAATTTATTTTTTCAATTACTATCTGGTGTGCACCAGTTAGTAACCAGAACATTTTTTTTCTCCTAAAAATAAAAGCTAAGAAAAGTTCTGGTTCGTAACTGATGCACACCAATTTAAACATTTTACTTTTCTAAAAATGAAAGTAAAAAAAAAAAAAAAAAAAAAAAGAATAAATTCTGGATGGTAACTGGTGCGCATCAACCACAACATTTCATTTTTTAAAATAAAGTTAAAAAAAAATTACAGGATAGTAACAGGTGCGCACCAGTTACTGACAAGAATTTTTTTTAACTTACATTTTTAATGGGGCCCCTATGGGATTTTAGAAAAAAAATATATACATTTTTAATTCTTTTTTTTTTTTTTTTTTACTTTGATGTCCCTTTAGGGATTCCGTACAAAGGCAATAATCACCAGAGTAAACTACTTTTTTGGTGATTCTTTTTTTTGGGTGGGGGGGGGGGGTAGTTAAAAGGTTAAAATAAGAAAACTACATTAATATTTATATGAAAATCACTAGAATTCATAAATTATCTGTTTTGCAGCAACAATTTGACTTAACAAACAAAAAGAGAAAAATCAACAAAAAAATAAACTTTTAGATAGAAATACTTCAAAATGACTGTTTCACAATCTAATTATAAGTCTTTGTTGCCAATATTTAGCAATAGCTGGTATCTTTTGAGTTTTTATGAACATAAACTGTATTTTATTTTGACAAAAATTGGAGTAATAAGTGAAAAGTGACTCATTTTAGAACAAAATGTGAACAAAATCTTAAGATAATTTGGTCCAAATTCTAAATATTTTTAAAAATTAATTTATTTTTAGAGCATAAATCTACATTTTTGTTTCTAAAATAATGATAAATAAAGACAATCTAACATTTAATGAACTTTAAAACTGCATTTTAACCCAAGATTATGGTAAATTTTGAGTTTTTATGAGTCTTATAAAAGGATGTAAAATAAAGGTAGAAAAATTCAATTAAAGCTGCACCAACTCAAAAAATCTCACAAACAAACTCACCCTGATAATAATCTGGGAATTTATTTACAGAAAATTACACAATAACAAAACAACAAACACGAGGAAAGCCTCTAACAATAGCAAACAAAGTAAAGCATTTCAGCTGGTGATGTAACAGATGATCTGGAGGTTCTCGTCCAATCAGGGGCTCCGGATAATTTGGGCACCAAACAGATTAGACGTGACTGAAAAACCTCCCACTCTAGTGGAAAACAATGAAAAAAAAAGGCAGATAAAAATCCAAAAGTACAAAAAAAGATCAAGTTTTTGGGGGTTTTAACTAATTTTTACAATAATTTCCATATTTCATATGAAAACCTGATAAATTAAACTCAAAAAAGGTTTTAAATCTTTGCAAACATCAAAAGTTTGCAGCGGAAGTGATGAATTTGGTTCATTTTAAACTGTATTTTATTGAAAAAAAGTTCCAACTAAAGACAAATGTAAGGGAATCCTTTCATGCTGCAAACTTTAGACCCATAATCCGTTGGTGTGTCGACGACTTTATATCCAAACAGTTCGTACAGGGCAGGAAAGTCCCAGTTTCATTAGAAATACTCAATAAAACAAGATAATGATAAAGATTTCATTCCGAAATGTTTTGCATTGAACCAAAAAGGCATTAATAAACACAGACGTTCCATTAATTTAAAAAAGGGACAAAAACAGTGAAATTTAGTGAAAATAGTGACTATTTCAGGTTTTTACAGATAAGAAATTCCTTTGACGAAGAAATAAAAAATGGAATAGTTAGCACTCTTGTTGAAACTCTAAAAAAGCACAAAATAATATCAAAAACCTGATGGAAAACAAAGGACAAAACATGTCAAAAAAGACAGGAAAGGTGACAAACGCTTCATCAAAAAACTCAGTTGTTGGAAAAAAACAATTAGATATTTTATAACAGCAACAATTATGAAGGAAATCTACAAAATGGGCTGAACTATAAGATAAAAAACGGTAAATAAATGGACTATTTACACGTCAAGAGGCCTTCAGCGTCGAGGATGTTACCAAAACCTGTAGTAAATAAAGCAATCTGATGTATTTTGAATTAAGAGAAAATAAAAGAACAAATGTGGGTTAAAAAATGTAACAAAAACAAAAAAAAAAGAATATTTAAAATCCTCTTTGTCCACAGAGGAACCTGTTTTCTGTGACAGTTTTAGCTCGACATTTTAATTAAATTCTGGTCCTAAGCGGAAGGTTTGAGGAAGTGGAATGTCAAAATAAAAGCTTTTCTCCTGACGCTCTTCAGTCCACCTGAACAAACGCCATGACGCCATCATTTATGTGATAAACATGCAGAACTTGACAACCGGACTCGAGTCCAGCTTCTGTCTGTCTGTTCGTCTGGTGGTAGTATGATGGTATGGGACAGCATCTGTGGGAAAAGGAAACTTGATCTAATTTGAGTGAATTTTACTGCAAGTGTCCACTAAACATCTAATCATCTGAGAGACTGGGAAGAGCTTTTCAAAATGAAAGCACAGCTAAACACGTATGATTTTTTTTTTAATTATCTTACTCTGTGTTTAAGATTTGTTCTTTTCCTAAAGAAAGATGTCATATATAATACAAATAAATTAAATTAAAACAACTAACCATCAACTTTTGAACTTTTATAGACTTTAAACTGAAAGTAAGCATCTTTGCTGAAACTTTTTAGAGTAAAATGTCCTACTTTTTAAGATTTTTATCAATGAAATCATCATATATATGCTGACAAGATTTCTATGTGGCAAAATTTCAAAATAAAAGTTGACACTAAAAAGTGTTTGTCCTCCCTTTTTGTGCTCATTTTGTCTGAAATCCTTTTTAATCAGATAACCTAAAACATTGCAGCATTTTGTTCCTGTCTTCATACAGATGTATTTGTTGTTGGGAAATGTGTCAGTCAGAGCAGTAAAACCAACAAAGACTCGTCTGTTCCCACAGCCGGTCGCTCTCCCCGAGCCTCCCTTCTCCAGCTGCCCTTGAGCTTTTCTATTACCGCATGGAAAGCACCTCGCAGCCCCTGACAAGCGCAGCGGATCGACACTAAATCAGAAATCAGTGCGAGCTGCAGATCCAAGCCACCATGAAGGTCACAGGCCCTACACTGCGTGTCGCTTCAATTGGGGGAGCGGGAGCAGACACAGCTCAGGGGGCTGTGTGACTTTGTGTGAGAACTGAATGTGTGTTAACAGGAGATGCACGAGAAGAAGAAGAAGAGAGGAGGAGGAGGAGGAGGAGGATGCTGCAGAAGAGGAGAGGAAAGAGGATGGAGAAGAAAAGTAGTAAACTATTGACTGATTTGATTTAAAAGAGGAAACGTTTCTCATATGAATATTTTCTATTAATTTAGTGATTTAGTGAAATTAAAAGTGGAAACTGATGCAAAAATTTGATATTTCTTTGAATGGAGGAATTTCTACATGTGATGACACCGGGACACACTGCCATCTAGTGGCCAAAACTCATATGACACCCATTTAAAGAACTTTTTCTGCTGCACAAAAATATTTTTCTTTTGGCTTTTATAATATTAAAACAAAAACAAAGTGCTTATATATGTTTTTTAAATTAAAATGTAAAACTTATTTAAAATAATAGGCAATTTCGGGGTAGTTATAACAATCAATTGATCCAAAAGGATTCAATATTTAGATTTAGGACAAAAGTTTGAATTTTTAAAACCAGAATTTAATCGTTTTATGCTTATATGTCTTAAATATTTTGTTTATGCTCTGCAACTCCATCTAGAAACTTTTCATAAATTCAGGCCTTTTGGCCAACAATATGTGATAATTTTTAACTTATAAGGTCATATTTATTTAATTATGAACAGTTTGGGCTTCTAACATTCTAAAACGTCGTTTTTGATTGTGAACTCATTCATTTCTAAATGTGTTTGCATTATTTTTCATAACACTTTGTGTTCAGATTAACATGTAACATGTGAGGTTTTGTAGCTTTATTTTGAATGCGTGACATCAGCCTTAGAAATGCTGGGAAACTCTTCGATCAGGCCGTTTCTTGATTGAGATCAGGAAGACTTTTATCACTTATTTTTGCAAAATTAAGCCTAAACTCTTACTAAAAGACAGAAATTTGCTGAGTTAGCTGATTTCCATCTGTTTTAAATCATATTTTTGCCTGAATACAAACATTTGGCTCCAATTATTTAACAGTGTGCATAAAGAAAAAGGTATTTTGTTTTAAAAGAAGATATATTTGCATAAAATCATAGTTTATATCTTTCATGGTTGCAAATATGTTTATCCCCTCAGCAAGTGAAGCAGTATTAGAAGTTTATTTTTCCAGCTTAGTCTGAAAAAATTATTAATTTATTATATATCTAACACTACATGTGCATATTTTTAGTATACTTGGTTCCCTTTAATTTATACTCAGACTCAAGTATAGCCTACAACTTGAAATAAACTGATTTAACAAACGATAAAACTACAGAAACCTGACAAAATTTATATCATATTTTCAAATATATCTTCACTTAATTTTATAAAAACAAACCATTTAAAAAATTACTCTATTTCTCTTCCTCTGTTTAAGAGGTATAAATTAATATTTGTAAACCTCTTGTCAATTCCTTCAAATTGAATCAAACTTTATTTATATAGTACTTTTCAAATGTTGGTTAGTAACACAAAGTGCTTTTCAGAATAACCATTTTTTTTTTTTTTACTTTTATGAGCTCTAGCAGCTCTTTTTTCCTAATATTTAGCTATTTAAAAGAAAGGAAAAATATTATTTTCAATGTGTTTGAGCAATTTTGAAGTATTATTTTCAAACTAGATCAGCGGAAGTAAATAAAAATGTATAATATAAATATTTCTAAAGCAAAAAAAGTAATTTCCCGGGAGGGAAAATCATAAAAACATCGACTTTCCTGCTCTGAAGAGATAACGGAACTCAATCTTAATAGTCCGCGCCAGGCTTCCGTAGTTCAGTCACGTGAACGCTTCCCTGTTTTCACGACTGAAATGTAAACAATTCAGAGATGTAGCTTAAATTTCTGCAGTTTAGCGTCGTTTCTTTTTATTTATCGAAGTGCTACGTGTCGTAAAAAAAAGGTTTTATATATTTGAATCCTCCATAAAGGTCAGGAACATCCCGTCCGTCGAGAAATCGTCCGTTTCTGGTGTCGAGGTGAAACCAGAACCGGACGTTTCCGTCTCAAAATCCAACGGATTTGGGTTTTTTGGGTGAACTCGGGATCCAAAGTATCGAGTCATGCTTCGGTGGTTTCTGGGAGGTCGAGAAGCGCAGAGCTCAGTGGAGGTAAGTTGGATTTTCTGTCACTGAATCGACATTTTCCAAATAAACCTTCAAATTAAACCTCCAAACCAACCGGAAATGCCTTTGGAACACACGAATTATTTCAAAATAAAAGGACAAAAGTGACAAAATTCTTTTTTAAAAAATGTAATTTTTAATATAAGAGGTAAAAAAGTCTGTTCTCTTCTCAATGGAGTCACATTAATGAAGAGCATGGACGTTAAATGAGCTGCAGCCATGAATTCCAATAATTATCAGCCATGCTTGATTGATGATGCTCAGTTCTTCATCTGATCATGATGATCACAATAATTCTTCAGACTCTTATTCTCCTCCTTCTCATCTCATCCAGAGCAACCCCGGCCCCACTTCCCTTTCCTTTTGCCAAACTAGCTTACAGCCCCTCACACCTCCAAAATAAAATGACTGGTTCAACAAAAATGGAGACGAATATCTTGATCCAGAAAACAATACGTTCAAAGATGTTCATGGATCTATCTGTCTGCAAGTGGGTGCATCAGAAAGGGGCGGAGAAGGAAGATTGTGGCTCCGCCCCCTGACGCCTCTACATCACTGCTTCAAGCCTTTTCAAACAATATTTTTTCATCTGCTCCCGATTCACAGCGACTTGAATAAAGAAATACTCTGAAATGTAATTTTAAGCTTTTTTTTCTTTATTTATTTCATCAGTCATTGGGAAGAAAGCCGCAGTAACATTTTAAAAAAACCCCAAACCATGATTTTTTTGGAGTGAATCTTTAAGGAGCAGAAGTTAGAAGAAATATGAGGAGTTTTATTTGCATCATATCACTGAAACATAAAGATTTTGTCTTTCTATAATATGAATAAACTTAATGAACAGTTGAGCTTTATGGTCAAATCTGGTCTCCTTTGTTTTTAATTTGTCTTTTTAAAACAGGGGTCCCCAAACTTTTTCTTGGGAGGGGCCACATAACTTTGGGGGGCGGGGTCAGTTTGTAGGCTGACAGAAAAAGTGAAACGATTATCTAAACATTTACGGTTTTCCAGAAAGCCAAATTTAAAATAATTCATTTTTGTAATCTTCATAGAAAAAAATAATACCAAATCATTTTAAAAACTTGATATATAGCATGACCTGCATTAATGTTGGTGTGAAGGCTGTAAGATGAATGCAGCTACTGAAGATGCTAGTGCTGATAGCTGAAGATGCTGAAATTGAATACTAAAAATGCTGATTCTAATAGCTGAAAAAGATAGCTGAAATGGCTGAAGCTAACGGTTGATGGAAAATGCTAAAGTTGATTGCTAGCTAAAATATTAGTTAAATAAACAATTAGCCTAAAAAATGAAAAGAAAACAAAAAAACAAATTCAAAAGTGGCCAAAACAGTAAGCATGTAGCTGAAATATTAGCTAAACTCAATTATAGCCTAAAAATGCAGAAAAAGCCCAAATTAGCAAAACAACTAGCATGTAGCTGAAATATTAGTTAAGTGACAAATTAGCCTAAAAAAACTGGTAAAATGCCTAATTTAGTCAAAACAGCTAGCATAAAGCTAAAATATTACCTAAACTCCAAATTAGCCTGAAAAACAGAAAAAAAATGTAATTTAGCCAAAAAAGGCTAGCATAAGGCTGAAATATTAGCTAAACTCCAAAATAGCCCAACAATACAGAAAAAGCCTAAATTAGCCAAACAGCTAGCATGTAGCTGAAATATCAGCTAAACTCCAACAAAGCCTAAAAAATGCTGAAAAAGCCAAAAATTAGCCAAAACAACTAGCATGTTGCTGAAATAGTGGCTAAATGCCAAATGTGCATAAAAAACTGGTAAGATGTCAAATTTAGCTAAAGCAGCTAGCATAAAGCTAAAATATTAGCTAAACTCCAAATTAGCCTGAAAAAAATTCAAAATTAGCCAAAACAGTTAGCATGTAGCTGAACTGTTAGTTAAACTCCAAAATAGCCCAAAAAGCAGAAAAAGCCTAAATTAGCCCAAAAAAAAGGCTAGCATAAGGCTGAAATATCAGCTAAACTCTAAATTAGCCTGATAAACTGAGAAAAAAAATGCCTAAATTAGCCAAAGCAGCTAGCATGTAGCTGAAATATATGCTCAACTCCAAAATAGTCTAGAAATCCTTTTAAAATAGTTGAAAAAACAAGCATAGAAAGAGCTGAATATTTAAATAACTGAACAAGCTAATTAGCTGAAAGAGTTGAACGGACCCAAAAAACATACGGAAGAAAAATAACAAAAATAAAGAAATAAAGAAAAAGTGAATCACGATTAAACCAATAGATATTCTCTCCTCTCCCGTAAAAGTTCAGACTGCAGAAGACGTGAACTAAACCTCTCGTTCTACGTGGTCTTCCATCTGCGTTTCTGTTAGTGTGTGGTGGGGCCGGGCCTGATCCGGCCCGCGGGCCGTAGTTTTGGGACCCCCTGTTTTAAAGGATCTCTTCAGCTCCAATGAGCTCTTTGAGTTGGTTTGACGCCTTCAGGCTTCGCGTTTGGGATGTTTGAGGTGTTAAAACTGCAGTTTGTGAATCCAAACTTGTCGGTGGAGCAGATGTACTGACCCCCCCCACTCCCCATCCCTCCCCCCCTCGCCGTTTCAGAGAAGCGGCGTGCTGAGCATCGGAGAGGAACAGCCCAGAAACTGCTTCACTGAGCTGCAGGTGCTCAAAGGACATTTTGACATCGTTCGATTTCTGGTGCAGATTGATGACTTCAGGTAAGCAGACTGACCCCCCCCCCCTCCCCCTCCCCCCTCCATCCCGGCGTGATTGACAGGAGATCCTCACCTGAGCGTGACAGCGGGCCCCTCACCGGCCCTGTGTGGTGGTGCGTGCACAGGAACTGCAGCCTTTAACGCACCTGCTCTCCTCCGGCATCTGCTCAGATTGGCATTTATGTGTGCGGGGGGAGGGGGGGGGGGCGGCGTCACGCCTGGCCTCCCCCAGTAATAACCCCCTCCTCGGGGTCTTGTCCTCGTTGCTCGCCGGTCCGCAGTCGGGGGGCAAAGGCCAGAAAATTCCCTCCAGATTGCTTCTGGAGTCCGCGGATGCATCCTGTGGTTCCATCTCATCCGCTCGTGTCGGGGGGGGCGGGGGGTCGGAGGTGTGTTTTTTAGAAGCTGACGCCCCCCCACGTGTGTTCCAGGTGTGCGTCTGCGGGCGACGACGGGCTGGTCCTCGTCTGGAACATCGAAGTGAGACGCCGCCGGACGCCAAATCTGAAAAAACCCCCAACCCTCCGGGTTATTCACCCCCGTCTTTCATCCCGTTCTCAGACCGGCGAGAGGCTGCAGGAGCTGAGAGGCCACGCCCAGCAGATCACCGCCATCATCGCCTTCACCTGCGAGGCCGCCGCCCACACGGCGCTCATCACCGCCTCCTCCGACCGCAGCGTCAGCGTATCCTCAACCACGCCGAGCCTCTCAGGCGAACGCCACTTCCTGTTGTCCTTATCCGAACTGTCAGCTGTGGGATCCCGACTCCGGAAACCGAGTCCAGACGGTGTCGGACCTGCAGTCCTCAGTGAAGGTGACGCGAACGTTCAAACCATCATTCTCACACCTCCGTGCTTACTCCATGTTACCGTGATTAAAAAAAAAATCAACTTTATTTATATTTTTGTGACAATTTATTCACAAATATCGTTTTTAAATATTTACTATAATTGAATATAGGAGTTAGATTCAAGTTCCTTTCAAAATAAAATACACTATGGTAAATAGATAGTGCTGCTTGCGATTAATTAATCTAATTAATCCATTTTAATCGCAATTTTTAACCTTATAATTGCTGTTTAAAGCCCATTTTTAGGTATTTTATTTAAGTTTGTGACATTGTGATGCAGTAAAAGATGAAATAAAGCTAAAATGTGGCTTTAAAAGTTTTTTTTTTTATTGTGAAAGACTTTTAACCTTTACTTTTAACACAAATCACACAATGAAAAAAAGAAAAACATCAGGTCCAGACTGCTCCAGTAAGATTTTTCTGAGCAAACAAAAAATATTGATCTCATTTTTTTGTATTAATGCCACAATTCAAGTGTTTATAAATCTTATTCTACAGTTTATCACAACAGCAGGACGGTAGAAACGACAGGAGAGGGAGAATTTGATCCATTTAAAGACGGAGATGAAGCAGAAAAGAAGCAAGAGAATTTAAGAGGAAGGAATGAAACGCTGCAGAGGATTTGATCCATTTAGATTTTGGAGTTTTTTAAAATAAACTTTTGCTTCATCGCCTTTCTCAAAAAGAGCGGCATCCGTGCGCGCCTTGAGCTGAAGCCGTTACCATGACAACGAGACACAGCGCGTATCAAAAAAATCATTTTAAACTTAAAAATATAATTTAATAATTTGTTTAATATTTTGTTTTTATTTATATACTTAAATGCATTTATCTACTTGGAGAATTAAACAGCAACTAGACGTGTTTGGCAGCAGAAGATCATAATATCTGCTGTAAGATTTAAAAAAAAAGCAAATAAACTGCAACTAAAAAGCTTTTAATCCCAAATAATTAGCTTTTTTCTTTTTTAACCCAAAGAGCCGTAACAGAGTTGCATGTTTGATTGTTGCCCCCTCCCTTTAAAAAAAACTCTAAATCTAGTTACAGAATTTAACTAGGGGGGGGGACTGCTCATATTGAATTTTCTCTAAACTTCTGTGACCCAAAGGAGTTTGTTTAAAATCATGATTATTTATCAAAAATCAAGATAATCTAGAGATTTTCTCTAAATATTTGACAGATTTATTAAATGAGATCATTGCTGAAGACTTACAGAATCGTTTGATCTGAAAGGGTTTTAATCAATATTTAACTACAGTTTATGTTTTATTTATAAATTATTACTTTTTACTAGGAAAGCAAAGAAAATGTAGATTAAAAACAAAAATCTCTGTAATTTTTATACATAGTTGTCAAAATACTGAATCTTTTCAATTTTTTATATTGAAAAAGTGTCGGTTTAGATTTCAAATTTCAACTTTTTTTTCTCAGAATTATTGATCAAATTAAACAAAAGGTGAAAGTTTTTTTTCTTTTTAGCAATTTTGACATAAAATCAACTGAAATAGTTTGTAGAAGTATTTCAGTTCTTGGATTTCAGTGATGTATTTTCAGTATATTTTAGTTTCTGTTCCCGTCCCGTCCTCGCCGGCCTCCATGTTGGAAGGCTCTCATTAAAACGTTTGACGCTGAAGGTTGTCCTGAAGTTCGGAAGCGAGCTGCAAAAAGCTAATTGGCTCCTTTTGATTGCAGATGAAGGTTAATTGCGGCGTGTAGAAGCTAATTAGATTTGATTTCTCAGCTTCAGTGGAGCTTCATGTTTGTGGAGGCGTGTGTGTAGGTCGGAACCGCCGCTCACGCGTGTGCGTGTGTGTGTGTGTGTGTGTCAGTGTCTGCTGGGGCTGGAGCGTCTGTGTTTGTGGGTCTCCGGCGGCGAGGAGTTGTGCGTCTGGAGCAAAGACTTCCAGCTGCGGTGCCTCCATCAGAAACACGGCGACAGCGGTGAGAGCAGAAGAACGCTGCGGCGTCGGCGCCGACTCCGCCCCCCCACGGCCGCTGAATGTTTCTGTGTTTGCAGGAGTGAGCGCTTTAATCGAGCTGCCCAAGAACCACCTGGCGGCGGCGGTGGACAGAGAGATCGGTAAAGGAGCCGCGCCGGTTCTGCCGCTGCTCGGCGGGTCAGACGCTGATCCGGTTCTGTCTGTCCTCCGCAGTCATCTACAGGCTGACGCTACAAGACTCGGACGCGTCGCTCTCGAAGATCCGATGTCTGTCGGACCACCGAGACCAGATCCGAGCTCTCATCAATGTCAACGGTGAGTCGGATTCAGACGCTTCTGAAGCTTTGAGGCTTCTGAAGCTTTGAGGTTTCTGAAGCTTTGAGGCTTCTGAAGCTTTGAGGTTTCTGAAGCTTTGAGGCTTCTGAAGCTTTGAGGCTTCTGAAGGTTTGAGGCTTCTGAAAGTTTGAAGCTTCTGAAGCTTTGAGGCTTCTGAAGCTTCCAGGCTTCTGAAGCTTTGAGGTTTCTGAAGCTTTGAGGTTTCTGAAGCTTTGAGGCTTCTGAAGCTTTGAGGCTTCTGAAGCTTTGAGGTTTCTGAAGCTTTGAGGCTTCTGAAGCTTTGAGGTTTCTGAAGCTTTGAGGCTTCTGAAGCTTTGAGGTTTCTGAAGCTTTGAGGTTTCTGAAGCTTTGAGGCTTCTGAAGCTTTGAGGCTTCTGAAGCTTTGAGGTTTCTGAAGCTTTGAGGCTTCTGAAGCTTTGAGGCTTCTGAAGCTTTGAGGTTTCTGAAGCTTTGAGGTTTCTGAAGCTTTGAGGCTTCTGAAGCTTTGAGGCTTCTGAAGCTTTGAGGTTTCTGAAGCTTTGAGGTTTCTGAAGCTTTGAGGTTTCTGAAGCTTTGAGGCTTCTGAAGCTTTGAGGCTTCTGAAGCTTTGAGGTTTCTGAAGCTTTGAGGCTTCTGAAGCTTTGAGGCTTCTGAAGCTTCTGAAGCTATGAGGTTTGTGATGCTTTGAGGTTTTAAAAGCTTTGAAGCTTCTGAAGCTTCAAGGTTTCTGAAGCTTTGAGGCTTCTGAAGCTTTCAGGCTTTTGAAACTGGGAAGCTTCCAAAGTATTTGAGTATTCCGATGCTTTAAAGTTTCTGAAAGTTCTGATGCTTTGGGGCTTCTAAGGCTCTGAAGCTCCTGAAGCTTCTATGCTTCTGAATGACAAAGAGTGCACAAAGACACACACAGACGTTCACACATACAGTGACTCACTTAGAAAAACACACCGACACACACACATCCAGACTGAAGCTGTCACAACCACACATACACTTAAACTGGCACATATAGACACAGAATCAGGCTGGTACACAAATGCACAGAGACACACACAGACATACACACACAGACAGTCTCACAAACACACCAGCAGAGAAACAGAAGCAGATTTTCCCAAAGTTCTTTTAATCATTTGTTACATTTTGAACAAAACTTTATTTAAAAGCTGAACAAAATCATTTCCTTCTTCCGGCTCCTCAGACCGCCTCTTTGCCAGCGGCTCGCACGCCGGCGAGTTGATCCTGTGGGACGCGGTCGATTGGAGCAACCTGAAGTACGAGCACATCCTGTGGGAGGAGTCACAAACCGGCGCCCAAAGCGAGATCCGCCTGAAAGCTCCCCGGCCCAGCGAGATGTCCATCCAGCACCTGACCACCAACGGACAGGTGAGCGCGGGCGCAGACGCCCGCCCCGCCCCCGTGCCGTTTAGTGACGGCGTCTGCCTGTCTGCAGCTGATCCTGGCGGCGGTGGGCAGCGGTCTGTACGTGTACGACCTGCAGAGCAAATCCGTGGCGGCCTACAGGAAAGCCGCGCACGACTCCAACGTGCTGCACACCCTGCTGCTGTCTGACAGGTGAGCCTTTCCCACAATCCTCTGCTTCCTGCCAGGAAATAAACTCCAACCTCTTCCTGTTCGGCAGCCACGACGGCCACTTTTAGCACAATATTTCCCAGAATTCCAAACTTCTTCTATGAAAGCCTGGAGGATTCAGCCGGACAAACCGTCTTTTCATGAGCGATTCTCCTCTTTAACCGGAACAAATGCGTCAGACCGTTTAATCGATGCTCTGAGTTCAAGATTTATCATCTTCTTTCTGGAGAAAACACGCCGTTCAAGCGGTTTGAATGCTCGCCAAAATGTATTCATGTTCAGAAAGTGTAGTAAAGAGTATGGCCACTAGAGGGCAGCACTGCACTTTAATCTATCTGTTCCTTCAGATAGGAGAAGACAGACTTTACAGGACATTTCTGACCTTTTACATGTTTATTTCAAATTTTATTCCTGTTAGATTTTAGTTTCACTTCCAGGAATTACGATAAATGGTTTAGATTTTGATTATTCTGTGGTTTTTAATCGCACGTTGCAGACCAGACATTTGTTTCAGGAAGAAACTTATAAGCAAAACGTGTAGAATTAATCTTGTAGATTAAGCAGTTTTTCATTTCATCCTGTGGGATTCTGATGTTAAAAAAAATGAAATAATTAATAAAAATCAGTTAAATGATTTCTGCTTTTTTTATTTTTAAAATTCTCACCTGTCATAAAGTGTTTGTGACGCAGTTATGTGTGTTGTGGGATTTGTGTCTTTATCTTACAAGAGAAAGAAAATACATTTGAAAATATGTGGGAAAATGTACAATTTTAGCAAACAAAAAGAAATAAAAACATGATTTAAAAAAGTCAAATGTAATGAGAATTAAGTTTTAATTTTATAAGAACAAATAGTAAAAAGTGCAAAAAGTTATAAGAATCATTTTTTTAATTAATGCTTTCAAAAAGTTTCAATATTATAAGAAAAAATTGTTGCTTTTAAATAAAATGTTTCAACAATTCAACATTACTGGTTTAATTAATGCTGATTCTTTTGTAAAAGTACAACTTTTAATGAAATTATAACTTTTTTTTTTTTTAAAGATTTTCTTAATTTTTTAAACTTTATTCTAGTAGAAGTTTGATTCTTTTCTTACAAATTTTTTCTTTCCCAGTTTGAGAGAGAAAGTTGGTTTAGTCCAGATGATGAAGCAAAAGTTTGTTTTAAAGAATGAATTGTTCAATGAAAATAACTCTAATTTTCTAATAAATCATTTGGTCCAATTAAAGATTAAAAATAGATGAATTAATTACAGGTAATAAAAACATGTTTAGTTTATTTTAACTTCTATATTTTTGTCATTTTTCGAAGGAAAAAGTTTCTTTTCTGAGCGTGAATAATGCTGAAGTTCCTCTGTGAACGCTTCGACCTTCTGTTGCAGTGAGCTGATGTCGTGCTCTGAGGACGGCAGCGTGAGGATCTGGGAGATCCAAGACTTACCTTTACCCGCTGAGCCCGCCTCTGCAGGTAAGCTCCGCCCTCAGAGCGGCTCGGAGCTTCCAGACTTTCTGCACAAATCAGCAGAAAGTCCAGAAGCTTCTCCTGAAGTCAGAAGACGAGACGATCAGGCGGGAAACAGGAAGAAGATCCAGAATGAATTCTTCTGAGGATTTTTATTTGTGTTAGGAATCAATAGTCGAGTGAATTTATTATTTTTTTTTTTCTTCGTTTTTAAATGGATCTCGATTTGCAGACAGAATATTAAAAAAAAAACATAAAAGTTTTAAATAATATCTGAACAAATTATTGTCACTGATTTCTTTAACGTCTAAATGTGTTTTCTATGTTGACCGAGACCCACCATCAAAAGAGCTAAAAGCTGCAAATAAAAGGAAATTAAAGAAATTCTACAAAAAAACTAGCTGCTGCAAACAAAAAAAGCTACAAATAAAAGACAAGTAGCTGCAAATAAAAGAAAAGCTGCTGCAATACAAACATTCCAATTGATTAATGAATGAATATTCTATTTTTTTGGGTTACCTGTAAATTTGTGCAAAAAATCAGTAGAAATCAGTTAAATGTCACTTTTTGTACTTTTTATTATATTATTTTATAATCCACTTCTGCTGTGGATTTTTATTTACAGTATTTATAAAAAAGATAAGATAAGATAAAGATACTTTATTGATCCCTGCCGGGGAAATTTACATGTTGGAGCAGCACCGTGTACAGACTCATTATAAAGCAAAAGTCTGTACATTATTTTATTTTACATGAATTAATTTATTTGCAGCTTTTTAAAAAAATTATTTGTAGATTTTGTTTTCCCATTTGGAATTATTTTTTACTTTTATTTACAGCATTTTTAAATTTTATTTTAAGAATTTTTTTAAGCATTTTTTATTTGATTTATAGCATTTTTAAAAATGATTTTATTCATGGAATTTTTTTATTTGCAGCAAAATTATTTTCAGAATTTTTTTTATTTGGAGCATTTTTTTTATTTTATTTGAAGCATTTTTTTAAGCAATGTTTAATTTTATTTACAGCCTTTTTTAAAATTATTTGAAGGATTTTCTAATAAATTTTTATTTTACTTACAGCATTTTTTTATTGCAGCAATTCTTTTTGTTTTATTTGAACCATTTTTTTAAGCAATATTTAATTTTATTTACAGCCTTTTTTAAATTATTTGAAGAATTTTCTAATACATTTTTATTTTATTTACTGCATTTTTAAATTTTATTTTAATAATTTTTTAAGCAATTTTTTATTTGATTTATAGCATTTTAAAAATGATTTTATTCATGGCATTTTTTTATTTTGCAGCAAAATTATTTTCAGATTTTTTTTTATTTGGAGCATTTTTTTATTTTATTTACAGCATTTTTTAAAATTATTTGAAGAATTTTCTAATACATTTTTATTTTCTTTACAGTATTTTTAAAATTATTTTATTCGTGACATTTTTTAATTGCAGCATTTTTTATGTTTTATTTGGTGCATTTTTTGCAACAATTAAAAAAAAAAGTTTGTATCATTTCTTTTATTTGTTTGTTTTTAGTTGGTCTAACCCTGAAGGTTTGATTTTGTTTCTTTCACATTTAGGAGGATTTAAAAAATGTCTTCATTTACTCTGAAAGTTTTTACTCTAAAAATGCTAAAATCGCAGAAACGATTTTTTTTTCGCCTTGATTAAAGACGAGTTAAAAACCTTTTTGTAAAAACAAGAAAACATTTATTGACACGAGTAACAGATAAAATGTGACGTTTTTATTCTTGAAGTTTGTCCCATCATGTGACCTCAGGCTTCTTCGGGACCTGGACTTTCGGACGCTCCAACAAACAGTCGGCTCCCCAGTCCAAGAAGGTCGCGGACTTCCCGAACACGCGGAAGCTGGAGCTGATCGGGGATCTCATCGGACACTCGGGAGCCGTGCAGGTAGGAGTCCCGCCCCTCAGAATCGTAGCTCCGCCCTCACCCGCCGCCCCCCGCACAAGCTCCCGTCCTCCCCGCAGATGTTCGTCAGCTTCGGCGAGGACGGCCTGGCGACCTGCTCCGCCGACCACCTGCTGATCCTGTGGAAGGACGGCGAGAGGCAGTCGCGGCTGCGCAGCCAGGCGCTCTTCCAGAAGCTGGAGGAGAACGGAGGACTTTGAGGAGAACTTCTGCTTACGGAGAACCGCTCCCAACAAATCTAAATCATGTTGACAAACAAACTGGAATCAGTTCAGCTTCTTGTGTTTTTGCCAAAATGTTCCTGTTTTGCTGATTTGCACTGAACATTATTTATGAACGAATAAATACTTTTTTGGTTTTACGTGTTAAAACGTTGTTTCCTAAAATCAATCATGAATGGATATAAAATCTCAGAGAAAGGAACTTTTCTACTGGAAAAGCAGGAATGTCGACGGATACTCGGCATTCCTCCAACTCTGGAGTTTGTTTGGATTTAAATAAAAAAACAAGTAAAACTACCAAGATGAAAGTGTAAAGTTAAACTATCTGAAAATTGAAGATATTGGAGAAAATTTCAATTAATCTTAAATTAAAGGTGAAACTAGCAGAAAAAAAAACTTTAATATAAACAAAAGAACTACAAAAAATTTGTATTAAAAAGTTTAAGATAAATAATTATTTGTAATTAAATATTTGTCGTATACGGGCCACCAGAACAAAAAAGAAAAAGAAACAAAGCAGAATATTACTAATTTTACAAGAAAAAACTAATGCATTTACAACTTAAAACCTTCTACATTCACTCATTTTTGTCTCATAAATGTATGACTTTTTCCTGTTTTAATGTCGTAAATTTAAAATGCGCTAATTTACGAGAAAAAAAGTAATATATTTACTCTATAACTTTTAAAGTCTTAATTATACGGCTTTTTTCTCATAAATTTAAAACTTTAATTAAGTGCAAACATTTGTTTTTATTTGTAAATTGTCTTAATACTCTGTAAAAGTATAAATTATTGATGGATCTATAAAATAGAATTATTGCCATTAATTAATCAATTACTCTTCATTAATTAATTATGGTTAGAGTTACTTGTAATTGTAATTTTACTTTGGGACTAAAAGAATTAAGAGGAGAAAAAAGGGAATTTTGTTTCAATGTTTTTTCCCTCCTGGTTATGTTAAAGAAGGATGTAAATAAAAATGAACTAAAATGAACTGACTGTATGTGAGAACTGGACTGAGTGAATGTGACAGCATCTGATTGGTCCAGTTATAACTTCACTTGTTATTCCGACCAATAGAATGACTGAGTAATAACTGTTTATTTCTCAGAGGAAGTCGATGCAGCAGGTACTTCCTGTTTGGAACACTGGGTCACTCGGTCCAGGTTTTAGTTACAGTCAATGGTTGTAAACTTGGCTGGAGTCGTTCCAGGCTGAATCCAATTCCCCGAAAAATTTCCCAGAAGTTTCTACGAAAAAATTATTGTGCAGCAATACTAACAAATATGGACCACAATGCATTGGGTTTGACTGCTTTGTCATTGTTTGCCGTTTAAAAAAAGCAGTTAGCATAGCTAGTCCTGCGCTATACAGTCTTTAAGAGCACAGAGAGGGAATCTTGTTTTTTGATTTCTGATAGAGAAAGACACCGTCACAGTTCAGGCGTCCCCATCGCTGCCCTCTAGTGTTTGGAGGTTTTATTACACCAATGAAACAAAATTTTTATTTAAATCTTTTTTTTTTCTTAATGAAAAAACAAAGACGTTCATATTTAAAACGGCTTTAATTGTCTCACAATACATTTTCGTGTTGAACAGAAAACATTCAAAGACAACGCAGAAATACGGACATTTCAGCTTAAAGCTTTTACACAAACGACGCGTTTTAACGAGAGCAACCCTCATAAAAATACTCTTGTTGTTCTGTGACCGCTGACGCCACCTCCGGATGGCGGCGGAGAAGCCTCCCGGCGGCGGTCCGCTCCGTCCGCGCAGAAAGGCAGGTCTCGTCTCCTCGTCAATAGAAATGTTGGTCGCAGAAAAATATCCTCTGGAGATTGTTTGAAACATTCAGAGACGCGTTTCAAGTCATGAAATAAAAGCAAAGCGGCGGTTTGGGAACACGGAAAGCAGCAGGTAAAAAAAGCAACGATGGGACGGAAACCGCAGGTGGACGGACGGAGAGGCGGGATTAAGGCGTTTCTTCAGACCTTCAGTAAAGTGACTGTAAATACAGAGCGTGATGCCAAACAAACCAACGTTCTCCAACACTTATGGCTTCTTTTTAAAAACATAATAATACAGGAGAAAAACAGAAATGATTTAGTGTTTGTAGCTTAGATGAATGATTAAGGCACCGTAACGAGCTCTCTGTGCCTTTGGTTTGTTCTGATGACCGGAACGAATCTCACAACACTTATTTATGGATTTCTCATGATTCCAACACTAGATTTAGTGGTTTTTCAAACATTTTCGCTGAAAAATGACCTGAGAAATGATGTTTTTCTATTTATTAAAGACCCACTCTGATGAAAATGATGTTCTTTTGAAAATTTTCTGATGAAATTAAGCTTTAAATTACATTTCTTTATGCAAATTAATGTGAATCAGGAGCAGACAATAAAAATGAAGTTTAAAAAAGATCATATTTGTGAAGCTTCTTCCTCTGAGTCCTTGTAAAATGCAGGTTTTGTTTTATAAATGATTTTATACGTAAACTAAATTCATTTTCTGAACCCGTTTTGTCCCGTTCGGGTCACGGCGGTGCCGAACCCTGACCTGGTCACTAGTTCCAGCCTGTTGCAGGACCACAATCGCATACACACCTAGAAACAATCTCTCGTCATTCCATATTCCGTTTCTTTTGCACCCCCTGGTGGCGGAATTGCACATTGCGGTCATTTCTTCAAAGGGTCACAGAAATGAGCCAGAAACTTTCTTTTTTTTCCCTCAACATCTTTTTATGTTTTTCTCTTCATGACTGGACCGGATTAAACCATCTGACGGGGAGGACATGTTTGCCACCCCTGATTTAGAGTAACCCATTCACCTCTGAAGCCCCCGTAGAAAACCCACACATGCACGAGCGCCAGAGTGCTAACCACTGCACCACAGTGCAGCCCTGATGAACCAACGTCCTATTTTTATTTTTGCATCAACGCAACAAAAGTCACAGCGCAGGAAATCAGCCTTTAGCTCATGGATATGTCCGAATTCCCAGCCTAATTCCTAACGACTACAATACTATTTATTTACCATATTTTCCAGAGTATAAGTCGCAAGAAAAAAAAGAAAATCTAAATCAAGAAGAAGAAAACCATAAATAAGTCGCACTTTTGGGAGAAAAGTTTTAACGTTTCAGAATAAAATAGGCGTAGCTAAAAAAATAAATACAAATACGAAATTTTAAAGTTTAAGAGGAAAACAATCAGATTCTCTTCCATGTTTGTTTCAGGCAAACACTTCAAATCCAGCGCCCTCTAGTGATCGTTAGAGGAAACAACCGCTAAAGACGATCGGCGTTTACTGGGAAAATAACAGATATATGATCTCTAAAAAAAACCCAAACAAATAATTTACTCCTGAAAACGACTTATACTCCAGAAAATACGGTAGTCAAAGACTATCTAGTGGATTTTCAAATCAAATCGGACACCATATGACTACTTTTTTTTTTTTTTTAAACAGCAAATATCATAATTTCACAAAGTGAAAATCTAATCAATACAAAGATTTTTTACGTCTGTTTATGACTCCACTGATGAAAAGTTTACTGAATAAATTGCATTTAATTGTTCAAATGC
Organism: Oryzias javanicus; assembly: GCA_003999625.1. Lineage (NCBI taxonomy): Eukaryota > Metazoa > Chordata > Actinopteri > Beloniformes > Adrianichthyidae > Oryzias > Oryzias javanicus. The sequence continues at coordinate 26,514,914 of CM012448.1, forward strand.
AATGCATTGTGGTCCATATTCGCCAATCTAGTGAGCTGGTTTTTGCAAAGACCTCTGGGAAATTTCTAGTGCACTCATTTTTAGAATTGTTGACTACAAAAACGCAAACATACTATATAGTGAATAGTGAAGGAATTCGGACATGGCCACAAGAAGAGGAAGAGGGGGCGGGGTTGCTCCGGGTCAACCCACAACTCAGAGGTGAATTCCTGATGAACTCGTGCCGTTCTGCAGAAACTATGTCCTAGAAAACCACACAGATTTGGTGATTTTAGAATTTCTTGGAACTTTAGAAAAAGCTGACCAGAGTGGGTCTTTAAAGCCACCGGGGGGCAGACGTGCTCTACAAACCTCAAAGCTCAGAGCCAGGTGACAGCAGGCGGGATGTTTGGACGGGATTCGGCTTCACAGGAGCGGTTCTGGAGCCGGCTGATTCCGAGTGCGACTCTGCAGCTGCTGAAGAAGAGGGAGCTCCACTACTGAAGGAGTTTGGTCTACAGTTCGTGTCAAAGCTATGAAAGGTTATAGAACTGAACCGCTGTGAAGTACAGTGTGTCTCTAGTTGTTCGTTGTCCTCGTCCGCTGCTTTTACTAAGAAGGAGTTTTTTTTGTTTTTTTGTTTTTAACCACAAAACAGCCGATTCTTTAAAATCCAGCCGTCTGTTTTTTTTTTTTTTTCTGGCTCCACATTCTGCAAAATCTCTCAAAATCTGGTCCCAGAAGCACATCGATGGGTCTTAGAGACAAAAAAAAAAATCCTTCTGAGCACCGTCACGAGTCTGTGATCACTTCCTGTCCTCCACACGCGACTGGAACAAATAAAAAAAGCGCAGAGGGGAAGGAGGTCCAGGCGTCTGGATTGGCTAAAGTGCGGCTTTGTGGCGAGTTGCATTGTATGGTACAGATTGTCAGGTGAGCTGCTGGACCCACAGTCTCACTGGAGTGCTACAAAGGTGGGGGGGGGGGGTGGGGGGGGGGGGCGCTCCTGGCTACACGGGGTCCCTTTCCACAGACGGGGGGCTCCGTGCCGGTCAGGACGGGGGCGGCGGCCGCAGACTCTTACACTTCATCTCGTCCAAAGTCTTCCAGTACTTGTAGTTCTCTGACAGATGCTCCATCAGGACGGGGAGGCTGGCGAAGGCTGCAGGAACACACAAGAACCCCAACGGGGCAAGTTTATCTTTGTAGATGTTAAATAGAAGTGGTCTTAGGATGGAGCCTTGGGGTACTCCACATGTTATTACTGTTAACTCAGATGTGAAGTTACCAAATGACACAATTAGGTCTGTAAGGAGTATCCGGGTGCTCGGGTATTCGCGATCTGCTCCCGAAATTACGAGTACGAATATTCGCGACATCAAAGATCGCTGATTCGCGATCTTCATAAATATAGTTAATTGTAGTAAAATATTATCAAAATATGATCAGGGGATAATGTATCTGTGCTCTGAAATGCAGATTAATGTTGTACTTTAAGCTTACGAACTAAAACAAAGCCGAAAGGGAAGCAGTACGGCAGCTGAAAGCAAACAACTTCGTGACGGTGAACTTCCGGTTTTCAAAGTAAAACTAGCGAGAACTTTTTTCCGTTCAGAAACTGATACTGAAGTTCTGTTCTCTGAAAAAAACTACTGAGAAAATAATTATCTCTAACACCGGAGTTTTATCTCCAGTGTTTACGTTCTTTTGGTTATGGTAACTCTTCAACAGTTGACGTAATTAACTAAACTCCATCTTATTCTGAAGAAACGCAGCCTCACGCAGCTGAAAGGAGGATGGAATCAACGTGAATCAGATGATTCTGCCGCGGAAATAACGTCTTTTTTCATACGGGCTCTGCACCAATATGTAATGCTTGGAACGTAAAATATTGAAGAACTTTGATGATAGAAAACTGTGGAGAGAATCTTCAGGTTTTACTTTTAAATGATCCAAAACAGCAGCGATTTTTATCCTTTATATGTTACTTTTTACGCTACTTCACCAGAGGATTGACAAAAGAAAAATAAAAGTTTAAAATGACAAATGGCATTTCTTTCTATCTGAATCTTTGTGGTTTTTTAATCAGTTTTGTTGATTCTGATCTCCTGTTCTAAATAAATGTATAAATAACGATTAAAAGTAAATAATTTCAATGTTCATCCATCCAGTTAATAGACATTCACATAGCAATAAACGTAATCTTAAAAAGTAAGAATCGTGGTTCGATTCGTGAATCGTTGATTTCGTGAATTGGTAATCGTGATCTGTCTCCTGCAGCAAACGATCCAACGAGCTCTATAGACACAATATATTTCTGTTTTCTAAGTACGTTTTAGTACAGTGAGACCCCCCAGTATTCCAGTGTCTGTATTCAAACGAACGTCATTGGTCCCTTTGGTCAGAGCCGTTTCCGTGCTGTGGTTCTGTCTGAAGTCTGACTGGAAGACATCATAGAAGCTGTTTTTTATTAAGAATTCTTTTAGCTGATGGAAAACAGATTTTTCAATGATCTTATTTAAAAATGTCAGGAGATTCAAGACGACCGTCTGTGTTCAACTGGACATTTCTCATCGTTGATCCAATACAGTCTGTATATAAACTGGAGCTGCTACGCTAGCTTGTTGTGTACAAAAAGTTGGACGTCTATTTCTACGTTTTCTGGCAGGACCGACGAGCTTTTTTGGTTTTTTTTGGAGGAAAAACATATTATTTGTAAGAGTTTGACCTCTGATCATTTTACTAAATAGTCAACAACAAACTGAGATTCTGTCCTCTATTCTCCCCATCTGGATGAAGCTCATCTGCTACACTCTATAACATGTAGTTCTAGAGTTAGATAAGCTAATTCCTCTTTAATAGTGCAGGTAAATCGCCTGATCTCTCCCTCACGAGGACATCCATGAGGTTTCTTCTTTTTTTCTTGAATCAGATTTTTTTTAAGAGTTTTTCCCTATTGGACTAAAAGCAGGGATAACATGTTTTATTTAGTCAGTTATCTATCGTTTATATTGTATGATCGACTTTCTGCTTTTCTAAAATTACTGGCATGAAGCCCAACAAGGCAATTGATTTTGTGTTGTTGGACTGTATAAATAAAGTTGGATTGAAATACTAACCAGGAGTTATTCAGTAGTGGGAGTGGGACTTCAACACGTGGCGGTCCGCTTGTGTGTATTTAGACTAACAATGTGCTGTCACTGTTTTTTATTTATTTATTTTTGTATAGTTTGGGTGCGACTTATACTCAGAAGCGACTTATTTGTGATTTTTCAAACATAAATGGACTCAGATATCTGTTATTTAGCAACCACTAGAGGGCACTGTAGGTGTTTATCAAAACCAGCCGCTGTCTCATGAACTTCAATATATTTTTTCATATTTGAATCGTGACATTATTATTAATTTTATTTATTATTTTTTTAAATGCGGGACAGAAAGTCTTAAAACTGGGAGAAGTAACGCTGAAAGCTGATGCAGATCCTGCAGTATAGAAGCTAAAAATCAAATAAAAAAAACCTGAATGATCTCATGAACTCAGACATGGAGATGTGACTACAGATGTTTTTGTAGAGCTCTACAAAATAATAATCTGTAAACACATCATACAGTCTGTAGCGATGAGCCTAAAAACTTGACAGTAGCTCCGCCCACATGCAGCAGTATCAACTAGTTTATGACACATTTTGGGACGAACGCTTAGCATTAAATTTGACGCAAACGTCAGAAGCAGCTTTAAATCATTTCTTTTATCTTGCTGGACGACATTATTCTTCTTGAACGCACAAAAGTATTAATTATGTGTGTAAGACTTAAAAAAAAGTCATATTTTTGGAATTATTTGAGATTCGTAAAATCCTTTCAAACATTTTTATTTAATAAACTGAAGAAGAAAATGAAATTTTACAAAAAAAAGCCTAAATCTTATTGTTTAGTGACAGTTTTTATAAAAAACTTTTACGGTTGAGTTGAAAGTTGGAGTCTGGGTTTCTTCTGCAGTGAGGGCAGGTGACCAGCAGAGGGCGACGCTGTCAGACTCTCTCAAATGAAATGAATCCAAACAGAGGAGTGAAGCGTAAACAGACGACACCTGCTGTCACTTCCTGTCATCCTTCAGTGTGTGTTTGTGTGTGTGTGTGCGTGCAGCAGTGTTGCTCCGACATTAAAGGGGTGGAAAGGTCTCGTCTCCCACAGTGAACAGTGTGTGCTCCCAGCCCCTCAAACGGGGTCATTCGTGCCCCCGTTTCCAGTCTGTAAATACCCCTGACCCCCACCCTGGTGGATTGTCGTGTTTAAGGATGAGCTACGTTGTGTTTTTTCTGACATTTAGAAAAAAATAAAACATAATTTTTCCAACTCCAGCTGCCCCCCTCCCTCCCTCCCTCCGTCCCGCTGGTGTTTGGGATCTTTTCCGTGACATCAGAGCGCCGCTGACAGTAAACAAGTTTCCTCTCGGGGAGTCGACGCTGAGAGGATTCAGTGGGAATGAGGAGCCAGAGCGCCCACCCCCCTCCCCCCACTTCCTGTCTGACTCTTCCTCCTTTCCCTGTCATCTCCACCGTCCAGCAAAACGGGAAATATAAACATAATTCACCACAACAGTGAGTCGTCACCGGGAATTTTCTCAACGTTTTTATCTCAAAATATGTCCCAAAAAAAGGTCTCAGAATTGTCTCAAATGCTTCTCAATTTAGTTTCTGTAGCCCAGAAACATAAGGGGACAATTAGAATCTTAAATCAGGAAAACTTGATTTTAATTTGGAATGAAAATGGGTTATATGAGTTCACTTTTTATTGTTACTTTTAAAGCAACAAATCAAACTCTTTATAATACATTAAATGGATTCAATGTGATATTTGTGCGTACTGTATAGATAATTAAAGGGCCTATAGGGGTTTACAACCGGCCGTTCAAGAAAAATTAAAGTTTCTACTTTTAAAAAAGTGACTTTAATGTAAAAAGTAGGAAAAAAAAGAATAAAGAAACACAACTCAAACTTATTCATACAGCTGATGGACAAAAAAAATCACATGTCAAACTAAAACATTTTGATAGATTCTTGTAATTGGAGGTCAGTAAAACCAACGGTAACACTTTAGATGAGGTGCTGCAAAACACTCGATATAATATTGACAAAGATAGTTAATATATTTGTTAAGATTGTAAACAGTTTATCAATATGGCCTTTGTAGATATATGTCTCAATTTAGATGGTAATACCTCTTTCTAAGTTTGTTAATAAACCTAATTTGGCTTATTATGCTTATAAATGCCTTATAAACATCCTATAAACACAGTAATAATGCTTCTTAATGTGCTCATAAAGCTTGTTATGGAATCTTATTATGAAGTGTTACCAAACCAACCAGAATTAAGAGGCACCAGATTAAAAAGCAGATTTTTGAACTAATTTAAGGATTTTAAGTCCACCTACAGGTAAAAAAATACAGTAAGGGTCATTTAATGAGATTTTTGGCTGAAATGCACCACAAGTTGTAAAATAAACTGTAATATAAACCACTACCGGTACATTTTTTTCATTGAAATGATCCTATGTGGCACTGGAAGTCTTTTATTTTGAAAGGAACCTGTCAAACGTTACAAACTATCTCATATTTAGCAATATATATATATATTGTTTATGTTTTATTTATGCCAAAAAAAAAGTTCATTTATATTTATTATAAAGGTAACAATAACTAAAATGAATCGTATTTTTGTGAATAGTAAATTGAGACTTTGTGGCTCCCTCAGTAAGAAAATCACCTGATTGGCTCTTTAAGCCTCAAAGGTTGAGAACCCCTGGTCTATATCATGTAAATTTAACTTTTTAGCTTTTAAGTGTATTATAAAACTCATTCCTCACTATAAACAACCCCAATGTAGTATTTGGATTCTTTTGCACAATCCTCACAGCCCCTCCCAACTCACAAAAACGAGCAGGTTCTCTCCAGCTGATGTCACAAAGCGGGGAACAGCCCCTTAGGAAGAGTCTGCACTGCTGCATGTAAACTTAATTTCTCCGCGAAGCTAGCGGGAATCAGCAAAACACTTTTCATATATATGCACCATACCGTAAATCTTCCAGTTGTGTCCCGCCTCCGTTATCCGCCATGTTTAAAAGGCGTTTTCTACCTTAGACAGACGACAGAAACAAATCCAAAGATCCTCCTCCCCCTCAGCTCTTACCATCCAAGGCGTCGAACATGTCGGTGATGAAGTAGTCGATGAAGGAGATCTGGGATTTGGGAACGCTGCAGGTGTTCCTGTCGAAGACGGGCATCACCACGGGCAGCCCCAGCCGCTTCTCCTCATCCGTCTGCGGCCGAGCGGAGGGAACAGTGAGCGTTTGAGGTGCCAGGAAACCAAACGGCGCCTAGAGGCGGCGCTTCCTTCACCTGAGCGAAGTACTCCTCGGAGATCCGCCCCGCCCACTCGATGCAGAGCTCCAGCGGCCGGCAGGGGTTGGCCACGTCCGCGCACTTGATCAACATCCTCTTGATCAGCAGACGGTTTTCCGCGGAGTTCCTGAGGTTGGTCTGACTCTCCGACTCGCTGTTCCCGCTCTGTGGGAAATCACGGAAAGCTGTCGTTAGAGACGCGCTACATTCAGAGACGCAAGAATACACTTAAGCGATCTTAAAGTTACTTTAGGAGCAAAGGGAAAAACTTCAAATGCTAAACTAGCTTAAAGACATGAAAGCAGCTGAAAAAAAGGAATTAATCCAAACATTTCAGGCTAAAAAACACAGAAAAATAACAAAAATATTTTTAAAAAATGAAAGCAACAGTTCAATAAATGCCTAAACTCACTAAGTAAACATTTTTATTGAATAATAATGAGTAAACAAAGAATAATTGATACATAAAATTAAAGATTGGCCAAAATAAAAGCATTTAAGTAAAAAAAAAATGGTTCTACACGGCAAAACGGAATGTTAAAAAGTAAAAGGACGCGTTTAGAGAAAAATAATCTAATTATAATAGCCATGAATTAAACTGTGGTTTAAATGTAAAAGTGAATGAATTTTGCTTTGATTTACTATAGTATTGTTTGCCGCCATATTGAGCAGGATATCACCTGGTGCATCACGTTTGTGGGCGGAGACATTTTTTGTTGTTATAACTCACCTGTTGATTTTGCACCTGTAAGGTAGAAGGGGAGGGTGAGCTGGGTTGCCACATTTTTGTTGACCGCTTTAGTTGTTGCCTTTATGTCGCCCATTGTGTGCATTTTACTTTTGCTCACAATAAGCCAGAGCCATCCTAAGTTGTTTAAATTATCTTTTTTTTGTCATTAAAATAAAAGGCTCAAAGTATGACCCAATTCAAGTCCTTTTTTTGTTAAGCGTGTCACACAATCAGCGGACCCAGCGTCAGTCTCTCAGCGACTTTGGATTTTTTATGTAGTCGCTGAACTGTGATGACGGACATCAGTGATCATTTACCAATCTTCACAGTCCATAAGCACTATCAAACCAAAATTCATACTAAAACAGAAAAAATTATAAGGGATAGATCCCAAAAAGCAGTAGAAGCATTTAAAAAAGATCTGGAACAGCAAAACTGGGAGGAAGTATATGTAAAAGATGTTAACTTGGCTTATAATTCTTTTATAAGAATCTTTGGTGGTCTATATGAAAAAAAACTGCAAAATAAAGAAAATAACCATAAAAGAGAGAACAAGTAAGCCATGGATGACCAAAGGACTGCAAAACGCATGCAAGAAAAAAAATACTTTATACAAGTACTTTCTAAATCTAAAAACTGTGAGGCTGAAAATAGATATAAAAAATACAAAAATAAATTAGTTTCAATATTGAGAAAACAAAAAAAAGATTACTATAGTAAATTATTAGAAGAAAACAGAAACAACATCAAGGAAACTTGGGGAATAATAAATAGTATTGTAAAAAAGAATAAAACAGGCCCACCAGTAACTAATTATTTTAATAATGGACAAATGGAAATCCATGAAACAAATAAAATAGCAAATGAATTTAACAATTATTTTGTAAATGTTGACCAAACTTGGCAAACTCTATTCCAAACAAACAGACTATAATATTACTTCAAATATAAAGAATAATTCAAACATCATGCTATTAGACCCAGTAACTAGTGAAGAAATACAAAATATTGTAAAAGGGAGCAAGAACAAAAGGTCTACTGATTGTGACGACCTAGATATAATACTGATAAAAGACATACTTGATTATATTATACATCCTTTACGCCATATATATTCTTTATCTTTTACACTAGGAGTCTTTCCAGACAAGATGAAAATTGCCAAGGTCTTACCACTCTACAAAAATGGAGACAAACATGTTTTTTCCAACTACAGGCCAATTTCTCTGCTTTCCCAGTTCTCCAAAATACTAGAAAAATTATATGTAGACAGACTAGACAAATTCTGAATAAAGAAATATATGTAACAAATAGAGTAATTTACGAGTATCAAATACGAGAAAACAGAATGGCACCAATGGCATGATTGACAGAAGAACTGATATCTGAAAAAGCAATTGACAAAAAGAATCATCTCATTAGCATTTTCATAGACCTCAGGAAAGCATTTGACACAATAAATCACCAGGTTCTCCTTCAAAAAACTAAGTAAATATGGATTAAAGGACTGGCCCTACAATGGATAGAAAGCTATCTAAAAGATCGACAGCAATATGTTCAGATAAACAACACCAAATCTAATTTATCCATATCACCTGTGGTGTACCTCAAGGGTCAGTCCTTGGCCCAAACTATTCATTATCTATATAAACGATTTAAGTTCAGTATCCCAAAAAATTAATTCCATTTTATTTGCAGACGATACAACCTTTTATTATACGGGAGACAATATTGAACATATGATAGAGGTGGTGCAGATTGAATTAGGAAAAATTAAAGCGTGGTTTGACGGAAATAAACTATCAATAAAAGTGATAAATCATATTTTATTATAATAGAAATACAAACAATACAGTTGAATTAAACATAGATAATATTAATATTAGAAGAGTAAAAGATGTAAAATTTTTAGGAGTTATTATAGATGAAAAGCTATCTTGGAAATCACAAGTTAACACCGTCAAATCCAAAATATCAAAAGCAATTGCAGTATTACACAAAGTAAAATGGTTCTTAGACAGTAATTATATATTCTATATATAATTCCTTGATTATGCCATACCTGAACTACTGTATAGAAATTTGGGGTACAACTTATAAAACATATATTCATCCTATTTACATATTGCAAAAAAAAGCAATAAGAATCATTACAAAAAGTAATTATAGGGACCCGTCAAATCCATTATTTATTAAATTAAAACTATTAAAACTTAATGATCTTATAAACTTTAATATTTTTGAAATTTATGCATAAAGTAAAGATGGAAAGCCTTCCTCCTAATTTAATGAAAAGAAAAAGTAAATTTAATCTAAAAGGACATGAAATATTTGTCAACCAAAACACAGAATTCTGATAAAACAACGATGTGTATCAGTATATGGAATTAATATATGGAATAAATTGAGCTTAGAAATTAAAAATGCTTCAACAATATCAAGTTTTAAAAACTACATTAAAAACAGTATTATCAATGACTATAAAACTATCTAAAACAAATAACTCATGCTCATCCCAGAAGTATTATTTTCCCTTCACACTGGTTTATGTTGTAATTATATGATTTTGGGTTTTTTTTTTTTTTTTTTTTTTCTTTGTTTCTTTCTTACCAATTTTCTCTTACTGTGTAATGCTTGTGTATCTGTATCTTTCTTTTTATTTGATAGATTTGTATTGATTGTAAAAAGGGGCAGACAAAATAAGTTTTTTCTTTCTTCTGTCCCCTTTTCATTTTTTTTCCCTTCATTTCTATCATGATTGAGTTTATAACTCAAGTTTATATTGTATGCTTTTTAATGAATAAAAATGAAATAAAAATAAAAAAAAAAAAAAAAAAAAAAAAAAAAATCAAAAAGTTTTCATGAGCAAAATAAGTTAAAGAAAACACGTCTTAATGACTAGAATTTCTTTTACTCAAAATAATTCTTGTTAGGTCATTTTTTAACTCATTTTTTCTTTGATTATTTAAAGAAAATCTACCAATGGGTTTTGAATTATTGACTCATTTCGACAGTGCTGTGTACGGCGTCCCTAAAAGGTCAATTTAAAAAGCAAGTTAAAAAGTTAAAAAGTCACACATTTCTCAGTCCATTTTCCATTTATTTTATCATTCTCCATTTTATTCATTTATTCTGATTTTTTGATCAAAACTGCAGCTTTCCATCCTGCTCGTGGTCTGCGTTGTGATTCTTTAGCTCTTATTTTTTCAAAGTGACGGAGGAGAATCAACTCAAACACGATTTATACGAGTCAAATATCAAAACTTAAGACATCTTGAAGTTATTATATCAACTTTAATTAATTTGGTGCTTTAAAGACGTTTTAGGACTTTGCAGGAACTATAAGTCATCTAACAACAATAAAAAACTAAAAATAAACCAAGAAGCAGAACAGCCTGATTTCAGCAGAACTGTTGAGCTTCAAGAATCTTTTTGTCTTTTTGAAGGCGGCGGCGGCGTCTTACACAGGTGCTGGTCTCTTCGATGGCCGCCATCGGCTTGTTGATGCTGTTCACGAACTTGCTGACGTGCTCGAAGTGTCGGGTCATCTCCGTGGCCAGAACCATGTCGATGATGGACTGCCGCAGAGTTCGGTACTGATTCCTGTCGGCAGAACCGCAGAAACAATCGGTGAATCTCCCGGCGTTCTGTTGGCGTTTGGAGACCTGAACGTCTGCAAATGTTTGTGGATGCTTTCATCTCTGTAGATAGGAGGGTTTTTTTTTTGCTTTAGCTTCATGTGTGATCCCAACCCTCTTTATTTTTCTTTTTAAATATTTTATTTTTCTAGGAAAGTTAGGTTAAATTACGATTGACTATACATGCAGAGAAAACAAAAATAGAAAATAAGAAATAAACAAATACACACTAGAAAAAAAAAAAAAAAAAAAAAACGTAGTAAATGGATGGAAATTGTATATGAAAGAAAAAAAAAAAAGTAAACAAACAAAAAACAAAAACTACAAAAAAAAAAAAAAAAAACACAATCCAAACGCAATTATAATTAGAATAAAATAAAAATACCAATCCTGTTTAACTACAGAGATCTACTAGAGAAAGAAAAAGACACTTGCTGGTTATTATTGTGATAAGAATAAGACTTTTACACAGTTTTTGTCTCATTTTTTGCAGTAATAATAATAAACTGTTCCTGAAAACCAAACTGAATTAAATATGAAACTACTTTTGTGACTTTGAGAAAGTTAAGTTTTCATTAAAGTTAAAGGTGTTAACCTCGTAAAGATCGTTACATTAAATAACTAAATATTTTGGAATTAAGATGTTCTTTTAAGAACAAAAATTATAAGCAGAAAGTCCTTTTAAAAAGTCAAATTTTTAAATTATGAGAAAAAAGTCAAAATCATATCCTAAAAATCATCAGGAAAAAACAAAATTTACGAGAAAACAATCATAAATACATGAGGAGGTAAGTCGTAATTCTAAGAGGATAAAATGATGAGCAAAAAGTTACAATTTAATTTGAATATAATTGTAAAAATATGAGAAAAAAATGTAAAAAAATTTTTTTTTGAAAGAATACAATCTTAAAAACATGAGGAGTTAAGTTATTATCTTTGGAGAATAAAACCGTAAAATTGTGAGAGTTTCATCACCGTTTTAATTTATGCTACAGAAAATTCAGAGGAATCTGATGGAAAACTCACTGATTAAGAATCTGACCTTTGTAAATGTACAACTTCATTTTAAAATAAATATATATATAACTTTTTATATTCATGTATTTATTATTTAATTCTTGTAAAAGTTTGACTTTTAAAAAATATTAAGACATTTTTACTCTTGTAAACTTTTGACCTTTTTCTCAAATATTTATTAATTAATTTATTTATTTCCTTTATGGTGGCACTAATACTCCATTATAGTTTATTTAACGTATTTGATGACATTCACAAAACTATTAGACAATAGATGTTATCAAGTATCATTTTTTGGGTGACTTGGTAAGACTTTAATCTAAACAATGTTGGTTTAAGATGCAAAAATATTGACATAAATCACCTTATTTGCCCAATGTCTCACATTTTATCCACACATTTTTTACTTAGCCATGCCAGACCCTTGGCGGCAGACATCGCTAGCTCTGCCGAACATCGCTATCTATGCCAGAACCTCTGCCGGACATTGTTAGCTCTGCTAGACATTGCTAGCTCTGGCAGACTCTGAGCATTGGAAATTGATAGCCATGCCGAATATCGCTAGCTCTGGCAGACCCTCTGCCGGACAACACTTGCTCGTTCGGACATTGCTAGCTTTGCTGGACATCGCTAGCTCCGGTAGACCCTGGGTGGCGGACATTGCTAGGTCTGGCAGACCCTCTACCGCACATGTGTCAAAGTCAAGGCCCAGGGGCCGGATCCGGCCCTCCGGGTAATTCTATCCGGCCCTCCAGATCATTTTATTTCATTGTTATTAATGGCCCGATGTTATCTTTCGCCTTTTTTCTTGTTTAATTTCAACAAAATGTATTTTCTGGAGAGTAAAATATTGAAAGTTATTTAAGGCTTAACTTAATTTATTCTGGAATAATACTGCTGCCTTTTATTATTCATAATTATGTTAAAAAGTTACAATTCTAAAAATTGGAATCCTAGTTTCTTGGACTATTTTGACATTTACTAAGAATTTTTAGGCTATTTTTGGAGTTTAGCTAATATTTCAGCTACATGCTAGCTATTTTTTTTCTTTTAGTTTTTTCGGCTAATTTGTCAGCTAGCTAATATTTTATCTGTCTCTCAGCTTTAGCGTTTTCAACTATTAGCTTGAGTGTTTTTAAATATCAATTTCAGCAACTTCACTATCAGCACTAGCATCTTCAGCGGCCAAATTCAGTTTACAGCATTCACACCAGCATCACCACATGCTACATATCTAGTTCATAACTATGTTAAAAGTTACATTTTTTAAGTTTTAATAAATTAGTTTTAGAGTGTTCAATAAATGTTTATCCTGTTCGGCCCACGACCTAACGTGTGTTTTGGATTTTGGCCCCTTGTGTGATTGAGTTTGACACCCCTGCTCTACCGGACAACGCTAGCTCTGCTGGACTTTGTTAGCTCTGCTAGACATTGCTAGCTCCGGCAGACTCTGGGTGTCGGACATCGCTACTCTGCCAGACCCTTTGCAGAGCTTGGTAGCACTGATGGTCCCTGCCATTGCTAGCTAACTACGCTGTCCATTGGTTAACTGGCTAGCATAGGGGGTGCGATCTCTCCAGCTCCATGAGTTCTGGGAACAGGCCTGGACATACCCATCCAGGGCTTATCCCGCCTTCCCTCAACAGTATCGAGGACAGACTCCTGCAACCCTGCAGCCCCAGAATGCATTAGAAATGGATGGATGGAAGTTTAGAATACAAAAACTCTCACATCGAGCAGCCATATTGGATTTTTGTTCATCCGCTGATCAAGTCACTGAAAATGTCAGGTGGCCAAAGGTGAGTGTCTGATTGGTTGACGGAGTGCATCAAGCTTCAGATTTTTGAAGTCTTGAGGCGCTGCATCTGCCACCCAAAAAATGATTTAACATTGAAACTCGACGGCCCTGCCGTGCAAATCGTGTCTGGTGTGAGCGCAGCTGTTGTGCCGTTCGCTCCTCAGTTTATTCCTTCACCTCTTGTGAGTCGCTGCTTCCAGCTCCAGGATGTTGAACTCCCAGCATTCCTCGTCGTTCAGCATCTCTGCGATGGACGGAGGAACGTCGTTCAAGGTGACCGGGAGGGCCAGCTGACTCTGGCTCATGTCTGAAAGACGCACAACAGCAGATCGAGTCGCCAGACAGTAAAAACTAACGATCCTAACTGAAACAGAACTTTCACTTTATTATTATTTTTAAAAAGCTGCAAAAACTGTGGAAAATGTTGAAATGCTAAAAATGAATTTATGATGATCTTGAACTTACTTTTGGAGAAAACATATTCATTTCCAGAGAGTCTCCGCAGCCCATCCTGGAAAAAAAAAGGGAAACGTATATTTTCCTATATATTTTATTATTATAAAAACCTAAAAATATAAATATTTAGCTTTTTGTTTGGACAAATCAGTAAATTACAGGTTTTTCCACATGCCCCTGAACACTTTTGCTGTGAAATGCAAAAAATAAAAAAAATAAAAACAAAATAAAGAAATATTAAATATAAATAAAAAAAAATTAATGAATAATTAAAAAAAATGTCAAAAGTAAAAATGTATTTTTTATGAATTTGATTTGAATTAAAAGCTATTTTAACAAAAGTTAAATTTGAATTTTGGCTTCATTATTCCATTTGATTACGTACTTTTATTGAATACATTAAATAAATATACTCTGTTCATAACAAGTTTTATATCATTACTTAAAAATCAGCTGCAGGTAACCAATCAGAGAGGCTTTGGGGAGGTAAACAAACCTCCCCCCAGCAGGAAGGTGGAAATCAGGAAAATGTTTGAGTTTATGTGAGATTTGAAAGCAAAGGGGGAACATTTTTTATGCTAACTTTTTAGACTATTTTGGGATTTATTTAAGATTTTTTAGGCTAATTTGGAGTTTAGCCTATATTTCAGCTGCATGCTAGCTGTTTTGGCTAATTTAGGATTTTTTTTTTATTTTTTAGGCTATTTCAGAGTTTAGCTAACATTTCAGCTGCATGTTAGCTGTTTTGACTAATTAAGGATTTTCCAGTTTTTCAGGCTAATTTAGGGTTTTGATAATATTTCAGCTGCATTTTAGCTGTTTTGGCTAATGTAGGATTTTTACAGTTTTTTTTTTCAGATTTTTCCACATGTCCCTGAAGAGTTTTGCTGTGAAATGCAAACAATAAATAAAATAAAAACAAAATTGAGAGAAATATTAATTATAAATAAAAAATGTATAAGGAATAATAAAAAAAATAAATAAGTATAAAATACATTTAAAAAAATATATTATAAATAAGTAAGTAAAAATGTGTATTTTATTAATTTGATTTGAATTAAAAGCATCTTTTAAAAACAAAGTTTAATTTGAATTTTGGCTTCATTATTCCAATTTATTATTTACTTTTTTCTGAAGACTTTAAATAAATATTCTCTGTTTATAATAAGTTGTATATCATTACTTAAAAATCAGCTGCAGATAACCAATCAGAGAGGGTTTGGGGAGGTAAACAAACCCCCAGCAGGAAGGTGGAAATCAGGAAAATGTTTGAGTTTATGTGAGATTTGACAGCAAAGGGGGAACATTTTTTAAATTATTGATACTTAAGACTTCAGGATTGTGTGAGTCTGCCTCTTACACTCATGAGCCCCCCCACCAGGTCGTTGGTGTGGGGGTCGTCCTCCTTGGAGGCGAGCTGTGGGGAGTAAAGCTCGGTGGTCCGCAGGATCTCCAGGACGCGGTCCAGAGCCTCGGCCACCGTGACCGGGCTGTTCTCCTGCGCCGCGTTGATGATGTTTATTACCTGCGGATGGACGGCCATGAAAAAGTCCTGATCAGAAGACAGAAACTTCTAAAACAAAAGACCGCTCTGGCTTTTGGGTCGCGACACAGAAGGTCTTTGTGAAAATGTTGCATGTGATTCTCTGGAAAAACCGCTAAATAAAGACACTTTAGCACACAAGAGCATCACAGGATCGCTGCAGGAGAACAGGAAGACAATGTGACGCTCTGTAGGGAATCTGGCCCTCAGCGCCATTTGACTGCGGCTCATAATTAGAACTCAATTCTTAACAATTTCCCTCAGTTTAAAAATAAAACGGCCACAAAAAGTCCCGTGGATGTTGGATAAGATTCAACAAAGTGTGGAGGGAAAATCTCTGAAGCCAAAAGAACTTCATGTCTCCCAAAAAGCTAAATGTTTTTCTTCTTCGTATTCTTCTCAGCATCATTTGTCAATACTTGGGTTATGTATTGGCAAGAGTCTAGCAATACAATACGTTTCACGATACATATCACGATATATTCTATGACCGTTCCAGAACAACTTTTCACATTTTTAAAAAAAATTGACTAAGAAAAATAAACCTGAATAATAATTAGTTGTAATGAAAAAGTAAAATTCATTTTATTTAATGATCACAACATCAGTGCTTTATTTTGGTAAATTAATAAATATTTGTCCTTAAACTGTCAAAATTGTCTGATTTACACAATAAAATATTTTTTTAGCATAATAAAAAATAAAATAAAGTAAGATGCTGAAGGACGCCCATAGATAAATAATAAAATATTGCCACGTCAGCATTTTAAATTGATACAAGTATCGCCAAATGAAGTATCGCGATATATCGCCAAATCGATTTTTTTTCCTACACCCCTAGTCAATACACGGGTTCTATCAACGTCATGATGAGTTTGTGCAGCATCAATGCCGTCTCCGTAATTGGACCCACGTTGGCCGCGATCGCCAGAATGACGTCTGGTCATCGCCGGCCCACGTTGATAGCCCTCGTCGAGTCTAGGGCTATTAGTCGACTAATTGTCTATTAACATAGTCGACAACTAATTTAATAGTCAACCAGTCATTATTTTATATTAAATGGACTCAGAGTGTAGTAAAGTTAAAAGTTATAATGGCATTATGCTAGATTTTTAGACTATGTTGGCATTTATTAAGGTTTTTTAGGCTAATTTGGAGTTTAGCTAACATTTCAGCTACATGCTAGCTGTTTTGGTTATAATTTAGGATTATACCGCTTTTGAGGATTTTTCTGAGTTTAGCTAATATTTCAGATACGTGCTAGCTGTTTCGGCTAATTTAGGATTTTTTTTGTTTTTTAGCCTATTTCCGAGTTTAGCTACTGTTTCAGCTACATATTAGGTGTTTTGGCTAATTTAGGATTTTCCAGTTTTTCAGGGTAATTTAGGGTTTAGATAATATTTCAGCTGCATGCTAGCTGTTTTGGCTAATTTAGGATTTTTTTCAGTTTTTTAGGCTATTTCGGATTTTAGCCAATATTTCAGCTGCTAGCTGTTTTGGCTAATTTAGGAATTTCTTTTAGCTTTTTAGGCTAATTTGGAGTTTAGCTAACATTTCAGCTGCTAGCTGTTTTGGCTATAATTTAGGATTATACCGTTTTTGAGGATTTTTCTGAGTTAAGCTAATATTTCAGATACGTGCTAACTGTTTTGGCTAATTTAGGATTTTCCAGTTTTTCAGGCTAATTTAGGGTTTAGATAATATTTTAGCTACATGCTAGCTGTTTTGACTAATTTAGGATTTTTTCAGTTTTACAGGCTAATTTGGAGTTTAGCTAATATTTCAGCTACATGCTAGCTGTTTTGGCTTACTTAGACTTTTTCAGTAATTTAAGCTAATTTGGCATTTAACTAATATTTTTTTGGCTGGCCATCAGCTTCAGCATCATTCAATTTCAGAATCTTCAGCTATCAACGGCAAAATTCAGCTTACAGAGTTCACACTACATTATCACGGGCAATGCTATAGATCTAGCTTTAAGTTAGTTTAAAGCTAATGATGGTTAAGATGTGTGGTTTACATCCGTTTTGCCCATTAAAAATAATCGGTGATGAGTCGACTATTAAAATAATTGTTTGTGGCAGCACTAATAGAGTCAGCGCTGCTACCGTACGATTTCTAACAATCTGACGGTGACAGAGGGGCAGTAGCAGGACGTTGGCCGTCTGAAATTGTCCATCATCAGACAATTTTTGGGACTTTGAAGACCCTCCCATCAGTCAATTATCACCATGTCTACAGGACATCCACACATCTGCCCCTAAATGTATTTTTCACCATTTCTTATGCTACTTTCACAGCAAGCTCGGCAACACGCATTCAACCGTCCACTTCCAAAATCTGCTTAAAACTCTCACGTTCACGTGTTTTCTTGAGTCCGTTTTTGGGCTCCATGCACAAAATTCTCGCTAAAAGTTGAACTGCTCAAACATTTCCTGAAATAAAAGCATAAACTTTACCCTTTTGACTCTTTTTGATTGAAAAACGCCTTCACTTCCTGTCTGTAATAAATTTACAAGCTAAAATTTATCTCACATTACTTTGCAAAGTTTTAGTCTAAATTTTCAGGGGCAAAATATATATTTTTTATCTTTAATAGATTTGTAAATAAAGTTTTAACGAGAAGAACGAGTCGAGTTCGGACCTTGGTGATGGGGGCCTCGATCGTCATCGAATGAATCCTGGCGACGGACGAGTGCCTTCGGTTCTGTAAACTTGGAGCTGCGGTGGAGAACAGATGCATTATGGGACGCTTCACAGACTTTCCTCATCAATAAAACGTCATACATTTATAGAAGATCTATAAAACAGAGAATGTAGAATTGATCTTACCGTCACTCCCACGGGAACTGACGGATCTGGCATCGATGGAGTCTTTCCTGCGGTCTCTGTGGCGTAAAGAATGGCATTCTATGCAGGAAAATAGAAATAAAGTTTTACTCTTTCATCTTTTTATTCGAAAACTCTTTTATTCAACCAAAACTAGACATAAAAATACAAAGTTGAGGTTGCTAGTACCTGACTGAGAATGCTCCCCGCTGCACCGCTCCTTTTTGTTGAACTTGTGTACCTGTCAGACAGAGCTGAGGGTTAAGGTGGAGGTGTGTGCAGCTTATTCACCTTTCAGACTCAAACCAGGGAAAGACAAGACACAGCTTCTGCGCTGTATGTAGGAACAATTACTTAAATATTTTAAATAATTAATCAAAATAATTCAAATTTCCAGCGTTTATGGGTCAAATGTTTAATTAAATATATAACAAAATCTTGTCTGGAGATATTTTTGTAACTTGTTTCAATAACCAAAACATAATTAAGATAAATAAAGTATAATTAATATTGTTTGCTAGCTTTGAATTCCTAAAAAGGAGCAATCTTATATGAATTTCGTCAAATGCTACTGAAAATGTTAAAAGATTGTAACTATAAATGAACAGCCGTCTTCATTTTCTAGTAATCGCTTCACATAATTCTGATTTATGAAAACAACAACACGGTTTAAAAATAATCCATGAATAACTCAGTTCAAAGAAATGTTTGTCTTGTTTGTGTTGATCACAGACGTTGCACGAGCGACACACAGTACAGTACATGGGTTAGTCATGGTGATCTGGTTATGAATCGGTGTGTAGCGGCTTATCTGGTTGCATAAGAGTCTGCGTGAGTCACCGCACCTTTACCTGCTGCTGACACGGCGCTATGAGCATTTGTGTAATGGAGACAGGACGTCATTAGATGCTATTACATTGGGTATTTCTATAAAAAATAAATGTATTTTATTGTTTTATATGCTAAAGCGTCATTTTTTTTTTTTTTTTTTAAAGCTTTCATTAAATCCGTTCAAATAAGGAATAGTGGTCGATGAGATGTCCATTATCAGGAATTAATGTGGAACCGTCTGACGCAAAGCAGAGCTTTAATAGACGTCTAATTGGCCATTAGCCCGCTTATGGTCACTTATGAAAGAATCAAACAATTTTTAGTTGTTTATTCTTATTATTTATTCATTCCCGTTTCACAACAAGCGGACGATTTGATACGCGGTGTAGCAAGTTGTCATGGTAACAGAAATAGAAAGTTCCCCTCTCACTGTTTGTTTGATGCAGAACATTTCTAGGCGTTTGTGCTCTACATATGATGCCAGAATAGAAAAGCCTTCCACGGAAGCTGTGTGCTATCGTCAACGGCTGACTCTCCTCATGCAAACACGATGAAAGAGAGTCGCTGGACCCTGAGCGGCGCTGCCAGAGGCATAAATAGAAAGTGGCGCCATGCCTCGAGGGGGATCCTGGTTCTTAGTCGTAGCTTAGCGAACTCTGACGTCACTGAGCTAATCTGGACGCAGCAACAACTTCAGGATGAATTAGTACGGAGCAGCTGAGGTGTTTAACCTGACACTTTGGCCTAAAACTTTAGATAATTGACATGATGGCGTAATGAGGACTGACGGTGTGGAAGTAAATATCCCAGCATTCCCTTTGTTTTTATGTTATCCTGCTAGCTCACAACCTAGCATTAGCAAAACAACAAAAACTTTGAAAATTGTGTTTTTCATTAAAAATCATGATTTTAATCAGATAGGAAAAAAATGAATAAAGAAAGAAGGAGATTCGTGATTTTATCGAGAATTGTGATTTTCATTGGATGGGAAAAAAAAATCACGTTTTTCATTCAAAAATTGTAATTTTCATCAGAAAAGGGAAAAAATGATTAAAAAATTTGTTTTAATTGAAAATAGTGATTTTCATCCGATAGGAAAAAAAAAAGAAAATATTTGTATTTCTATTGAAAATCGTGATTTTTATCAGATAAGGGAAATAAATGATTTTCATCGGATGGAAAAAAAAAAAGAAAATCGTGTTTTTCATTAAAAATGTTCACATACATTCATTTTTATATCAAATGTGTGGGGGAAAATGCATTTTTAATCAAAAATCATATCATCGGATGGGAGAAAATAAATAGCTTTTAATCGAAAATCGTGATTTTTATTGGAAATTTAGAAAAATAAAATTGTGTTTGTCAAAATTGTTATTTTTATTTAATCGAATGGGAGAAAAAAATCATTTTTAAATGTGATCAGATGAAAATTGTGTTGTTTTCCTTTCATGTGATCTCCCACTTTAACAAGAGAAAACTCAAATGTGTACTGATCTCCAGTTCTCCTTACCTGGTTATTGTTGTCAAAGTGAGGTCTTTTGATGGCTACAAAATGTCGAATTTTCCTGAAAGAACAAAGTCAGTCATTTAGGGTGACCTTCAGTGACCTCTCTGCACCCCCAGTGAAGCTCTTACCCTCCTTGGCCGAACACAGGAATGATCTTCACTTGCTGCTGGATGCTGTCGCCCGACTTCTTCCTGGCATAGTAGCATCCCTGCCATTCCTTCAGACAGAACCAGAGAGCCAGAACGGTGAAACCCAGCCGGGTTCTACGGGTCGGGCTCTTTCACGACTCACCTTTCCTTTCTTGATGCAGGTGTTGATGGTGTCCAGCAGGTCGGCTCGGTTCTTGTCGCTCTTGGGAAGCTCGGTCAGCTCCTTCCCGATCACCTCCCCCCGGTGGTATCCCATCATCCTCTCGAACGCAGGATTCACATACTGGAACACATTTTAAGTTTGAATATGTTTTATGAGAATATGACTCTTTTTGTTTGATATAATTTAGAAATTTTGTCAAATTAGCATCAAATTTAAAATCCTTTTTTTCAACACTTTAAATGGAAACAAAGTAAAATCGAGTTAAAATAAATAAATAAAACATAAATATACCTCTCTATATTGATATTCCAGCATAAATCATGTTTACCTGCAGGATGTGGTCTTCACTGGTGATCTCTACGGCCTCTTGACAATGCTCCAAAGCCGTGAAGACTGAGTTACAAGCCCTGACGACAAACCAACAAAAAATAAGTCATTAAAACGGCAAGTATTCATTTACAAAAACTCTAAATCTCACCACATTTTTTTTCAGTTTCTAGTTTAAACATTTTGTTGACATTTGATAAAGGAAAAAAATGAACAAGCTAATAACTTTAAAGTAATATTTAATTTACAATAAAAAAATAAATCTGAAAATCTCGTTATTTTAAGTCAAATTTCAAATGAAACATGTTTTTTTTATTTTAAATAATATTTTTAAGCATATGTTTTATTTGTGATGTTATTGGTTTTGTTTTCGTAAACAAACTTGCTTGATTTAAGCCCATAACAGTAGAAATGCATTTTAACAATGTGGTTTAAAAGTAAACTATAATTATATTTAAGTATAATTTTTCAAGATAAAATGAATTGCATTTACATTATTGTTAGTATTATGATCAATATCAATTAACTATTTTTTTGCATGAATAAATTATAAAGAGAAAATAGCTTTTTTTCTAAATATAAAATAGTTTATAACTTTTGAAAAAGTGACTTCCTTTCAAAAAAAAAGACCTTGTGACACATCTCAGTGCAGCAAATGCAGTAATGGGAAGGTTATATAAATAAACCACGCAGTGTATTTTACAGTTTACGGTGCATCTTAGTAAAACATTTGTAAATGTAATTATCTAAAATTAAATCAGAGCTAATTAAGTTTTGTTTGTCAAACTGTGAGGTCCACTAACAATCCTAAAATTTGCTCAGAAATAGAAAATCTAACAGAATTCTGATTGTTCTTCAACTGATTTAGTTTTTAAACCTTTAACTAACCCCAAAAATAAAACAAAATGAATAAATAAAACCATCAAAACTTGTATTTTGTCCTGCTGCTTATTGCTTTGGTACGGAACCCCTAAAGGGACATCAAGCTTTAAAAAAATTGAAGTAAAAAACTTTTTTTTTTTAAATAAACTACTCCATAAAAAATGTAAATAAATAGAAAATACTTTTTGGTTAGTAACAGATGGGCACAAGTTACTGTCTAGTGCGCATTACTTACTATCCAGAACTTTTTTTTTTTTGCCTTAATTTTTATAAAAAGTTCTGGTTAGTTTTTGGTTCACACCATAAAGTAACTTTTTTTTTTTTTTTTTAATAATTAAAAAAAAAAAATGCTCTGGCTACTAATTGATGCGCACCAGTTACTATCTGTTGCACATCAATTAGTAGCCAAAATTGTTTTTTTTTAAATTATTATTTCAGTTTTTGTTTCTCTAATATTCCCTTTAGGAGCTCCGTACTTTGGAGAGTAATACAAATAATCAAAGTTTTGAAAAAGACTTTTTCTAAATGTTTGGTTGAGCAGGGAGTTAAAGGATCAAAATGAAAAACTTTGTTTTTCTTTACTCAAAGACTCACATGTGGCTTTGGAGCCTCAAGTTGCAGTTCTTTGAACCAGAGGATATATTTGGAGCAGTAGTATAAATACAAATACTAAGCAACACATACTTATTTGTGACATAAAACTGGAAAAAAAATACCTAAAAACGGTTGTTTAAATTTTGTTTGGAAAGGCAGGACATTAGATAGTAACTGGTGCACACAAAAAGCTAGTACTTTTTTTTTTTTACATTTATGTCCCTTTATGTCAGGGGTCTGCAACCTGCAGCTCCAGATCCACATGTGGCTCTTTATGCCTCCATAGTGGCTCTCTGGCTGAAGAAAAATAAAATAATAGTCATTTGCAAAAAAAATTGGATGCTAACGTTTTTGGCTAATTTGTTTTCTAGTTGGGTTTTTAGGATAATTTAAAGTTTTTGCTTCCATTTATGCTAAAGTTTTTGACCAATTTGGTTTACTAGGGAATTTTATGCTAATTTGGAGTTTAGCTAATATTTTAGTAAAATGCTAATGTTTTCAGCTAATAATAATAGCAGATAATTTAGAATTTAGCTTCTATTTAGCAACACGCTAACGTTTTTGACAAAGTTAGTTTACTGAGGAATTTTAGGCTATTTTGGAGTTCAGCTAGTAATTAAGCAACAAGCTAGCTTTTTTTAGTTTTTTATGCTAATTTGGCATTATGCTAATATTTTATCAATATGCTAACATTTTTAGCTAATTTGTTATCTACTGGGACTTTTAGGCTAATTTTGAGTTTAGTTTTTATTTCAGCAACATGCTGAACTGTTTGGCTGATTTAATTTACTGAAATGTTATGCTCATTGAAGTAATTAGGCAACGAGCTAGCTGTTTTGCCAATAAAGTTAAAAATATTTTTTAAAAAAATCCCTTTTTGAGAGATACTAGTTTCTTTTAATATTTTTTTTTTTTGCTTTAGTTCCTGCCAAAAATAAACATTATTCACATTTATTTAAAAAAAACAAAAACAAAAAGAAGGTTATGAAAGCAAATCCAAATTTCTTAAAGGCTAACGTAAGTCAATGCGGCTCCTTCTAGGTATTGATCAGTAGAAAAAGAGCCCAAATGGATCTTTTACTGTTAAAGGTTGACGACCCCTGCTTTAGGCGCTCCGTACAAATTCTGCTAGTTGCATTGGCTGATTTTTTAAATCCTATATTTTATATTTTTTCATTTGTTTTAAGAAAGTGTGTGCCACCAAACTCAGAGGATGAATACGTTGTTTTGTTTTTACTATTTTTACTTCAGTGAACGACTGCCTAGAAACCTGAACCTGAGTGTTTCATGTTTTTGTGATTTCATCAGAACAAGACAAACGTCTAAATACCAAGTAAAAAAAAAAACCCCACGTCTGAATTACATCCAGAGGTTTTCCCAACAGTACCTGAGTTTGAACTGGCAGCGCACCTCGCCGTGCTCGATCTGGAGGAGCTCGTTGTAGCACGCCGCCACGCTGCTGCTCTCCACAAACCTCTGAGTTTGAGCAACGACAGAGAGAGGAAAACTGAACGGGCGCTGAAAACAGCAGCTTCAAACAAAACAGGACACGAGTTTGTGGTGTAACTCAGGGAAGCGTTTGGACGCACTCTGCTGAATCCGGCACACAGGAGAGGAAGGACGGACGGCTCCTCCTGCTCAGGCGGCCTGTGCAGGAACACAAGAGGGATGACGACATGCAGAAACTCACATCCTCCACGCAGCGTTTCTCAACCTGCTGCTTCAATAAACACTGGAAAATGTCAGACTTTCAAAATAAAGCTCCTCTTTTGTTTGAAATGACTTTTCTGTCTTAGAGAGGACATTTCTAAACTTGAATATCTCCTAACTACTGCATACCACTCAATAAACGTCTTTTGGAGCTTTCCAACGACACCAAACATGAAGGGGCGGAGCTATGGGAACTGTAGTTTTTTTTCCCAAAAACAAATCCATTGAATATAATTCCGACTCTATTGAAGTTCTGGAAAACAATTATTGTTCCTGATTGGGTCTCCAAAGTCTGGTGTATTATTTATCAGGGATAATTAAAAAAGATTACTAGCCGTGAATTTAGATTCTCATTTTTGTCTCCAGTCAGTCTCAAACTCGTCATGAAGTTGTCTTGCTTTTCTAACACTTTATAACTCCTTTAGAAGCTACTCTTGACTGCGTTGAATAATTTAAAAAAAATCCCAAATATTTCTGACAGTTGTTAACCCAGTAAAGCCCACTACATCAAAGAATTGACAGAAATTTAAGTATCTATGAATTTATTTATTTTTATTTATTGGCACTTTTATGAATGTTAAGATGCAGATTTACTCTTTTCTTTTTTCTTTTTTTTGCAACTTAAACTAACATTGTTAGACCAAAAATGTATCAAATCACCCAAAAAATCATAGTTGATGCATCTAAAAAAAAAAATCTTAAAAATATTTTTGCTGGATTTCATTAAACGGCTTACAAATATTTTAATTCTACCTCGCTTTTAATTTTTGTCAATTCTTTGATGTGGGTTTGTATTTTTGTCATTCAATTTGTATAAGAAATTTTGACAAATATTTTTGTATTTTGACTTGTAGGTCTTTTGAAATCTGAACATTCAGATGAAAAAGGTGAAATATTTGATCTTGAAAAACAATTTTTCAAACTTAGTTTTTAAATTAGGAGCAATTTTCAACTTAATTTGACTTTTTTTTCCTTTTGTTTGTTTATTTTGGGTTGCAGGAATTAACAGCAGACAAACAATATAAATAAATATTAGAAAAATAAAGTAAAAAAAAGAACAACATGAAAAGAATGTTCTAAACACTTGATTTTAAAGCAGTTGCAGTCTTTTTTGTGAAACCCAGACTTACTTTTGTGGCACAACAGCAGAATCACCGTGTTTTCAGAGGGCTTTGTGGCGCGGATCATTCTGTAAAAAAAAAGACAAACAAATGTGGATTTCAGGTTAAATTCTTATTCTTCTGGGCATAAGCAGGAGGGCAGGATGAGGGGGTGATGTCATCTGCTCTGAAGAGCGTTTCTGCTCCCAGCACAGAAACAGAAACGCAACACGCGCGCTCGCCGTTTGACCGCGAGGCCGCACAGCTGGCAGGAAGTGCGGGAAAAACGGAGAGTGGAAGAGGAGGACAGGAGGGAACAGACGGAGGTGTGAAGCAAAACATCATCGGAAGTCTGCGGAAAGTCAGAGTGAAGTTCTGCAGGACAAACCGCTGCCTTAAAGCCAGCGAAACGACATTACAAACCCAAAATACACTTGGGGGTTCAACAGGAAAAGGAAACGGTGCAAAATACACGACTAAAAATAATCCCTAAATAAATCCTGAACTACTTCTGCAGGCATGAGAGGGACACGCACTTAACAGCTGCTGAGAAACGGGGGCAAAGGGGTTATTCTGCCATGTGAACCGGAGCCAAAGGCTTTTAATGTGGAAAAAACGGACAGAAAGAGAAGCTGTGTATTCCCCGAGCCTCTCAACCCAAAAATAATAAACTCAGCAGAGGCTCATTATATTCTAAAGAGCTCTGAAGTGAGGAAGTTCAGCACATCTCTGCAGCTGCTGCTGCCTGCAGTTCCTCCAGCGAACACTAGATGGCACCAAGCAGGGACACTCAGCTTATGGAATTATTGAAAGTAGTTAAAAAATATTATAAAATATAGATATAATGAAAATAAAATTGTTTTTTTTTATATTGTTGAAAGTAAAAAAAATAGGGATATGATTATAATTTTTTTTATTATTATTTATGATCAATAAAGCTAGAATAGCATCATTTACACATGATATGGACGCATTTATATTGAGATGTTTCTTATTTTACTTTCAATTGTCACAATTAATCATTCAATGTTGAATAAAAAAAATATATAGATGTTTATCTCTTTTATTGCTTTGATTGCTTGAAATAAATCAATTCCAAAAATGTCAATTTTCAAAACATCAAAGGGTTTTAAATTATTTATTATGATTTTAAATTGAGGATAAACATAATTTAAAGTTTTTTTGTAGCAAAAATTGAAGTTTATTACAAAATCACATCTGCAAATTCTGCAAACTGGTAGAAAAACAAAAATTGTTTAACATTTATGAAAAGACGGTCTATTTGGTTGTAAATTCTCTGGAGTTTCAAATTTTCATTTGTGATAAAAACTAACTTAAAAAATCAATTAATCAAATGGATCTTTACTAAAAAAGTCAAAATTAATTGATTTATTTTTATAACGAATTCACATTTTTCAGTTCCCTTTGATTTAGTTAATTTTTAAAACAAGAATTTACTATTTTTTTCAAGAAAAGTTTAGTCTTTGCTCCATTTTTATCAGTGTTTTTCAAATCAAATAAAAAAAAAAAGAATAAAATTGTAAATGGAATTAAACTGGATTCTAAATTACGTTTTTTTTGAGCATCCATTTAAAAGACTTGTATAACTGCTCCTCTGAGTAATAAAGCAGAGGAAACCATGCAAAGGCTGCACAGGTGGAGAACATGAAAGGCTCACCGGCACACCGCCTCGGGTTCAAAGTAGCGCGAGTGGCGCCCATCGATGACGATGATCTCGTGGTGTTTTTCCAGGAAACACTCGACGGCCGACTCGGGCGTGCGCGCGATGTTGCACCTGAAGCCGGCGCGATCGCAGGCCCACCAGAAGGCGTCGCTCTGGCTGTCCTCCTTAGCGAACACGAGCAGGACCTGGAGAGACATAAAGAAACACTTTGATCGGACGCAAAGAAGTTCCGTTATATATCAGTTATATAAATGAGACCCTGCAGGAGACGCTCCACACCTCCTTAACCTCCTGTCCGTGGAGCCTGACCTGAAATCAGCTGTCCTTCACAGCTGGATAGAAGCTGGTGAGGGTGGAAGAAGATGCAAGAAAAAGGAATCATATTTGTGAGTCCCTGTGAAAGCTCCACGCGCTTTGATCCCGCGCTGGCTTGTGTAACCACGGTGCTAGCATGTGAAATTCCACACAAAGAGGAGCCCGAGGACCACACGCAACCAAATATGTCCCGGGCCGGGTAGGAGGCGCCGTCGGGCCCGACCTGGACTCTGACAGAAGAACCAATACTCACAATAAGTTTGAGATGACAAATTCAGTGGATGTTCACAGATTTTCAGGATGGAGATGATAGAATCACCTCATTATTTTGTTTTACTTATTGGGGCAAAACCAAAAGATTCTAATAGAGAACCTCATTAGTGTGTTGTCAGTGTCAACATTCTGTAGGTGTAGTTCATCATGATCCGCTAAATAGGGCTAGGTTGATGCAATTGATTATTTGATTGAATCGATCTAAGCTTAATAGATGAATAATCGATCCATAAAAGTACACATTATGCCAGGAGTGGGCAATTGTTTTGATTTGTGGGCCACAAAGGGTTCTAAAATTTGGCATAAGGGCCGGACAAGGAGCAGATGGAAGGAGAGATTGGGTAATCAACCTCAAAAACTAAAAAAATAATATGGAATTTAGAGAAAAACATGCTTTAATTTGGATTCAAATTCACATATATTAATTCAAAAACAGAAAATTTGGGAGTTTTAATTTCTAAATTTTGATTTTTATTCTCTTTTGGGTGATCTAATGGGTTGATGTTCTTCAGGGGAAAATGTGAACTCAAAGAAATGCTGCATTTATGTGGTGTAGGAATAATCCGAAAGATCACCATCTGACTCAGAAAGGAACACACATGAACGTCAGAGAAACAACACCATTCATGGGAAGAAACCAGAAATACAATGAAAATAAAACAATATTAGGATTTTTGATTCAATGTATTTTAATTTGGAGGGCCAGATTATGTAGCTTAAGGGGCCGCATGTGGCCCCCGGGCCGTAGTTTGCCCACCCCTGCATTATGCTAAAGTCTGTTAGCTTGATGCTAACATTTAATGGGATTTCTCATAGGGCAGCTAATGCTAACGCTCGATCGACCTAAATGAACATCAACAATGAATTTATCAAACTCTTTTAGAATAATAAAGTAACCGTTTGTGGCCTAAAACACAGTTTTTTCCTCAAACTTTCTTCTTTTTATAGAATAAGATGTCATCCTACAGTGTGATCGCCACCTAGTGGCCAAACTGAGACGCAGAACAATCGTTGGAGCTTCTCCGTTTGAGAATCCATGTAGCACTGCATGATATTACCAATCTAATTATTAATATTAATGTATTTCTAAATTAATGTGTCTAAACTCAAAATTTAATTGAATCAAATTAAATTAAGTGGATCGAAAGAATTGAAAAAAAAATGGAATCTGTCCAGGCTCTAGTGAATCGGATCAATTCTGGAATTTAACGCTATACGAAGGAGCGGCACCATTTGGTCACAACGCCTTTGTTCTGGTAGTAGACAGTCAGATGTTTTAGAAGAACTTGGTGAGTCTCAAAGAACTAGAGTTAGACCCCAACCAGAACATCCCCAACTTCCTGTTTGTGGATGATAATGCTCCACCACATGGGGCCAGAACTGTCATTCAGGAAGTGCTCATATGGATTGACCTCTGACCTGAACCCAGCTGAAGCAGAGACTGGATGATCAGAACCAGAACTGCATGAAGATCTTGTGGAGGAGTGGAACGCCTCAGAACATCATCATGAGGAGCGCGAGACGCCGCTTCAAACGGTCATGTCGGCAAACGGTTAATGTTAGTAATTTTGGGCTATGTTTTTTATTGTTTATATGTTCTTTTTTTCTCATTTACTATTCAAAGGGCACTTTTTATGTATTTAATTAAAATTCTGACCAAATAGAAAACATGTTCATGTAATAAAAAAACAGCATCTCTTCCTCTTTCCACAGATAAAAAAAATAAAAGTTCCTAATCAGAAAAAAAAATCTGAAAATGCTTTTATCAGATTCAGAACCTGATTACTTTTCCACCTGAGGCAGGTGTCTGAATGAAAGCACTTTTTATCACCACAGCACTCTGAAGCACTAATCCGCGCCTTTGTCACCACAGGCCCAGATTACTGCAATGCGCTTTATTTTGGTGATCCAGTCCTCCATCTCATCTGGAAAACTCTAAACTCCTGTGAATTAAAGATCTGTCCAGAACCCAAAACTATGGAATAATTCAGAAAAAGACACATTTTTTTTACTGGTTGTTAACCTCCTATGACATACAGACGATTTCATAAGAATTTACTAGTTTTTTTGTTTAAAATCGTTTTATTTTCACATCATTCTTGACTTAACTCCTGTTTTCTCTCGCTGATCCATGAAACAGACTCATGAAAAACGGGGTCAAAAGGAGGAGTTTGACTCCTTGGGGCAAAAGGCGGAAATAAAAAGCTTCAATATTCCCACAAATGTTGCAAACTCTGGGCCGTTTTTGTCCGTGCTTCACTGGAGGTTGTTTGTATTTCAAAGTCAAATTTGCACTTTTTCTGGCATTTGAAAGAATTCGGTGAGATACTGGATCAATCTCAAGCTAATACAAATGTCCTGCCAGTTAATTTGCACCTTACAGTTCAAATTTTGATGTAAGTCAGTAAGAAAATATATGTTGCAGTTCCACCAAAAGACCACAGGAGGCTGGTTGCAGAATTTCCTATCGTCTCCCATGTTAAAAAGTCTGATTTTACACCATATTTACAGTTTGTTTTTCAATGTATTTTACATTTTTATGTATATGAGAACATTTTTGGCAGAAATTATAATTTATAAACAGCAGTTTTATTTCTGTCAGAGTTCAAGTTTGCAGATTTTTAGGGGCGTGTCTTTGTTTTTTTTTTTTTTTTGATTGGCAGATGAATGTGTGACAAATGCTTTACTTTGTCCCGCTCGGTTTCTGTTTTGGGAACTGGATGGACAGAAGAACCTGCGCTCGACACGCTCTTTCCACTTTTAGCCACGTAGAACTTAAAGTGTGACCTCACAGATGACCGGTCCAGCGGTCTGTGGTGTAACCATAGAAAAACGCAGACGAAACCAAACCACAGGTGTCCTCTTCCGTGGTTAAACAAGTAAAGGAATAATCATAATATTACTAGTAATATTTTTAGTCCCATGTGTGAGCTTTAAGAAGAGACCAATATCAAACTTTAGAAGACATTTTTGTGACAGTCAAGAAGGCTAGCCGTTAGCTTGTCTAACTAAGACATGATTAGCATAACTAGGCCTAGCTGAGAAAATGCAAAAGTTGTTTTTTTTTTGTTACTATGAACTATAAACTGTTAGTTTATCAGTACGATTGGGTTTTTATCAACCAAAGCAGTAGTTGAAGTCTTAGTCACAACTGCCCTGACCGGTGCAAACCTGTGCGGGGCACGCCAATACATTCTTATTGCCAAGTCGTCACATATGGACGTTCGGCTAAGGAGCCCTCCACGTCACTTTTTGACGTTTTGGGTGTCCAAAACTCGCCGTTTTTTTAACCTGCTGGCTGTTCCACTCAAATTAGGGGTCTGGTCGTTTTGTCGGATGCAGTACCGGACCAAACCTCGGGGCGCAGTTGGTACCGGTAGCCAAACCCAGCAGCCTAACCCTAGCCTGGTCCGCGTCTGGTACCGCATCCGGAATCCACATCAGGATACCGGTGTGGTACCACGTCCCGGTATCGGTATAGGTTGGGGAGCCTTGATTCAATGGGAACGGCCAGCACGTCAAAAAAATATAACATCATTTTTCTTAACCGAACATCCAAATGTGACGACTTGGGAATAGAACGTGTCGGTGATTACAGTTAGAATAAAAACCATTTTTGAGTCTGTTTCTCTTTGCATTAATACTTTATTAAACACTTACTCCATGCTTGACAATGTGAGGGAAAATCGATTTGGCAATTTATTGTGATATTTTATTTACTGATACTTTTATTAATTTAAAATAGTGACAAGATTATATAAATTATTTTATTTTATTCTTTGGATTATTTATTCATTTATTGTTTATCATGAGCGTCCTATTTTCGTATTTCACCTAAACTTCTAACCGTTAGTTGGCAGCACAGCAACAGAACAACAAGATCTCAGAAGAACCAGCTTGTGATAAATGTTCAGTCTAATTGGTTCAGCCTCATGCTTTTGGTTGTTATGAGACATTTACTACTTAGTATTTTTCTAAGTCATTAGTAAAAAAAGGAAAAAATTGTCCTGGTGCAGTATTGAGATATATTGCAATACGTATCGTGAGATGTGTATCGTGATATACATCGTATCACCTGACTCTTGTTAATACACATCCCTAATGACTATGTTTTTGTTTTTCTGTCACGTCTATTTACCTTTTTTTCTACTTTTTTCTTAATAGTTGCTTCTACGTTTTATGAATTTGCTGCGATTTTATTTTTTTATCGACAACTCCATCTGTTGTTTCTGCTGTTGTCTTTTCTGCATTTATTTAATTTGTTCTTTTACTTAAGATCATCAACTTTTCTTTTAAAGGGACTAAAATGGAAATGAGCTTGAAAGGCTATAATCTTACATATTTGCATTTTTAAATGTTTTATTTATATATGCTGTCCCCGTCTTAAATAAACAATCAATCGACAATGGTACGTTCCATTTTCAGGACAATCCTTGAGGCTGGTGCGTTTGTCTGGAACTGCGAAATACACCTGCACTCTCTTCAGGACGACCCCAAAACTCACAGCATCTGTACCACAGTTATGGGGTCCAGATGACCCCACCCTTACATTGAGGCGTTAGCCCTTCCATGACTTCATTTCTGTTATTGGACACCAGTAAAGATCGACAATCATTGAAAAAAAAAGTTCAGCGCACTGTCTTGTGGGGTCCAGATGACCCCACTTTTATATAAACAAGCCTAGGTTCCATCACTTTTTGACACACTGTTTGTACTCATTAAATCACTGGTCTCTAACCTCCAGGCCACCAAACAAACCCAGTACCCGGTACCAGACGTGGTAGCGGGCGCGTATCGGACACAAACCAGTCCCGTGTTAAGGTCAGGGTACCGGAACTGGACGCGTCGCGATCAAGGGGTACCATCCCCTTGATCTAACGAACAGCCAGCACGTCCAAAAACGAAAATTTGAGGACACGCAAAACATAAAAAAAAAAAACGTTAAATTGTGTTTATTAATAAAACGCTTTACAGTCACAGCCCCATACACACATGAAGTAAACAGGAAGTCAGGATTTCACTTTGATCTCCAGAGAATGAAGAACACCGCGACCCGCTTTGCTGCTCCTCACGGAGTTCTTCGCGTGCGGACGGCTTCGAGGAACACTCTATCCTAAATGAATGCAATGCATGAACTTCCAGACATGGGAGAGGAATGCGGAGAGGTTGAAACTCTCCAGGGCTGTAAAGCACAAACAATAAATTTCAAGAAAAACTTTCAATGTACGGCGTTTGGTTTCCCTCATCCCGCCCGCCGCCGCTGCTGCCGGGTCGCGTTGGGTCATGGATTCAGCAGAACATCGATCAGGACGTTTCAGGCTTTTATGGAGGGAAGCTCCCACTTTTATGAAAACCCTCCACCTGCCTGCGTTCCGTCAGATATTCCCGGTTTAGCACTTTTTGACTATCCGGCGTTGGAGTCAGTAAACACAAGCCAGGCTTCTCACATTATTACGCTGGAGTGGGAGCAGATCTGACCTCAGAAGTCTCTGGAGATCAGTCCAACAAGAGCAAACCAAAGTAAATCAAATTCCGACATCAGGATCTAATAAAGTAACTCAGGTTAGGAACTTCCAGAGCAACACATCCCAGGCAGCTGATAACCTCCAACATCACCGTCCTCCCTCCTTACATAAGGATAAATCTCACCGGCACATGTTCTAATCCCCAACCACAGGATGAGCTGGGACAATCCCCGACTCAACCCTCCTAACCTTGCAATATTCTCAAGTTCTTGCCGTCCACAACAAAACCCACTTCTAATCCCAGGGGGACAAACAAGGTGTCCTTCTCCGAAGCCACGATAAACTGGAATATTCTGGAGTATTCTCATTCATACAAGTAGAATATTTTTATTTCTAAAGCACTTTAAAAAAAAAAGAAATCAAAGTGCTTTACAAAAATCAAAACACAGAGAGGTAGTGCAATCTAAGGGTAAATATTAGTCAAAATAAAAGTAAGAAAACAAAAAAAAAAACTCAAATGACTCCAAAAACATCTTGAAAGGAGAGAAATCTTCTGGTCTTTTAGCTGTTTTTTCTGTCATATCTAACCCTTTAACTCCCCAAACGTTTTCTTGTGATGACCACATAACTGTTTTCTTCTCTGATGGGGGGGCTGGGTCGGTTTGTAGGCTAATCACAGCCTAAACGTAAACATTTATGGTTTTCCCGAAAGCCACACAGCCACATTTTAAATGATTAATTTCTGCAACAGCAACAACAAAAAAAAACCTCAAACATTCTTAAAACTAGAAACATAGCATTACCTGCGATAATGCTAGTGTGAACGCTGTAAGCTGAATGTGGCAGCTGAAGATGCTGAAATTGATAACTAAAAATGCTAAAGCTGACAGATGAAAACGCTGAAAATTGTGGCTAGCTAAATTATAAGCGAAGTGCCAAATTAGCCTAAAAAAACAGAAAAAAATCTCCAAAACAGTACGTAGAGGAAATATTAGCTAAATGCTGAATTAGCCAAAAAAGGTAAAATTTTAATATGCTAGCATAAGATTAAAATATTAGCTAAACTCCAAATTAGCCTAAAAAAACAGAAAAAAAATCCCCAAAACAGCTAGCATGTATCTGAAATGTTAGCTAAATGCTGAATTAGCCAAAAAAGGTAAAACGTTAACATGCTAGCATAAGACTAAAATATTAGCTAAACTCCAAATTAGCCTAAAAAACTGAAACAGAATTTAAATTAGCAAAACAGCTAGCATGTATATGAAACATTAGCTGAATGCCAAATTAGCCAAAAAAACAAAACAAAAAAAAACCTGGTAAAATGTCTAATTTTGACGAAACAGCTAGCATACGTCTAAAATATTAATTATTAATATTAAAAAAATGAAAAAAAAAAGGCCTAAATTAACCAGAACAGCTTCAGTCTTGGTTGGATAGTTTAAGGGTTAAGAAATGTCTAAAAGAGCATAAATATTAATAAATAAAATTTATTTTTTTTTGTATATTGTACTTTTTAAGGCTTTTTCATGCTATTTTTGCATTTTTTTGGTTGTAGAAACAGAGCTGTTTGTCAACACAGATGAGCTAAAATGAGACAATTTTTCATCTGACTCCATCAAAATCTACAAGAAACACATTTTTTCTTTCCAAATGTTTGTAAGTTTTGCGTAATTATATTATAGAGGTGCATTCAGCACATTTAGAAAACATGTTTTTAAAAACATTAATTAAAAAAGCATCAGAAAATATGTTATTTTTCATCTATTTTGTCTTGGTTGGGTAGTTTAAGGGTTGAAAAATGTCTAAAATAGCATTTTTACAGATTAATTATCCACTTTGATTAAATGGAAATCAGAAAATATTCTGTATATTATTTTTTAATGCTTTTGCATGTTAATCTTGCACCTTTTTGTTGTAGAAACAGCCATTTTTCATCTGACTTCATAAAAATCTGCAAGAAACAGATTTTTCTCTCCTCCAGTTTTTCTCTTTGCGTAATTCTATCACTCAGGTGTTATGTTTACAACATATAGAATCAGAAAAAGATTTAAGAAAAGTTTGAATGTGTGAAATGTGAACAAAACTGGAGCCGGTAACAGAAAAGCTTTGTTTTTTTTTTTTACCTGGATCGGCTCCTGGGTGAGTCTCATTGGTCCAAGACATTCTTCTGTAGCTGAAACCTGCAGGAGAAAGCAACCAGTGAGGATCTCCTGCAGACTGAGGACAAAACAAGGACAAAATAAAGGAACATTTCTCACCATTTTACCATTAATGTCCAGAAACATGTTGGCATTTTGTTTTATCGTTGCTCAATTTGTCTGTTCTAAATGCAATTGAGCACGTCGAACTTCCTCCAGACGGACAAAACTGCAAAAATCTTCAAAATAATATATATATATATATCTGGAGATCGGATCTGCAGCGTTATGCGGGCCTGTCCCGGACTGAAACGTTCCTGAAGTCTGAGCCGTCCACTGCAAACCTCTCTGGAGGGTATTATCCACCCACTGAGCCCGCGGCTTTAGCTGTATAATCCCACTGTGGGAGCATCACACACACACATGTGTGAGAGCGTTTGCAGGCCGTCTGAGCGGCCTCTTAGCCGCATGCGTCACTCCGCGCTGAGTAACCGACGCAGATGCAGGTGCATCCCTGCGAAAACATGCTTACACCCCACAACCAAACACGCAGTGAATCAGCGCTTTAGAGCATCACGATGCACCACGGCGGACGGCGCATGAACCGCGTGTGTCACGTCTGCGTGGAAACCCTCACAAATCCAACTGTTTTTCTGCTCCTTTTGCTTAAAGGGGTTTTTTTTTTTATCACAGAAGATTAATCTGTGGTGTGTTGGAGGGTCAGAGTTAGTGATTCAGGCAGAGGTCGACACATTTTTATCTACATGTGGTTAAAAAAAAAAAACTCTTAAAGATTTAGTCACAACCACACTGTATATGAGAACTGGACTGGGTGACCCCTCCCCCCTGTACCCACTGGTTCCAAAAAAGCTAATATCCCTTAGGCTTTTATAGAGAAGTAAACAACTATTACCTTTTATTTAAACATGTTCTTGATATTATCAATTGTAGCTGAGGAGAATGATTACGATAGAAATCCAGTTGATGCTTACACAGACGTCATCTAGTTGGGGATAAATTTGACCTCATTTTGTTGGGGAACAGAAACCCTTTGTTAGAAATTATTAACTTCAAGACTAATTCCCCAAAAAATTGTGTTTTGATAGGGAGTCGATAAAAAATATCAATAATTAATTGAAAACCTGGAAAAAATTAATCGCGATTAATCGCGGTTAATTCTTATTTTTTAGTTACAATATTTGCCGACCACTTATTAGCTGCAAATAATCACAATCCTACACAAACTGTACATTTAGAATGTTCATTATTAATTCATGATGTCTATCGATTAAAAAAAATAATCAGATTAATCGCACTTTTGTGCTGTGATTAATCACGATTAATCGCAATTTTTACTAGTTACGTTTTTACCTCTTTTGAACAAAAACAGACCAAAAAGAAAATGTTTTCTTCATTTTTATAGTCTGAGATTTTTACATTCAACTCAGAGTTAACTCAGTGTAAATTATGTGTACAAAATACATTAACAGTAAGATTCATTAGCATTTATATCACTTTCCTTTTGCACCGCAGTCGAGGCTCAGCGACTCGTTGTCGTGTTACAATGACAACACACTGGACCACAAATAGAATAATTAGTGAATTTGTGAAAAAGCGGGAAAAAGCAAGAATAAAGGACCAAATGAATATTTAATTATTTTGTAAGTGACCACAGTGTTTCAACGCATGCTGGAACTGCCCAGGCAAAGCTGAGGACTGTTTGTTTGAGACGTGTAGTTAATTTTCGGTAATAAATATTAACGTTTTAATTCTTTCTGATTAATTGCGTGCGTTGACATGTTAACTTTCACAGCCTTAGCTTTTAGTGTTTTTATCTCGTAATAGCGGACATAACATTAAATCTGCATTTCTGAGTCTTTCTTTATTAAAATTGTGACGATCAGGAGCAAATGAAAACCGTTCGTTTGAAAAAACTCGAGTTTGTGATTCAGAAACTGCCATGGGCGGGGCCAAAGTCTCCTTGCACTGCTACAATTCTGATGCGACCACTTGCGGACAAATAGATGATCTCCTCGTCTGAGCTTGGCTTAAAACTATTTGTTAGCCGTTTTTCTGCTATGCTAATGCTAGCATGAGGTCGTAAGGGGCTGTAAGCTAGCGGGAGGGAATGCCGGAATATAAATGTGGAGTTACTTTTACGCTAACAGTCCACAAACCAGAGGTGAATTTCTAATGCCGCTCTGCAGAAACTATGTCCTAGAAAAAATAAAAATACGGGGTCCACATCCCTCGAGGGACACCAAGGTGTCTACACGAGCTTCAAGGAAACTCAAAGAAACAAATGCGTTCTCCCTCTATTGACCCGGGAACTGAAAAAACTGCAGAACCCATTTGGGACAAGCCCCTGTATGCGTGTGACTAAGCCTTAAAGTAAGGAACTTTCCAGAACCGCGCTCTGTAAACATGTATGGACCAGAGAGCTGCAGGAGGCTGCAGAGCTGGGCTTTACATTCTCTTTGTCTTTCAGGCTGTGATGAAACACAGCAGGAAAAGGACAGAAATGTAAAAGCTGAAAGCACGGCTTCAGAACACGACAGAGTGCGTTCCTCCTGAAGATCAGCCGCCAGATGTGAAGCAGAGCAGGAAGGAACGGGTCAGCATTCATTGCTGGGGGAATAATTTGGACCGAGATCAGTCTGTGGAGTTAAAAGACACAGGAAGTGTTGAGGAAGACATTTATTGGCCTCGGCTCCGTCCTCATAGGTGACACATCTCAACAGGATATTCTGGACAAAAAATGAACGATCTAAAGCTTCTTGGAGCTCAGAAGAAAGGCAACTAACAGAACTGATAGATGTCTAAAACTTAAAGAAAAAAAAGAACAGAGTGAGGACAAGTCCTTAGAAACTTACTTCATTTAAAATGGTGTTTTTGGTGTTTTTAATGTTCTTTTACTCAAAATGGAGGACGTGAATGAAAGAAATGACGATTAAAACTTTGTTTTCTGAGTATTTCTTCATTCAAATCGTGTAGATAAAAACCAGATATTTGAAAAAGCTCAAGTTTGTAACACAGCGAGCTAAAGTCTCCCTTCTTCACTACAAATCACAGACAAATAGATTAATGTCTTAATTTTCCTCGTCTGAGCTGCTATCTGACTCAAAGCTAAGTTTAACAATTCTCATATTGATATTTTGCTACGCTAATGTTAGCTTGAGTTTTGAGGTGCTATAAGGTAGCGGGAGAGAGTGTAAACAAAGGACTGATGGGAAACTAGCGTTGCTAACTGCAGCATCAACAGTCCCGCCCAAAACTCAAAAGGCGAGTTTCTAATCCAAATTTAGAAAACCGAAATTAGAATCTAATCTAATCTAATCTAATCTAATCTAATCTAATCTAATCTAATCTAATCTAATCTAATCTAATCTATTTTTTATGACATGTACTAGGGCTGCCACAAACGATTATTTTAATAGTCGACTAATCACCGATTATTTTTTCCGATTAGTCGACTAATCTGTTCATGGCCAAAGTGGATGTAAAGATGCTGAAGTTGATAACCAGCTAAAATATTAGTTAAATGCCAAATTAGCCAAAAAATAAAAAGAGCCAAAGTTAGCCTAAATAGCTAGCATGCTGCTGAAATATTAGCTAAATTCCACATTAGCCTTAAAAAAATGGAAAAATCCTATATTAGCCAAAACAGCTAGCACATAGCTGAAATATAAGCTAAACTCAAAAATTGCCTAAAAAAACTTAAAAAAGCTTAAGTTAACCAAAATAACTAGCATGCTGCTGAAATATTAGCTAAACTCCAAATTAGCTTTAAAAAAATGGAAAAATACTATATTAGCCAAAACAGCTAGCATATAGCTGAAATATAAGTTAAACTCAAAAGTTGCCTAAAAAACGTAAAAAAGCTAAAGTTAGCCGAAATAGCTAGCATGCCGCTGAAATATTAGCTAAACTCCAAAAAGCCTAAAAAACCTTAATAAATGCCAAAATATTCCAAAAAGCTAGCAGAATGCTATTATAACTTTCAACTTTACTACACTCTGACTTCATACAATATAAAGTAACGACTAATCGACTATTAAATTAGTTGTCGATTATTTTAATAGTCGATTAGTCATCGATTAGTCGACTAATCGTGGCAGCCCTAACATGTACACTTTTAATCTATTTTTATCTTATTTGCTAAATGCTTTTATTCTGTGATTGTACAGCACTTCGGGTCTTATAGACAATTTAAGTGCTTTAAAAATAAAGTTTATTATTATTATTAATCAGCTCCTATACTTTATAAACCATGTCACGATACAGGCTTTTTGATTTTGGCTAAAAACTGCATTATCCTAGTTGAAACACCACTGAGAATTATTTTACAGTAAAAATAAATAGTATATATATATATACATATATAGTTGAAGTGAAACTAAAGATTTTTACATCCATCAACTAAACAAATGTCATAGTCAGTGTTGACTAAAGAGTCAAAACTAAATTTCTTTAACCAAACTGTGGCAAAATCCCTTATTAAAAGATGTGATTA
Source organism: Oryzias javanicus (assembly GCA_003999625.1). Classification (NCBI taxonomy): domain Eukaryota; kingdom Metazoa; phylum Chordata; class Actinopteri; order Beloniformes; family Adrianichthyidae; genus Oryzias; species Oryzias javanicus. Next base: position 26,554,957 of record CM012448.1, read on the forward strand.
ACTGTGTTTCCATTGACTACACATTTTTGTAAATTGCACTTGCCAAATAAAAATAAATTCCATAAATCAAAAAAAGTGCTGCCGCTTAGTGAAGGGGATTCTTGAGGCGTATCAAAATTAACTTTTGCAATTTTTGCCAAATTGCAATTTAGACACTTAATTCAAATTAACAAAAAACGTGGGTCACGGTGATAAAAAGTCAGGAGAACTTCCGGATCTCCTCAACAGTGCAGAAACAGGAAAAGTGAAGCGAGGTGAGAAATGAGAACACCAAAAGCAGTTTATTATTGTATCCAAAATTAATCTTATAGATTATCCTTCATGCTACAGCCACAAATACAACTGCCACCACGCAATGGGGAGTCATCTTTAAGATTAGCTGCTGCCGTCCGATTTTTTTGAAAATTGTTGCCGTGGTCGGGCGGCGACAGTCAGACGGGGATGACATCTTTACGACATCGGGTGAGAGCTGGGCGGTGATTTAAATAATCAGATTTAAATAATCTTGTCAAATTACAAATCAATACAATTTTAGACAAAATATCTTCCAAAAAAGCCCAATGTTCTATCAACACCATGATGACTTTTTTGCAGCATCAATGCCGTCTCCCCATTTGGATCCACGGGGATTGGGATCGCCAAATTGACATCTGGCCCTTGCCGGGCCCCCGGACCATGTCAACAGCCTTCGTTGTGTGCCCGTGCTCCTACCGTATGATTTCTAATAAATTGACAGTGGCAGTGGGGTGGGAGCAGGGTGGCAGTGGGGCAGCAGCAGGGCAACAGTGTGGCGGCTGGAGAGTTTCAGTCTGAAATCGATGTCCACTTACTGATGTAAAAAAATCGTAAAGTTGTGTTGGATTACCGTGCAGCTGGTTTAGTTACTCAGGTCAAACAAACTAAAGAAAATCTGTTAGTTGGATCAAGTGATTCCAGGTTCTAATACACTGATCACACCTGATCCAGGTCAGAGATGACTGGCAAACAAACAGGGCGGTAGGCTTTGAGGATCAGCCTTGAGGAGAGGATTTATTGACACTCAAAGGAGAATTTTTGTTGGTGTGACGGGCAAAAGTTTCAGATTTATGTGTCAGTAAGAAAACAAGATGATACTTTCATCACTTCTGCTCCTTTGTGTTTTGGAAACTGTAAGATGTTCCTCAACATCTCTACATCTCTATGAATGGGAGTCCTGGCCCTCAGATCTCCTCTGCTGTGCACGCGGCCCCCAGCATGCCTTCGGTGGACCCGAGGTCATCTCTGCCGCCTTCATCTCTGCAGCTTCTACTCCCTGATCATCTGATATTTTGACACAGTGAAAGTCTGTCATGTGAGCCAGCCTGACTGCAGCCTTCCAATTTTACAGCCACATTATCAGTAAAATCATGTTAAAGGTTTAAATCTCCTCCTTTTCTGCATTTAACCCTTCAGTTGCCAGCCTTTGTTCAAAAACTTCAAGGACGTTTGACCGCCTGTCACATCCAAATCACCTTTGGTGTGAATGCAGCTTTAAGCATCCAAACATCTCCTAAAAACAGAAAAAAAAAATCAAGGTAAGGTCGCATTTACTTCAAGGAACATTCCCAGAAACCTGCAGGTCAGCCTGAACCCCCAGCACTTTAAATCAGCTCAATCTGTTCATTTTTATTCTCTTTCAGCTGTTTTTAATCAAGTTTCAGAGTCCGTCTGTGCCTGCAAAGCTCCACGCGTGAGCAGAGATTCTCACCTTTCTGCTTGTTCACATGCAAGACGCTGAAAAGTGAGAGAATGTGACTGTATACACAAGCCTGCATGCTCGTCTTTGTGTGTAAACAGCTGCTCCAGTCAAGCATTTCAATGTTCTGCCGTTCATGACGCAAAAGCCCAGACAGCGCCCGCACTGCAGAGCAAACCTCAAAGAACATCTCACAACATGTTTCAGAACACCACATGTGAAAACCACGAGTCAAAGTCACGGCCCGGGGGCCGGATCCGGCCCTCAAGATCATTATATTGTTATTAATGACCCGATTCTATCTTGCGCTCATTTCTAACTAATTTTGACAAAATATATTTTTATGGAGAGTAAAATATTTAAAGTTATTTAAGGTTTAAATTGATTTATTCTGGAATAATATTCCTGCCTTTTAATTGGAAGCATTTTCTCCTCTTTGGTGAGTAAAAGTAAGTGGGTTTGTCACCACATATGAGTATATGCTTACATCTAATTAGTTATGTTTATGGGTTCTTTTTTTTTATTTACGTCTTGATTGATTTTATGTCTTTTAACTTAAATCAGTCCAGGAATAAATAATCGATTTCTATCAAACTTTCTGTTCAGAAGTCCAATCATAAAGTTGCTTCTTCCTAGTCAATACCTGAATACATTTCTCTGTCAAATACCATGCATTATTATTTATAGCATTAAATGCTATTTGAATAAGAAATATCTCAATTTTAGCGTTTTTGGTAAAAGAATGTATCGGATAGCCATAAAGTTAGTTAAATCCTTTATGTATCAATTTGTGGATCATGTATAGAGTTACACACCCCTACAAAAAATACAAATTACCACGGCTTTGTCATGAATCTGTTTCCCCCTCAGACCACCAGAGGGAGCCATCACGAGTTCTGAATCTCTCCTGAGCCACATCGTCACTACAGTTCCCATAAGCCTTTGCCTGCTGTTCCCAGACTTCACCAGCTGTTCCTCATTCAAGCAATCACCACAAACGTTTATAAGGAGGCTTCAGACTGTACCTGAGTGCGAAGTCTTGTTCTGCCTCTGCAATTCTGAGCGTTACTGCAATCAGGCCTGTGCCTGTTTAAGCCTGGCACGACCCCCAGCCTGTCTTTGACCACCGATCTGCCTCAGCTTCTGACAAACCCTTCACCGTTCCTGACCTCTGCCAAGTTCACCACGTCTTACCCAAGTTTCTTAAGTAAAAGACTGCATATGGATCCATCTGACTCGTAACAGGCTTGAAACTAACTCAAATCCTTCACAATTATGCACAAACTGCTTGTTGAGCACACACTAGGGCTGCCACAAACGATTATTTTAATAGTCGACTAATCACCGATTATTTTTTCTGATTAGTCGACTAATCGGGTCATGCGCAAACTGGATGTAAAGACGCTGAAGTTGATAACCAGCTGAAATATTAATTAAATGCCAAATTAGCCTAAAAAATAAAAAGAGCCAAAGTTAACCAAAATAGCTAGCATGCTGCTGAAATATTAGCTAAACTCAAAATTAGTCTAAAAAAAACAGAAAAATCCTAAATTAACCAAAATAGCTATGTCGCTGAAATATTAGTTAAACTTAAAAATAGCTTAAAAAACTAAAAAAAGAAACCTTAAGTTAGCCAAAACAGCTAGCATGTAGATTAAATATTCGCTAAACTCCATAAAAGGCCAAAGAAACTTATTAAATGCCAAAATAGTCCAAAAAGCTAGCAGAATGCTATTATAACTTTTAACTTTACTACACTCTGACTTCATACAATATAAAGTAACGATTAATCGACTATTAAATTAGTTGTTGACTATTTTAATAGTCGATTAGTCATCGATTAGTCGACTAATCGTGGCAGCCCTAGCACACACAAAACCACATTAACACACAAAATCTCTTTTCACGTCTCCAAGATTCGTGTGTAAATGGTGCGTTTAATTGCTGCTAGAATGCTGGGTCATTGGAGTTTTATTTTTAGCCACTTCGTACTTAGATTGTGTATAAGATGTGGAAAAAAACTTGACATTTTCACACTTTCTTGAACAGATATGCCCGATAATTAACAGAAAAATGTCTAAATATTATTTTCTCCATGCAGTTCTAATGTCCTCCTGCTGCTCTGCAGAAACTATGTCTCAGAAAACAATTACAGGTTGTTTTATTTTGGCTAAAAACAGTACAATCACAATTAAAAAACCACCAGGAACACTTTAAAATAGAGCAAAAAGTCTTCTGAAAAATGAACTTTCTGGAAGCAGAACTTGATTTCTTTAGGTACTTCAGGTTGTCCGTCCCAAAGCTTCTCTGAAAAGTTGAGAAGATCAGGTGACCCTGACGCTTTCCTCTACCATCAGTTATCCCATCATGCACTGGGAGCCCTCTAAAGGCACTTTCTATCCAAAACTGTCAGCCTTCTTCTTTTCCAATACTTCATCTTAATATGTGCTTGATTAAATCATGTCTGATAAATCTTATTGAGGCTAAAAACAACAACCATGAAGATCATCGTTTTAGCTCTCATGTGGAGTTAGACCAGAATAGAGGGAAACAGGACCGGCGCAAAATGACATTTTAGAGAAAAGGAAGGAAGTCAAAAGGATGTGGAAACCCATGGAAATGTGACATATGGCCCCTCTTGCTGCTGTTTCTATTCCTGAATGGAGACTATTATAAAGATTACACAAAACGATGGCGGTCAGCACAAATCACTGCAACAGAGAGATGATGTAATATCTGTGACAGATCTAATTATAGCACTAAAACTGGGATCAAGAATTACCCAAAAAATTACAAAAAAAACCCACTTTTTAACACAAAACTTGAGAATATCTGTTTAACAAATGTTTACGTATCAAGACATGTGTGCAAACAGGACTGATTATCTGTAATACTATTTATGGACAAAGTCGTTATATAATCTTAACATGTGGCATTCTGGCTTATATCTTACAAAATACCAAGTTGCATAAATGTGACTAAAAGAAAAAAAAAAAGTAATTTGTGGCAAAAGGTTTCAACTCCATCTCTATCTTTAAGACGAAATGTTATCTCTTTTTTCGATTGGTAAAAAGTCCAAAATGGTTAAAAAGTCTGTTTATAGTGTGAATAATTCGTAATCATTCTCACTATAGTGATTCCTTTCTGTACGTTTTTTGGCTTGTAAAATTTGTAAATATTTGTAAACTTTATAGTTTTTGAAATATTGAGCAAAATATGCGCTATAGGAAATGAATGAGAAGGTCTTTTATTGAGATCACAAACAAGCCTTTATATTTATTTTCATGGACTATGTTATAGTAATTTAAAAAAATGGCATTGAGCTATATTAGCCTTATGCTAGCTCATTTGGGTAATTTGTTATAAACTGAGAGTTTTTTAGGCAAATTTAAAGTTTTGCTTCTATTTTAGCAATTCAGTTATTTTAGTTTTTGACTAATTTAGTTTATTGAAGAATTTTAGGCTTTTTTGGAGTTTAGCTAGTAGCTTATTTAAGCCACAAACTAGATTTTTTGGGCTAATTTGGAGTTTAGACCATATTCAACCCTAGAAGACTTTTGCTATTAAAAGTTACACCATCACTTAATTTTTACTCGATATAACATACCCAATAAAAACACATGATAAATTAGAATTATAGTATTTAAACTAAACCTGCTAGTTTAAGTAAACCCCAGAAATGCTAAAGTTACAAATTACATAGGATAACATCCTAAAAATAAAAGGCTTGAAAAATGGCTGAAAAAATAATGGAAATTAAGAAGGGAAATAATAATATGGAATTTAAAAAAATTAAAAATAAATGAATGATCAGCGCGACTTGATCTTTGGTCCAGCATTTCTTGGACATGTGAGACTTTACTCAGGAACCAAGACACTTCGAAAATGCAACTTATCGGAAATCATGTAAATACTTTTGCTTGGGTAAAAATCACCCAGCGATAGTACTCTAGGGTTAAGTAACACACTAAAAATTTTGCGAAATTGTCATGAATTGAGGGTTTTGAAGCAATTTCACTACACATTTTTTCTGGAAATTTTGTTCAACTTTCATAGTCCTTTTAGTCGTTTAGCAAATTTGACATATTTCAAATAGTTTTTGCATTTTTAGCGAATCCCTTCAGCAGTTAAAGTAAATTGCATCTTTAGCAACTACTTTCAGCAAAAAGCATTCTAGCATTATCGCAGGTAATGCTACTTTTCTAGTTTGACCAGTGGCAAATTGGCAAGGAGCCAAATCTTTTCTGCCATAAGCCAATCGGAACAACCTTCATTTCACTTTCCTCTTTTTCTTTTTTAATCAATCATGCATTGGAGTTCTTAACTTGTTCCTCTTTTTCTCTTGAAACAGGTTCCGATGTTTTTGTTTGTCTCTTTCTTGTTTTTAAGTTAGCTTCTTTCGTAGGCAACAGGTAAATATATATTCTTTATATTCTCAGCCTCTCTGTGTCTCTAAAGGTGTGCCACAGGGGTCTGTTCTTGGCCCTACTCTTATTTCTATTTATATTAATGGCATCCCAAAGGCGGTTAGTAAAGGTACTGTTCACTCATATGCTGATGACACTGTTTTGTATGCTTCTGGTCCATCTTTTGGTGCATTGGTCTGTCATTCACTGCAACAAGACTTCTTGGATATACAACTGTAGAGCTTTCCTTGAACACCAAAAAAACTAAAATCATGTGGATTAACTATAAAAGAACGGTAATTCCTTCTTTCCTGGACCTTACTAGTACAGATGGAACCATCTTAGAGCAAGTTACAGAGTACAAGTACTTGGGAATCTGGTTAGACAATGCACTGTCCTTCTACTACATCATCATCATGTTACAATCTAAAAACAAGGCAAAACTTGGCTTTTTGTTCAGAAACCGCTCTGTCTTTTCATCCTCAGCTAAATAAAAAGATTGTTGTTCAAATGTGTACTCTTTCTTATGATGATGACGAGGTTATTCTCTCCACGGACATCCAAATGTTTACTTTTTTAACTCTTTACCACCGACGTTTCAACTCCCGCTGACCGGCACCACATCGACCGTATTGTTTCAAAGGATTCAGAAGCGCAGAAAAGCAGCTTTGCACTGTAATGAGGTCTGTACGCCATCAACGTACGCCCAACACATTCTGACATGAAAGCATGCAACATTTTCCAATAGCAGAGTGTTTCATATCAACACAAAGAGACTTTAGTCAGCTTCAGAATCAGTTAGAATTACTGTCAAAGAATGGCGTGTTCCTTCATTTAGTTATGTTCTAGGATTATAGATGTTTTATACACTTCTCTCAGACAAACGTGAACATTTTCACACTTTTCTCTCTTGTTTAAACTCTCAAAGTTCGTAGAAAAACAAGTTCAGGATTATATAACGAGAACAAAGGTCAGATTGAGATCAGATGTCTGTAGATGTTTGTAGATTGATTGATAATGCTCCAATTAGGATGCAGGACATGCGCAAAGTAAAATAAAAATTAAGCAATTATGAAAAATTTAACTTAAATTTAGGCTGTAAAAAATGAGTCACAATATGTCGAGGGAACTGTGTTTTTCTGCCTCTCCTGGAGGGCGTTTCAGTTTGACCACTAGATGGCGATCACGCTTACATCTTATTTTAGAAGAAGAAGAAGAAAGTATGACCAAAAAACAGTACTTTAACACATTGGTAACTTTAAAAAATAGTTCCTTTAAATATTTTGGCAAATTCATATAAAAATGTTCATTTAGTCAGCAATGTATGTTTAGGTCGACCGGGCGTTAGCATTAGCCGTCCTATGGGAAATTCCATTATACGTTAGCATCAAGCTATCAAACTTTAGCTTTATGTGTTAAATCGATCTCTACTTTTATGGATCAATTATTGATCTATTAAGCTTAGATTGATTCAGATCGATTAATTGTTTTTATCAAGCCAGCCCAGGTAATTTGTAGGTTTAACTGTTGTCGTTATGGTGGTTCCTCTATCGCTATAGCTTGATTTATACATGCTTAGAGACGATGTCTGCATTGATAAGCAGCAGTCATGAACTCAGCATCAATCGTCATAGAATCTAGCTTCTGAACTGTAGTTTCTGAACTGAGCGTCGTCTTTTTGCTGAGTATCTAATGGTAAATATCAGAGCTGTACACTGTAGTGACCTCCACACATGAAAGGGTTAATGTATGAGAAGCTTTTGGCTTATAGTAGTCAGACGTTGAGTTTTTTTTTTTTTTTTGGTGAATCTCAGAAGATCCTGATACATCTGGAATGGTTATAGAAGACATTTCTAATCAGGAAAATGGTTCAAAAAGTGATTTTTTACTCTCAAACCGTCAATATTTTTCATCTGGACTGGATTGGAAGCAAAAACTCTCAAAATAAAGCTTGTACTTTTGCTCTTTTTTTATAGAAATAGACGTAGATTTGCTGCTTTTGGGTTCAGTTGAGTCTTCCTGTTGTTAATCAAATCAGAACAGTCACAGAAAGTTTCTTCTAATTCAACGATTTGAGGATTCTTCTGTCAAGAGTTCTGCAGAGAAATCTGTACCAACTACCAGCATCTGCTCCCGCGCATGTGACATTTCACACCCATGCAGTCCACACCAGAGGGGTAAACAAACGATTTGTGGACGTAAACGCACACAAGCCTTACACTGAGCCGGATGGAGAAGATCCTGCAGGGAGAGGCTTTAATAATAAATGCTATCATTGATTCTGTCTGTGTGAGCCAAGGGGAACCGGGTCAGAACACAGGAACAGCTGACAGACCGCACTGCACAAAACCCAACGTACAAATCTATTCAAGTCACAAACCGCTCAGTTAAAAAACTGAACGCTTGGAATAAAAAAGAATGATCTGGATTCTGACGAAAATATCTAAACACATAATCATAAAACACCATTTGGCACTTTATAATATTAGACAACAAAAGTGGACTTTTTAAGACAAAAACACTTTTGGGCTTTTCTCATAAAGAAATTATGAGTTCTCACAAATCAATTTCAATTTTCATCTGTTTTTTTTTTCCAATAATAACAGTTTTGTAGCATTTTTCTCACACAACTATAAAAGAATTTAAGATTTAAAATGCATTTCTGAGCATTTCTGTATTCAAATCCGGTCGGATCAGATGTGAGTAGAGCTGCCACAAACGATTACTTTAATAGTCGACTAATCGCCGATTATTTTTTCTGATTAGTCGACTAATCGGGTCATGCATAAAATGGATGTAAGGCACACAAGTTAAGCATCATCATCATGCTTTAATCTAACTAAATTACCTGCAATAATGCTAGTGTGAATGCTGTAACCTGTATCTGGCCGCTGAAGATGTTAGTGACAATAGCTGAAGATGCTGAAATTGATAGCTATAAAACATTCAAGTTGACAGCTGAAATTGCTGAAGCTGTTAGACAGCTAAAATATTAGCTAAATGCCAAATTGGCCAAAACAACCAGCATGTAGCTCAAATATTAGCTCAATACCAAAATAGCCTATAAAGCAGGAAAGCCTTAATTAGCTAAAACAGCTAGTATGTAGCTAAAATATTAGCTAAACTCAAAATTAGCCTAAAAATGGAAAAAAAAAACCTAAATTAGCCAAAACAGCAAGCATGTAGCAAAAATATTAGCTTAACCCAAAATTAGCCTAAAAAAAACAAATTAGCAGATTAGCTAGCATATAATTGAAATATTAGCTTAATTCCAAAATAGCTTTAAAAGCAATACAAAAGCCTAAATCAGCCAAAACAGCTAGCATGTAGCGAAAATATTAGCTAAACTCAAAAATAGCCAAAAAAATAAAAATACTAAATTAGCCAAATTAGCTAACATGTAGCTGAAATATTAGCTAAAATCTGAAATAGCCTAAAAAACCTTAATGATTGCCAAAATAGCCTAAAAAGCTAGCAGAATGCTATTATAACTTTCAACTTTACTACACTCTGACACCATATAATATAAAATGACGACTAATCGACTATTAAATTAGTCATCGACTATTTTAATAGTCGATTAGTCGTCGATTAGTCGACTAATCGTGGCAGCCCTAGATGTGAGCAGCATTTTGAAAAAGCTCGGGTTTGTGGAAAATTCTCCGCTCCAATTCCAAATCCTCCACTTGTAGAAAAATAGATCTATGTACCTCGTCTGAGCTGCAATCTGGATCTGAACTGTACGGCTGGATAGTGCTCGTTGCTAGCCGGAGAGAGTATAAACAAAGGCATGCTGGGAAATTAGTGAGGCGAACTTTAACAACCCAAAAGTGAATTTTAAATGAGCTCCTTAAGGTCAATTGAAAATTCCTCCATCCATCTTCTTCTGCTTCAATCGGAAATACATCTAAAAAAAACAGAAGCTTTTTTAATTTTAGCTAAAAACTACATAATTGTAATTAATATATATATATATATATATATATACATATATGGGGTGCCGTTTGTAATCAGAGATGTCAAATTTTTTTACATCAATGTTTTCAGATATTTAGCCGTGTTTTAGGAAAAAAAAACAGGTTTTGTTTTTCAAATGCATATTCTCACCTTTAAATTAATATATTTATAAATGTTGCATTTAATAACTAAATATTTAGTTAACCAACTAAATATTTAATTTTAAGCTAAATATTTAGCCTACAAACTAAATATTTAAGTTTTCCAATTAAATATTTAGTTTGCTCATTAAATATTTAAATCTAGCCTAAATATTTATTTTTTTCAAACTAAATATATAAGTTTTGCAGCTAAATATATAGTTAGAATTTATATATTTAGATTTCAGTTAAATATATAGTTAAGATTTAAATATTTAGATTTCAGTTAAATATATAGTTAAGATTTATATATTTAGATTTCAGTTAAATATATAGTTAAGATTTATATATTTAGATTTGAGTTAAATATATAGTTACGATTTAAATATTTAGATTTAAGTTAAATATATAGTTAGGATTTAAATATTTAGATTTGAGCTAAATATATAGTTAGGATTTAAATATTTAGATTTAAGTTAAATATATAGTCAGGATTTAAATATTTAGATTTGAGTTAAATATATAGTTAGGATTTAAATATTTAGATTTGAGCTAAATATATAGTTAGGATTTAAATATTTAGATTATATAGTTAGATATTTAAATTCTAACTATATATTCAGCTGCAAAACTTATATATTTAGTTTGAAAAATAAATATTTAGGTTAGATTTAAATATTTAATGAGCAAACTAAATATTTAATTGCAAAACTTAAATATTTAGTTTGTAGGCTAAATATTTAGCTTAAAATTAAATATTTAGTTGGTTAACTAAATATTTAGTTATTAAATGCAACATTTATAAATATATTAATTTAAAGGGTGAGAATATGCATTTGAAAAACAAAACCTGTTTTTTTTTCCTAAAACACGCTAAATATCTGAAAACATTGATGTAAAAATTTGACATCTCTGATTTACAAACGGCACCCCATAATATATATATATATATATATATATATATATATATATATATATATATATATATATATATATAGTTGAAGTGGGACTTTAAAGGGGCCATCCCATGATTTTCTCCTTCAGAACACTAAAAAAAACTACATATTTTTTAAATATAAGTTGTTTTTTGTGAGTTTTTTGTAAAACCAAACACTCAATTTCTCTACAGAGCTAGTGGTGATCAGCAAAAATAACGTTCATTTTGATTTTTGATTTTGATTTGATTTATTGATTTATAAAGCACCTTCCACCACCAGTCAAGGAGGCCCAAAGTGCTGTACACAAGGAAAAACAAAAAACCGAGCACTGTGCAATAGTAAAACATAAAAAAGGATAAAAGACATAAAACCAAGTAAAACAATTTTAAGAACAATGATATAAACAATAAAACAATTTTAAAACAGAGATAAAACCACCATAAAATAGAATAAAATAAAATAAAAGGCTAGGCTGATGCTAAAAGGCTGTAATGGAGGAACAATTCTTTTTTAAAACACTCCAAAAGCGTGATCTCTCTAATCGCTGGTGGCAGCTGATTGATTCCATAGTTTTGGAGCCAACACAGAAAAAGCACGGTCCCCCTGAACTTACGTTTGGTTCTGGGAACCAGTAGCGTGCACTGGTCTGCGGAGCGTAAGGACTTAGAGGGGGAGTATTTTAAAACCAGACTGGAGAGGTACGGAGGTGCTGTCCCTGCTAGTGACTTAAAAGTAAAAACAAGAATTTTGATAAAAATCAGGTATTGCACTGGGAGCCAGTTTAAAGAAGCCAGATCGGGGTTATGTGGTCAAACTTTTTTGCCCCACAAATAAATCTTGCTGCTGCATTTTGGACCAGTTGCAGCCTGGCTACTGAGGCCTTAGGTAACCCGGCATATAGAGAGCTGCAATAATATAGTCTGGACAGCACAAAGGCATGGGTGACAATTTCAAGGTTCTTTTTAGAAATAAAAGACTTGATCCTAGCTAGTCGCCGCATCTGAAAAAAGCAGGATCTGGTCACCGCATTTATTTGGAGGTCGAGTTTCAGAGCAGCATCAAGTTTGACACCCAAGCTTGTGACCACAGACTGTTCAAACGGGGCAAGAGAGAGGAGATCGATGCTATGATCCTTTCCACCGCTAGGGGAAAACACAATCACCTCAGTTTTCTTTTCATTTAGGCTAAGAAAGTTTTCTGACATCCACAGCTTGACTTCAGCAAGGCAGTCAATTATTGCTTTAATGCATACAAGCCTATGCAATATGCCAAGATGAAGGCTGTATGGAAAAAGGGGTTTTGGTGTATAGAAAGGGCTGTGAGCCGCCACTGTCCGTGCCTGGTGTGGTCCATCATGTGGCTCTAAAGATTTTCTGTTAAAACTACAATTTAAGATGCAGAATGTCGCTTAAGAAAATCATGGTACCGCCCCTTTAAGAAATCTGCAAAATTACTTTAATAGGTTAATTAATTTCTGAGTTTTCTAGATATAGCAATAACAATTAGATGGTTTCTTTTCACAATTGGATTGCTTCTTTAGAATATATTCATTAGCATTCATTTCCTAGAGTTGAGTTTTAACTGTCTGGAGAAAAAAGCAACATTTCAGAATATTTTGTGACGTTTCCTCGACATCCAGACAGAAAGACTTGTGTTTGTAGGTGATATAAATTCTTAAAGAAAATGCAATTAGTTTAAAAATGATATATCGTTTATGTAAGTATCCTGTGTTGGTTTTTCTTTTTCTCTTCTTTCAATAACACTTTTTTGAACGTATATTTTCTGCATTTATTACTAGTTTTTCATTTTCATTTTACCTTAAATCGATCCCTCTTGAGTGTATTAAATTACTTCTTTGTTTACTGAAATTAACATCCATAGTGGACAAAAACGATAGACGTGCTTATCGAATTTCATTGTTTCATTTTTAATCCAGGGATAAATAAATTCATTCAGAGAGATTCTATTAGGTGTGGAACATTTGTCATAAAATTACTTCTGTGATTGTTTTTCCATGTTTGTCAAAAGATTGTTTCATTTTTGAGATCATTTTGAGATAAAATCTGCATGTGTGAGGCACGAGGTGGAAAGTGGCCAAAGGGCAGGACGTTTTTTTTGGTTTGATTGACAGGCCCGCAGGGCTGGTTGATCCGGACCGAGGCCTGCTTCCAGAGCGTTCATAGCTGTGAGTTTTCATCCCGTCAGCTCGGCACTGGCCTCGGTTCTGCCCTTTTGATGGACGGCTGGACTCTTACGCTGGTTTTTCCACTGTAATTATCCACTCTTGACTCATGAAGTCACTAGAAAAAAAAGATGTTTGAGCCTTTCTGACCCCAACGCTGCTGCTGCTGCTGCCGCTGCTGCTCCACCGTCAGAGCAGATTTTTACTAACCTGATTCCTGATTGATGATAAAGTCTCCATGTGGCTCTCTGTGCTGCTCTTTTTCATTCAAGCTTTAAAAAAAAAAAAAACCTCCAGGATTCTTTCCTGCATCGCAACTAAGGCAAGGGGATAAATTGATTGAATAAATGCTTCAGCTACATTACAATAACAGCTAGAAAAGAGGAGCTAGTTCCATCAAAAGGAACAGTTTCTTTAGTTTTATGGATCGGGTTCAGACTTAAAACAACAAAAACGTTTTTATCACATATAGGGCCGCACAAACGATTATTTTAATAGTCGACTAATCACCGATTATTTTTTCCGATTAGTCAACTAATCGGGTCATGCGCAAACTGGATGAAAAGACGCTGAAGTTGATAACCAGCTGAAATATTAATTAAATGCCAAATTAGCCTAAAAAATAAAAAGAGCCAAAGTTAACAAAATAGCTAGCATACTGCTGAAATATTAGCTAAACTCAAAATTAGCCTAAAAAACCAGAAAAATCCTAAATTAACCAAAATAGCTATTCTGAAATAAATTTAGCTTTAACTTAAATAGCTTAAAAAAACTAAAAAAAGAAACTTAAGTTAGCCCAAAACAGCTAGCATGTAGATTAAATATTAGCTAAACTCCATAAAAGGCCAAAGAAACTTATTAAATGCCAAAATAGTCCAAAAAGCTAACAGAATGCTATTATAACTTTTAACTTTACTACACTCTGACTTCATACAATATAAAATAACGATTAATCGACTATTAAATTAGTTGTCGACTATTTTAATAGTCGATTAGTCATCGATTAGTCGACTAATCGTGGCAGCCCTAATCACATGTGGGACTAACATAAAAATACACAGATTGTTCCAAAAGGCTAAACTCTCTCCCATATATGTTAACTTATTGGAATCGATTTGCTACAAATCTCAACTGGAAAGTGGTTTGGATCATTCCTCAATATTATTAAAAAAGTATCTTTTAAAGTTCTCTATAAAATTTACTCTTCGAATAACGTATAAATACTCATTTTAGTTTCTGTGGAGATCATTCAGAAACTCTTTTTGAAACATTTTGGAAGAAGCTCAGCAGATTTATTATTCATATCTTAGAGATTTCTCTGTGAGATAGAAAATGTTAATAAAATTTAATATAATTAATTTACTCTTTTTTTCTGGCAAAATTCTACATAAAAAATGTCAATTTTAACGCTAACACATAGATGTAATCTTTTATATGTAACATTAAACTAAAAGTCTATTATTTCTTTTATTAAACTAATTTGTTATAATCAAATACACTTTCAGAATTTAAATTCAAACTCTTCTTAGTAAATCCTGTTAAATCCTGTTTTCATCACTATTTTTATATTAGATTTAATGTGTTGTTTTTCTTATTTACCCCATTTTACTACAACCATGATAACAAAGGGTTATTATTAACCTAACAACACATGATGTGTGTTATTTATATAATGTTATTATCATAAACCACCAACAAAAAGGCTCAAAACGATAAATATCTGTAATTATTTACGTATATTTAGGTCATCAATCCCTCATGGCGTCCTCATGTTGTTTACTTGTATTTTGTTCAATAAAGCTTTTTCAAAGCTGCCGTGTGTGTTTTGAATTTAGATCCCAAATGAGATGCTAAAATATAATAGTTTTTGTAAAAAAAAATAAATAAAAATAAATAAAAATTGTCAAACTAATAAAAATAAATTAAAATCAATTTTAAAAAATTGAAAATATAAAACAAAAAAATCAGAAATTGAATTTGGTGCGATGTAATTATTAAACCATATCGGAAATGCTTTTCTTTAAAACCTCATTAAGAAACAACAGAACAGACAGAATTTAGTTTGACTTTCCCATCATGCATTTGTGATTCTTACTATTAGCTATTAGCTAAGCTTAATGTATTCATATGCTGTCCTGATAAATTAATAAACTAAACCACACACAGACAAAGACAGTTTGTGTCTTTAGTTTTTTTAATCTTACTGTCTGTGTTTTTTCTGGTTTTTCGAGGCTAAATGTTTAGATTTGGAATAAAAATATTTCATTTACATTAAAAATGAATCATAAATCAGCAGAATTTCTTAACTATTGATAATTACAAGTGTTTAGGAACATGTTCTGATGCACAGTAACTCATCAATATTTTACGTTGGTTTTTATCCAAGAAGATCGTCTGACTCTTTCTGATTAATACAAACATCACATGTTGCATACATGGTAACACCGAGCAGAAGAGATGATAATTCAAGATGATTGTGAGGAAAAGTGGTCGGTCCACAGCAATCTCACTTTTGATTGGATTCCAACAAGCTATTCTCCTTAAAAATGTAAATAAGTAAGTACATTTTCAGTCTTCTTTAGCAACCAGCAGTTAAGTTTCTGCAGCCACATCATTATAATTCATCCGTGCTTTAACCGTGACGTGTCCCGGTTCAGGAGCGTCTGGATGGAGGTCTGAACTTCACCTCAGAGAGAACGTCTGTAATCGATTGTGCTTCGGCTCCACTACCTTCACCGCACGTCGGATTTGGACGATAGTTGTTTAAACTTCAGTTTTTATGGGGCTGCGGCATCAATAACATTTTTACTTCATTTTAAACCTGAGATTAGGTTTGCAAAAATATGGAACAGACAGAATCACAACTTTTTAAAAGAAAAATAATCACCGGGAATCGGAATGGTGGCAATTATGAGAACTTTTTGATGGAAAAGAAACGTAAGAACAAAAATCTTTAAATTCCAACTCCAGCAATTTTGTTTCAAAAGTGTTTTTTTTCCCCAAAATTAAAAACCTGTGTCGCTTTCTGGGACATAGTTTCTGCAGAGCGGCAAGAGTTCATTAGAAATGCACCTCTCCCATGAGAGTTCTCTGTTTACACTCTCTCCTGCTAGCTTACAGCCCCTCACACCTCCAACCTGACAGCACCGGTGCAACAAACACGGCGACCGATGGAAAAATCCAGATTCCAGCTCAGACCAGGAAAACAAAGACGTTCATGGATCTATTTGTCTGCATGCGGATGCATCGGAATGGAGCAGAGCAAGGAGAATTAGGCCCCGCCCAGCGTATTTTCTACATCACAAATACAATGCTGAAAAAACATGTTAAAACACAATTTTCATCTTTTTAAAAGAGGAATGCAGTTGAGATTTTAGCATCTGTCCATCACCTCAAAGCAGTATTGATGTTTTTATCAATGAATAGATTTCTATTCCTACGATCAAGTCAGATCGATCAATCAGTCTGAGGCAGAATTGAATCAAACTCAATAACAAAACACACAGGAAAACACTCACTGAACACATAAAAAACTCAATTGTTAAAACTTTTAAACTTTAAAAACGTAACTTTTGAAACATAAATATGAATCAAAAAAAAAATTAATATTATTCCAGAATAAATCAATTTAAACCTTAACTAACTTTCAGTATTTTGCTCTCCGTAATAATATATTCTGTTAGACATAAAGTAAAATCTTCAAATGTCTTTACTTGAATATCATTTTATATAAATAATTAAACTTATAAATATTCCAAAAGATATTCTCTTCATTAAAGATATCCTGTCACGATTAATCAAGATAATATCGGGCAGTTAACAATACTAATATAAAATCATCTGTGGGACCAGATATGAAACATGTGACCTACAACATTAAGAAATAGTTTATTGATAGTCGATGTTGGAAAATATAATTTGGACTAAGATATGGGAGGTTGAGTTAATAAAAAATGACGAAATGTCGTCACAGTAGAAAAAAAACCTGATCAACCATCATTCTAGTCCAATGTGTGGAAAGACTAGGACTTTATCAGACATGTGACTATAGAGTGTGGTAGAATGTTCTGATGATGGATTATTCTGATGTGGAAAAACAACAATGGACTGAACCGTATCAAACTAGAACATGAATGGCGTGTTTGTTTGAAAATAAGGAATGTGGAAAACTTCACCTGCACTGTTCAGTACCAGGTATTTATCTGAAACGATTCAATTTGAATATAAAACAAGATTATTAATGAAACTCAGATCTGCTTTTTTTTTTTAATGGCTCTCTTTACTACAAGACAGTAGATCAGGGGTGTCAAATTCAATCGCACAAGGGGGTCAAAATCCAAAAATCACCTCAGGTCGCGGGCCGAACAGGATAAACATTCATTGAACACTCTAAAACTACATTTTTAAAACGTTTAAATCATAATTTTTTTAAATAATTATAACTAGATATATAGCGTTACCTGCAATAATGCTAGTGTGAATGCTGTAAGCTGAATTTGGCCGCGGAAGATGCTGAAATTGATAGCTAAAAATGCTGCAGCTAATAGCTGAAAACGCTAAAGCTAATAGCCAGTTAAAATATTAGCGAAAATGCCAAATTAGCCTTTAAAAAAAAAGAAATAAAAAAACTTAGGTTAGCCAAAACAGCTAGCATGTAGCTAAAAAATAGCAAAACTATCCTGAAAACTGAAAAAGCCTAAATTAGCCAAAACAACTAGGCATACCCGGCGGGCTATATCCGGCCCCCGGCCTTGACTTTGACACATGTGCACTAGACGCACTTTTCCCCACCAAAGAGCATTTTTAAGTGACTTATGTAACTTTTATTGAGAATATAAGAATTCTGACATGAAAAATATTTCATTTGATCAAAATCAAAAGAGCAAAAATGTTCCCTGAACTCGACAACCTTAAACAAGTTAAAGTTACGTTTTATTATTAGACTTAACGCTCTTTAACGCACGTCAAACTAAATAAATAGTGTCTAGCTAGCCGCACATTGTGATTTCTCTACTTTGTTGTGTTTCATACATATTTAATTTCACTTATTCGGTTGACCCTCGACGAAGCGAAATCGGGGTCGGGAAGGTCGGCCATGTTTGTTTCAGTGAAAAACGATTAAGTTTCGCTTGTTAATTTTACTTTAAATTATATATTTTTTCTATTGTTTAAGATTCCTAAAATGATTCAGAATCGTTTATGGATCGTGATCGATGCATCTACTTTTATTAAAAATCGATTTTAGGTCAGCGAATCGGATCGCTCGAAATGAACGAATATGTATCGAATATCTAAATGATCTGAATGGTTAATATGGTTGTGAATGTGTTATGAAAGACGAGCGTTTGGAACACTAAAGAACAAATCCTTTTGTTCGTTCAGGTTTGCTCCGTGAGGTCACCTCAGACTCAAACCTGAGGCTTCACTGAGGAGCGCGCGAAGCCTCACGGAGGAGCAGACCCGCAGCCCCCGGCCTGAGGCCTCCTCCTCCGGGTGGCCGTCTCCCTCCGCCCCGCGGGTGAAGGAGCGTCCCGCGCTCGTACCTTGACGCTGCTGTTGCTGGTCTGCGTCTCGGCCTCGATGCGGCCGCGCGCGCCGCTGCTGTCCTTGCGATCCCGGCACGAGTTGTTGCGCGCGTGGCGGCTCTGGTAGGTGATGACGGAGGGGATGTTGTCGGCCGCGTCGGTCTTGATGAAGAGCCCGTGCAGCGCGGTGGCGGTGCCCTGCGAGATGGTGGTGGTCTGGTGGGGGGAGTTGGACTCGTCCGAGTCTCGGCAGTAGATCACCCCGCTCTGAGAGACGTGGATGCTGGGAGCGCAGCCCATGCCTCAGCGCCGAGCCCACGCTTGGGTACCACTTTCCAGCCGGGAGCTGCAGCCGCTCAGTCCGCGCATCCGCGGCGGGATCCACGCGCTCTGCGCTCCGTTTGCGGACATGGAGGGAGGGGAAGGTGCGGATGATCATGCGCTTCAATCCGGCTTCTCCTCCGCGTCCGGCTACGGCACGACCTCGAATTCCGTTCTCATGTCGGGGACGCGATGTTTTGGAGGCTGTAATCCACCCCGCCGACGGCCCGCGCCGCCCGTGACGCGCGCTAATGAGTAAAATTAATAGCCTTAATGGAGCAAACCCCCTGACAGCTCCTCGTCACGGCTACATCCGGCTCCCGCGCGCATCCTCTGGCGTTTTCAGCCTGAAAGCGTCTCTATGAGGCTCTTCCTGCGTCTCCTCATCAGCTCCTCTGCTGAAGGATCATTGGCTGTGGTCCATCTCCTTCTCTCCTCCCTCCCTGTTCATCACTGACATTGCTTCACTTCCATCTCTGCAGCAGGACTTCTCTAATCCCTCAGGAGGCCTGATCTGACCCCAGGGGTCATTTAGAGCTGGGCTGTGATGAATCAGGTCCTGTCGGATGAAAACGCGCCTCGCTGTCTAAGTGCTGACAAATACTGAGTAACAAATAACATTTGGTTAGAAATGTATGGAGCTCCTATAGGGACATCAAAGAAAAAAATAAAAGTAAATAAAAATGTGGTTAGTGACTGGTATGCACAACTTACTAACCAGATTGTTTTTTTAATTAATTTATATTTTTAAAAAAATCAGGGTAGAAACTGGTACGCACAAGTTACTAACCAGAATTTTTTTTTTTATTAATTTACATTTTTAGGAAAACCAAATCTGGGTAGTAACTAGCGCGCACCAGATAGTAACTTCATTTATTTACACTAAAAATTAAAGTAAAAGCTTCTTTTTTTTCTTGTTGGTATCTGGTACGCACCAGTTACTATCTAGTGCACACCAATTACTATCAGTGCACACCAGTTACTATCTAGTGCACACCAGTTACTATCAGTGCACACCAGTTACTATCAGTGCACACCAGTTACTATCTAGTGCACACCAGTTACTATCAGTGCACACCAGTTACTATCTAGTGCACACCAGTTACTATCAGTGCACACCAGTTATCAGTGCACACCAGTCACTATCAGTGCACACCAGTTACTATCAGTGCACACCAGTTACTATCAGTGCACACAGGTTACTATCTAGTGCACACCAGTTACTATCTAGTGCACACCAGGTACTATCAGTGCACACCAGTTACTATCTAGTGCACACCAGTTACTATCTAGTGCACACCAGTTACTATCTGCTGCTCACCCGTTACTATCTCCTGTGCACCATTTATTATCTAGTGCACACCAATTACTATCTCGTACGCAACAGTTCCTATCTAGTGCACACCAGGTACTATCAGTGCACACCAGTTACTATCTTGTGCGCACCAGTTGCTATCAGTGCACACCAGTTACCATGTGCTGCTCACCTGTTACTATCTCCTGCGGACCATTTATTATCTAGTGCACACCAGTTACTATCAGTGCACACCAGTTACCATCTACTGCTCACCTGTTACTTTCTCCTGCGGACCATTTATTATCTAGTGCACACCAGTTACTATCAGTGCACACCAGTTACCATCTACTGCTCACCTGTTACTTTCTCCTGCGGACCATTTATTATCTAGTGCACACCAGTTACTACCTTGTACGCAACAGTTCCTATCTAGTGCACACCAGTTGCTATCTCGTGCGCACTAGTTACTATTTTATGTCGTACTAGTTACTAGCTGGTATACACCATTTACTGTCTGGTGCTCACCATTTACTATCTAGTGCACACCAGTTACTCTCTGGTATGCACCAGTAACTTACTTCAAATTTTAGAGAAAATCTGAGTAGTAACTGGCACGCACCAGAGTGCAACTCTCTTCAAAAGTTGAAGGTTACTATGTGGTGCGCACCATTTAGTAACCAGAACTTTTCTTTTTTTAACTTCAATTTTTGAAAAAAAAGATCAACTTCAAAGTTACTTTGTACGGGCTCCACAGAAATTTATAAATGAAATAGTGTTTTTAACATGTTTTGGTGCCATTTTTCAGATAAGATAAATAAAGAGAATTAAGCTTAAAATTGCATTTCAGAATATTTTTTTTTTAATATAATCGCTGTGAATCAGGAGACAAAGAAATAAAGTCAAAAAAAAGAATGTATTAAGCACAGAAAATAAATGCTCTGGGTTGGTCATGAGCTCCCTGCTCCGCTCCATTCTGATGCATCCACTTTCAGACAAACAGATCCATGAACGTCTTTGTTTTCCTAGTCTGTATAGCTGGATAGCTCCCATATTTCTCGCCATTTTTGTTGCACAAGTGATGCTAAGTTGTGTCTAGGGCAGGGTGAAGAACATGTGGGTAGATTGCAGACCCTCAAAAATAAACATATATATATTATGTTTATTTTTTTAAATTGCCATCAGCGAATATCATTTTAACCGTGAATTGCGTCACATTATTGACATGAAAAACAGATGAAAAGCCTCCTAAGCATGTTTCTCCTGCCAAACTTCTGCCATCCTATTTTGTCCCAAAAGGCATAAGAAGATGGAAGATGTTTATGATATAGTTTATTCTGGGGCTTTTGGGATCTTGTTTTATTTTTATCCACATTTTCCACACAAAATAAAGACAATAATTTCCAGTATAGGAGCAACAACTATTTATTAATTGTCTGTTGCTAAAAGCTTCTTTAAGTTACTTCCATAAATTGCGTTTCTTATCCAAAATTAGTCAAACAAATGTCAAGAATAGAATATGGGAGGGGGAATGCAAACATGAAAAAAACACTGACTGTAAAGAAGAACTGGACCTATAGACTCCTCCCCTCTTGGTGTTCCAAACAGGAAGTACCTGCTGGATCCAAGTAGTAATTTTTTTTCCACAGCTGAAGTCATTCAAGTTATAACCAATCAGATGTCTCAACAAAGTAGGTGGAGCCTCAACATCCAATGTTAAAAATTGACAGATTTTGTGTAGTCTCTCTGCAAGAGGTAGGGGTATGGACACGCTCCCTTCTGATTGGTCAGACTGGTTCCCATAGAAACTCAAGACATCTTACGATGACGTCTGGATCCAACATGGCGGCGTCTGTATTGCGAAAAGATGGCGACTAAATTAACTTAATTTGGTTGGAAGTTTAAGTGTGTGTGATGTCACACTCACTCGGTCCAGTCTTCAGATACAGTCCATGGTCTATAACAGTTTAGAGAAGACTTTTACGAGGTCGTAAACATCTGAGTCGCTCAGGGAGGCTGAAGCCCCGTCCCCCACAAAGAACCATCACCCCCCTGGCTCCCGTTTTACCTGGATCAGGTGTTTGTGGTCAGCCAGAGTCTTTATTATCACAAACAAATGAATCAGAGAGGGGCGAGTACCAGAGTCGGGACAGAAACCGTTGGTGACAAAAGCACTTAAAGCATCCACGGCTACATTCACAGTGTTTTTTAACAGGTTCATGTATAGTAAACTCTTAGGGTCTGGCTCTCCTCTCATTAAAATGAAGTGGTAGTTTGGAAACTGATTAGAGTAACAGGGTTTATGTGTCTTAAAGCATGATGGGTTTAGTCTGCAGGAGGCAGAATGAGCCAGAAAGGAAGGAAAACTTTCAACTCTGAATGCACTGGTTACTATATGGGGCCTTTGCCATTTTATTACCATTTCTCAGAAGTCTTGGCTAAAATATATGCAATGGATTTGAAGAAATCATCCAAGTTTTCATCATCAGAACACTGTGGATTGATAAATGAAAAACACCTACAACGTGCCTGAAATTCAGCTATTTCCCATCTACTTTACCTATAGCGTGTTGCATAAATGTTCACTATGACCCAGAGCATGTCTGAAGAAAAAAACATTTTAACTCTGGTCTACGATCTTAACATTTTTTAAAGACCACCTGTAGAGGTTTACTCATTTGCAGAAGAAAGTCTTAAAGTGAGCAAGTTAAATAATCACTAATTGTTAAAAGATCTCTTTAAGTCTACTGTTAATGTAAGTTAAATATTCTAAAAAAAAAAAACTTTCAAAAAAAGCAAAAAAAAAAAATAAAAAAAAAGAAATCTTCCAATGTGTCTTACCAAGAATTCTTATTTTGAGAAAAAAAATTCTAGTTACTGAGACTTTTTTGCAATCACAAAACTTTCTTGATACGATTCTTTTTCTTGCAAGACAGAAATGTATTTTTACTCACTTAAAACTTCTTTTTTTTTTTGCACTTTGAGCTCCTTTTTCATTCCCCCACTTGTGCCGGAAATCACTGATTAATAGTAATAAATAAAAAATCATAAAAGTTTCTTTCTTGGACAGCTGAGGCTGTGGTTGTTGATGTCGCCCCCTGGTGGCCGGTTCGTTTAACATCAAGAACCAAAACGACAAAATGAGTTCAAGTTTGATGTAAGTTTCTACAGAAGAAGTCAAAATCTTTTCACCTCTGGGGATTTAACATACATGGGTGAAAAGGAAAATAAAATTTAAATGGGAGAAAAAATGTTTTGGTTTTTTCCTTTTTATTAAACTCTGAAATTAACTTTTATATATAATTTGATAAGAACAGGAGTTAAAAACGAGTTTGAATAATTGTTTAGATTTTTTGTTAGCAGTTTCTAACTTGGACTTTGAGTTTCTGGACTCCTGACAGGTAAAGATGAGCTCTCTCCTACCTTCAGAGCTCCGTTCGGGGGGAGCGCCGGTCCGCTCATGTCTCTGCAGCCACCGAACCGCCTCCAACGGCCCGGCTAAGACTGGACCGGTCCGGTCCGGGCCAGGAGGCTGCCTTCTGGCCGCCTCACCGGAGTGCAGGTGAAACTTGGTGTCCGAGCGGCCCTAGTGTCCTCAGACGCAGAGTTTGCGCGCGTCTGGAAAGCTTTGCGCACTATTCATCCAAGCGTGCGCAAAGGGATGGCGCGTCTAAACCGAGGAGATAATGGTTTTTGTGTTATTATTATTTTATCTAATATATGTAAAATGTAGATTAAATTCACAGATTTCAGAACGTTGGACAGGAAAAAAATGTCCATCAACTCAACAAAACCAACAAAACTTATGTCGATCCAACAATATCCAATTTGCTGATCAATACATAAATCAATTTATCTATTAGAAATCCATAGAAACCAAGGTTTAAAATTGGATTAAAAGTTCCAAATGAAAATATTTCCTGGATTTTATCTTTAGACAGAGAGACTTTCTTTCACTTTGGACAAACTGTGAAAATATTTCTTGATATTGTCAATAAACTGTTTAATAATCTTTCATAACTAAATTATCTGTGTAATTTGATCGAGCAGACAAAAAGGACAACCTCTAAAGGTGAAGTTTGCTAGTACAAATCCAGTTTGGTGCAATACCACGATCTGACAGAAGATGGCGCCCTTTACAAAGACTACAGCAACTTACACGGAGAGCTGCTTCAAAAACTGTGACTGTAAGGCTGCAAAACAATAAATATCTTGTCTGTGAAGGATTAAAACATCCAAGAAAAACTAAATTCATCCCAAAGTGAGCCAACAAAGGCCTAAACTTCACCGTCTACCACATTCTAGACGACCAAAGTTCACAGATCTTCAAGTTTTCTAATGCAAGAGACGTTAATGTTTGTTACAGACTGAGAAAAAATCTAAAAAAATGCAAATAAAGCACGGTGGAGGTGGTATGATGATGGAAGGCAATTCTGCTGAGTCACATTTTTCATTGATAAGAGGACAGAAAACTGACGTCAACTCAACTGGAGTGACGCTCAGAGATTATTACATTATTGTAAAAAGATTATTTGGCAATAAATAATTTAGTGTTAGAAAAACAGTTCATTTCCCTTTATATGAGGCCACATTTGTGAAGGACATGAGTTTATGTGAGGAGCAGGAGATTTAAAAAAAAAAAAAAAACAAAGCTGAACAGCTTAAACAGTTATTTATCTTTTCTTTCATATTTGATTTTTCTATCATTTGTGAAATGATATAAACAATATTAATGGTATAATTCTAAGATATGCATGTTTAGTGTAGGAATTTACAAATAAATGTCTGTAAATGTGAATTTTTGTGGGTCCTTTGTCAGCCAGTAGGGGGCAGAGTTGCACCAGCATCCCTTCATCACAAACACTTTGACATGAAGCTGTTAGAGATGCAAAAAAGAGGGAAAATGTGCAATAAACGAAGCAAAAACAAGCAACAAAAGGGTTTGAATTCACAGATAGGTGAAGGGGTTAATCTAGACACATAAATGTTTTCTGCTCTGATGGGGGGCTGGGGTCGGCTAAAAGGAAAAGTTTAACAATCACAGCCTAAACATTTACAGAAAAACACATTTAAAATAATTCATTTCTGTAATCTTCATAGAAAAAAAAACATGTTAAAAACAAAAAATAGCATTACCTATCATAGTGTGACTGCTCTAAGCTGAATGTGGCCGCTGAAAATGCTGAAATTGGTAGCTAAAAATGCTGAAGTTGATAGCTGAAATGGCTAAAGCTAACAGCTGAAAACGCTGAGGCTGATAGCTAGCTAAAATATTAGGCAAATTAGACTAAAGAAGTGAAAAAAAAAATTGCAAATTAGTCAAAACAGCTAGCATGTGGCTAAAGTATTAGCAAAATGTCAAATTAGCCTAAAAATCTGAAAAAAGTCTAAATTAGCCAAAACAGCTAGCATGTAGCTAATCTCAAATTTAGCTTAAAAAACCAAAAAAATACTAAATGAGCCAAAATAGCTAGCACATTGCTGGAATATTAGCTAAACTCCAAAATATCCTAAAAAATGGAGAATAAGCCAAAACCGCCAAAGTGTAGCGAAAATGTTAGCTAAACTCTATATTAGCCTGAAAACAAAAACATCCTAAATTAGCGAAAACAGCTTGTGGCTAAAATATTAGCTAAACTCCAAAATAGCCTAGAAATTCTAAGTAACTACCAAATTAGTTGAAGAAGCTGAAACTGAAGAGTCCAAAAAACATACGTAAGAAAATAATAATAATAAAGAAATAAAAAATAAATAAATATTCTATCCTGTTCCGTCACAGTTTAAACTACTTAAAGGTTGGAATAACAAGTCATGTTCTTATAGTGTGTATGGGGGCCGGGCTTAAGGTGGTGGTGGGCCTGATCAGGCCCGTGGGCCGTAGCTTGGAGACCCCTGATGTAGACAAACAAACAACACTAAAAGGACATAAAAAACATTTGAGAGGAAACAATTTAGAAAATGGACATCAAAATAAAAAAATCGTTTTTTCGTCTCATGACAGTAAAATCTGCTATAAAGCCCAAAACATCTGGCTTAGCATAAGTTTCTCGCTGTGTTTCCGATATATGAATGTGTAGAAAAAGTGGAAGTTTTCCTGGAGGACACTTCAAAGTGAATTTGGATGCATATTCATCCTGTTTGTGTGGAAGCTGGATTTCCCTCGCTTCTGCTCAACCTGCAAGACCGTCCCGTCGCTGTGACGTCAGCAGGCCTTTGTTTCTCTAAACCCGCATTATGCACGCCTGCACTAAATCCCATCAGCACACACATGCACACCGCAGGCTTATGTTACACTTTGATGCATGAAGGAGGCTTTGGTGTGTGCTGTTGACATGCATGTGCAGGAGGTGTGAGGTCCTCCTGCATCAGCAGCTTTTCCCTTCAGTCATCAGCTTTTACAAATCTGTGCAGGAATGTGGAAGGAGTTTTCAAAGTATAGGAGTTTATATAAATCTATATATAAAGTAATCAAATGCATGGAAATGCTAGTGCAATGCATCCAAACTTGACAGGTTATGTGTATGTGTTCTCAGTGTCTAAAGCGTTCCCAGTGCTCTTTTAATAATGATGACGCCATTTTTTGCCAAGATTTTTTTTTAAATTAGTTGTTTTTTAGGACATAGTTTCTGCAGAGCGACAGGAGTTAATTAGAAATTTAGTTCTGAGATGTAGGTGGAACTGATAAAGTAGACCAGGGTGTCAAACTCAATCGCACAAGAGGCCAAAATCCAAAACACACCCACAGGATAAACATTTATCGAACAATCTAAAACGACATTTTTTAAACTTTAAAACTGTAACTTTTTAACATAATTATGAACTAGATATATAGCATCACCTGTGATAATGCTAGCATGAATGCTTAAAGCTGAATTTTGCAGAAGACGCTGAAATTGATGGCTAAAAACACTGACACTGATAGCTGAAAACGCTAAAGCTAATAGCTGAAAACGCTAAAGCTAATAGCTGAAAACGCTAAAGCTCATAGCTGAAAACGGTGAAGCTGATAGCTGAAAACGCTAAAGCTAATAGCTGAAAATGCTGATGCTGATAGCTGAAAACGCTGATGCTGATAGCTGAAAACGCTGAAGCTGATAGCTGAAAACGCTAAAGCTAATAGCCGAAAACGCTAAAGCTAATAGCTGAAAACGCTGATGCTGATAGGTGAAAACGCTGAAGCTGATAGCTAAAAACACTGACACTGATAGGAGAAAACGCTAAAGCTAATAGCTGAAAATGCTGATGCTGATAGCTGAAAACGCTGATGCTGATAGCTGAAAACGCTGAAGCTGATAGCTGAAAACGCTAAAGCTAATAGCTGAAAACGGTGAAGCTGATAGCTGAAAACGCTAAAGCTAATAGCTGAAAATGCTGATGCTGATAGCTGAAAACGCTAAAGCTAATAGCTGAAAATGGTGAAGCTGATAGCTAAAAACGCTGATGCTGATAGCTGAAAACGCTAAAGCTAATAGCTGAAAACGCTGATGCTGATAGCTGAAAACGCTAAAGCTAATAGCTGAAAACGCTGAAGCTGATAGCCTCCTAAAATATTAGCAAAATGCCAATTTAGCCTAAAAAAAGATAGCATGTAGCTAAAAAAAACAGATATACTTAAAAATATGCTGAAAAGCTGAAAAAACCTAAATTAGCCGAAACAGCTAGCATGTAAATATTAGCAGAAACAGCTAAATTTCAAAATAGCCTAAAAAACTTTTAAAAACCCTCAATTAGCCAAAACAGCTAGCATGTAGCTGAATTATTAGCTAAACTCCAAAATAGCCTAAAAAAATCTTGGTAAATGCCAAAATAGTCAAAAAATCTAGCAGAATGCTAATTTTTAAAACTTTAATTCGTAACCTTTTAACATAAATATGAATAATAAAAAGGCAGGAATATTATTCCAGAATAAATCAATTTAAACCTTAAATGACTTTCAATATTTCCCTCTCAATAAAAATATATTTTTTCAAAATTATACAAGTTAGAAGTAAGCGCAAGATAACATTGGATCATTAATAACAATAAGCTAAAATGATCTGGAGGGCTGGATTTGGCCCCTGGGCCTTGATACATGTGCCGTAGAGTAATCCCGCCCCTTCCCTTCCTAAGATCTCTGTTTACACACTCTCCCACTATCTATCTATATTATTTAATATAGTCGACAGGTTGACTGTGTCAGTGGCACCAGAACTTTACTCCACCAAAGCCTGTAATGACTTTGCCAAATTCTTCAGGGATAAAATAGAAAACATTAGACAAACAATTATTCCATCAACTACAAGTTCAGGATATGAACCCTATCCACTAGAAACCATAAACCCCATGGCTCAGTTTCAAACCCATAAAAGTAAAGAACTGCAGGACATTCTATGTCAACTGAACTCCTCCTCCTGCTGTCTGGATATTCTACCCACAAGCTTTTTTCAAAAAGTTTCAAAGATCCTGGAACCAGCCCTGCTCCAGATGTCAACTTGTCGTTAACATCTGGTGTTTTCCCAGAACCACTGAACAGCTGAATCAAACCTCTCCTAAAAAAGGACAGTCTAGACAAAACTCAAATGAACAACTACAGACCGATATCAAACCTGCCATTTTTAAGTAAGATCATTGAAAAAGCCGTTTTCCATCAGTTAAATGAATTCCTAATAAATAACAAAATGCTATGATGTCTTCCAGTCCGGCTTCAGACAGAACCACAGCACTGAAACGGCTCTGACCAAAGTGACCAATGACATACGTTTGAATACAGACAGTGGAAATAGTCAGTGCTCGTTTTACTGGATCTCAGTGCTGCGTTTGATACAGTCGACCACGCAATACTACTCAGACGACTGGAAAACTGGGTGGGTCTCACTGGACCAGTACTAAACTGGTTTCAAAACGTACTTAGAAAACAGGAAATATTTTGTGTCAATTGGTAACTTCACTTCTGAGCCAACAGAAATTACATGTGGAGTGCCCCAAGGCTCCATCCTGGGACCACTTCTATTTAACATCTACATGCTCCCACTGGCCCAGGTTTATAAGAACAACAACATTAGTTACCATAGCTATGCAGATGACACACAGATCTATATTACACTGACACCAGGGAGACGAGGCCCTGTACAGGCTCTTGGTAAATGCATTGAGGACATTAATGACTGGATGTGTCACAACTTACTTCAATTAACAAAAAACAAAACTGAGGTTATTGTCTTTGGGGCTAAAGAAAAAAGGTTAGACGTCACTACAGAGCTTCAATCTATTCAACTAAAAACTACCAACCAGGCCAGAAACTTGGGTGTAATGATAGACACAGACTTAAATTTTGATAAACACATTAAGGCAGTCACTAAATCAGCCTATTATCATCTCAAAAATATCTCAAGGATTAAAGATTTGATGTCTAAGCAGGACCTGGAGAAACTAGTGCATGCTTTCATCTTTAGTCGACTTGATTACTGTAACAGTGTTTTTACAGGACTACCAAAAAAATCCATCAGGAAACTGCAGCTTATTCAGAACTCTGCTGCTCGGTTCTCACAAGGACCAAGAAAGTAGACCACATCAGTCCAGTTCTGAGGTCTTTACACTGGTTACCTGTCGTCTCAGAGGATAGACTTTAAAGTTCTGTTACTGGTTTATAAAGCTTTGAATGGTTTAGCACCAAAATACATGACTGACCTCCTGACCCAGTATGTACCAGCCAGACCTCTCCGGTCATCAGGATCCGGTCTTTTATCAGTTCCTAGAGTCAGAACTAAACATGGAGAAGCTGCATTCAGCTTCTATGCACCACAGATCTGGAACAGACTTCCAGAAAACCTTAGATCTGCTGAAACACTCAGTGTATTTAAATCCAGGTTAAAGACTCACCTGTTCTCAGTTGCATTTGATTAATATGTATTCAAAAGTTTACGTCCGCACTTTTTATCTATGCTTGTTTTAAATTAAAATCTTTTTACTTTCTTTTAATTTTATTTTAATGATTTGAATAATGAATGACATTTTTACTATTTCTTTTGATTGTTTCTTTTAATGTTTTATGTAAAGCACTTTGAATTGTCTCTGTACATGAAATGTGCTATACAAATAAACTTGCCTTGCCTTGCCTATCTTACAGCCCCTGAAAACCCCCAACCAAACATTACCTAACATGCTCCACACATATTTGTCCTAAATAGACCCGGAGGAAGGGTTGTGGTTAGGTTAAGGTTGATAGGTGCGACCAGCATTTATCCTCGAGTGCACTTCACATATGTGCAGGTCATTTAGCAATGTGCATCTCTGCTGCAAGTATTAGTGAGGCCAAAATGAATTTCCATCAGTGCTTGGTCACATGTAAATAATAACAATAGCATGTCTTTTCCCACAGAAATACATGTGCAAGAAAAAGACAACTTTGCTACCTTTTTTTTGTATTCTGTGTTTTAAAAACAGAAAAATAACAAATCCATGCTTGTTAGAAATTTAGTACAATTAAAAGGGTTCAAAGTTGTATTTCCAACAACATAAAACACTAAAGTTTTATCAAAAAACAGGAAAAAAAACCCCACAATTTTATCAACTTTTTGTTAATATAAAATTAACTTAAACCTCTTAAATCAGCTAAACTTTTAAATTACCACTAAAAACATACCATTTTAGAAGGATTTTAACACTCAGTTGTTGGCTTTTTATTTTCTTTTATACATTTTATTGCATTCATGTTTGTCTTTTATGTATATTACTGATACTTGCTTTTTGTAAATTGATGCTGTCTATATCATTTGTATATGAAATTTGATTTATATCATTTGTAAATTGCAATATAAATAAAGTTTCAATTCTTTCAATCACGTTAGGACTTTTTCATCACAAATCAAAAAACATTTTTTTCTCATAATTTATGATTTATACTCATAAAATTACGCGTTTTGCTTAATAAATTGCAAATATTTTCTTGTAATTTTACTTATTTATATTCATATAAGTAGAACTTTTAAAAAAATAAATTAAGACTTTTTTCATAAATTACAAAAAAATAATTTTTTCTTGTAATTTTAGTTTAAAAAAATAATAATAATTTAATGACTTTATTCTCATAAAATTATTACTTTCTTTTCAATAAAATTATTTTCTATTAATTTTACCACTGTACTCTAAAATAATTGTTTTCTTTTCTCAATAAATTACAACTTTTGTCCAAGAAATATACGATTTGATTTTCATAATTTTACAACTTTATTCCAACAAAATTAAGACTTTTATCTCAAAATTTTTATAACTTTATCTTCATTTTATGACCTTATCTTCATACATTTATGTGTTCATTCTATTTTTATGGTGGTTTCCCTTACACTCCATCGTAGAATCAATCCAGGAACTAACTTTAACTAAATTAACCTTCCAATCTTTTTTTTCATTTATAAGCTAAACTTAAATCAGCCAAATTACAGAAACAGACCAGGAACTGACTGAATCAAACATTCATTGAATCCATTGAAACGAACAAAAGTAGTTAGTTTTATATAATTTTAAACCCATTTAACTTTTAAAATAAGAGCTAAAAGCTAACAGGTGACTCACCGGATGTTCCTAGTTGACAGCCGGAAGTGTCTTCCCGATCGGCAGTCGCCATTTTTTTTTCCTTTATGAAAGAAAAAGTTGAAAAGAATGTTGACGTATATTGTTCCCAGAACGCTTATTTTTTTCATTCTAACGGTGTATTGGTAATAATAAACCACCGATAGTAACTTTTAGAGACAGCCAGGGGTTAAAAATGTACCGCTACACTAAAGTGTTGGAACTACAGCACTTTGTGGTGCGTTCACAGAACCTCGAAAATTAGAATTCTCTATACAATTCTACTTTTTTCATTATTTCGTTTTGGTTTACTTCCCTCCCCAATATAACAAGATTTATTTAAAAAAATATACATTGAGATCAATAAAGCTGCCTATAGGAAAGTACAAAAGTGAAAAATGTAAAGCTAAAATCTAAATGTTCAGATTGGCATTTAAACTAAGAATAACAAGATTAAATCTGTACTTTCAACACAAACATGCAGCAACAGAAGTCTGTCCATAACACGACGGTGTGTCTAAAGATAAGAACAGCAATATTCTTATTAATAAAAGAAGAAAAGAATGTGTGGGATTTCTGAAACTTGTCAATAAGGCGAGATGGTGACAGGTGGCGGGAGCAGTTTGTCAGTGTCAGGAGGGAGCAGATAGCAGGCAGCATCTCAGTCACAATGTGTGGCTCTGCAGCCTGTGAGGCAGCCGGTTTAGAACCATCATGTCAGCTGTTTAATGTGTTTGTAAATCCTCGTTTGACACGGTTGTGTCTTAAACTTAAACAAATTAATCAACGTTTTGGTCAAAGTTATAAGAGAATTAAGATAACTTTAAATGTGGAGGAGGACAGACTGGTCTAAAAAAAACTGTGATGACAGCCACGCAGCTTTCTGGTCTAAAGTGTCCCTACGTTCAGTAATCGAGACTTAGAGACACTTTGAGGTAAAATCAGACAACAGATGGACCTTTTTAATCCAATTAAACAGATTTATTGTGGTGTCAAAATCACAAAAAGTAATAAAAAAATAATAAAGAGGAAATATGAATATTTCTCATTTAATCTTATTGTGGTTCATTTAAATGCAGACAATCTTATTTTAATTTGATCTATGAATTACTTTGTATTTTCCCAGGATTGGATACCAAGTTCACTTAGTTTGGTGATTTTTTTAAATTGTGTAATTAAGTTTAGGCATATATTTGCTTCGGTGTAAACATACTTTGGTTTAAGGACCAAAACGGCTTTCTTGTAGACAATATTTGCTTGAATGTTGATAAGAAATCTCAAATTCACAGCCAGGTTGTACGTTTTCCCCTGCAGGGTAAAGAAAACATTTTTTTTTCCAAGGATGGATTACCTGAGACCCAATTTGTGAATTTGAATGGCTTAACCTTTTCAACTGCCTGAGGCACCTGCAGACCAGCGGGACCGAGAGCAGACAGGTGGAAGATAAGCAGTGTATGTCCTTGACTTTTAACGAGTCATCTGAAAACAACTTTTCAATCTGCAAAATTACACTGCACAGCAAATAAGAAAACCCCCGAGGAGTTGGGATTCAGAGCCTTTACTGTGTGAGGAGACAGAAAAATGGAGCGTACCATTGTTGTGCACGTATTTGTAGGATAATGGAATTGGCTAATTTGTTATCTACTGGGGTTTTTAGGCTAATTTAGAGTTTTAGCTTCTATTTTAAAAACATGCTAACGTTTTTGACTAATTCAGTCCACTGAAGAATTTTATGCTAATTTGGAGTTTAGCTAGTAATTGCGCAACAAGCTAGCTTTTTATGCTGATTTGGAGTTCAGCTAATATTTTAGCAATTTGCTAACATTTTTAGCTAATTTCTTATCTACTGAGGGTTTTAGGCTAATTTTGAATTTAGTTTATTTCAGCAACATGCTAAAATTTCTGGACGATTTAATTTACGGGGAAACGTTTTGCTCATTTGAAGTTCAGCTAGCAATTTAGCAGCAAGCTAGCTTTTTTGCTACTTAAGTTAAAAACGTATAAAAAAATTCCCTTTTTGAAAGATTTTAGTTTCTTTTATATTTTTTTGCTTTTGTCCGTGCCAAAAATAGACATTATTCATAAATAAAAAAACAAAAAGAAGGTTATAAATGCAAATCCAAATTTCTTAAAGGCTAATTTGCGGCTCCTTTTAGGTTTGGATCCATAGAAAACGAGCCCAAATGGCTCTTTTACTGTTAAAGGTTGCTGACCTCTGGTTTACAACAACAATCCAGATCAGACGATGAAAACAAAGACGTTCATGGATCTATTTGTCTGCAAGTGGATGCATCAGAATAGGGCAGAGCAGGGTTTTTTTTTTTTGTTGCTTGCCGATTGCAACACCAGCGCTATATATAAACTGCATTTTTTTTGTCTTCTCCTGATTTACAACAATTTTAATAAAGACATTTTCATGAATACAATTTTTAGCCCAGTTTTTTTTTAATTATGTCACTATTTGTCTGACAAAATTCACAAGAACATGTTAAAAAACACAATTTTCATGAAATTGGACGTACCTGAATACTATTTTCACAAAATGTGTCTCAAATCCAATTTGGTAAAAATTCAGATTGTATTTTCATGCAGGTACCAGCTTGTCACGGAGCTCTATAATTTGTGTAGACGGTTCTTACAAGCGGCCAAAGAGAAGCCATTTTGACGGGCCTTAAATGGTACTTCTGCCGCCGTCAGGTGAACCCCAAGCTGCCATTCATCAGGCTGCTGTCTGTCACCTCTCTGACAACGCTCTGTGTTTATGAGTGCAGGACGTGAGGCTGAATTTCCAGGTGAGGTTCGATCGCCTCGTCGTCAGAGTTCCGGTCTCAGATCCCGCGTGTTCTTTTAACCATGCTGGAAAAACTGGATCTAGACGGGATTATTGAGGATCACCTGAAAGATTAAATCTGTTTCAAGTTATAGTGATAAATATCTATCTTAACTGTTGAAAGACTCACATTTATGTTATTGTCTTTTAATCTCTTTCAATGACAAACTTTTTTATTTTTATTAAAATTGGGAGTAAATTGCTGAAACGATCATGCTAACAGAATTATTTTGATTCATGTTCACCCTTTAACATCGTCTAAAAAAACCCTTTTTTTAACATACGATAACTTTTAAACCGCTTAAATGACCAACATAATTAAATTGTGGAATAAACTGAGCTGTCGGTCCAAACAAACACATATAAATCAGATTTTTTTATTTATTTCTATGTCTTAGTTAAGTCTGATCAACCAGTTGTTTAATACCTCTGTCGTCGGTGATGCCTAAATACAAAAAAATTGACAACTTTTCGGTTGTTTACATAAGTGGATTCTGATTGGACTTTAGATTCCACTGGAATTCTGTTGGTCACCTATAGTAGGAACTCTAGCCTTAAAAGGTTAATTCCTCACATGAGCACAATTGCATTTTAAGATAAGAAATCGGTTCACTTCAGGAAAATGTTCACCTGTATGGAAGCATTTGTGACTCATAATTTAAAATAAAAGTCAATACAGGCAATGCTTTTTCATAAAAAGCAGTCGAACACTTTAATTGTGACACAGAATGAGTGATGTTAAAGAAAAAAAAGAAATAGCTTTTTCCTTTTATTTAAGAAAGTTACACTATGAAAATGAAAAAGCATTTCTGTTAATCCATTTTAATTTTCATATTTGTAATTGAATTTTAGTACAACTTTTACAAATAATTTTTTTTTTAATGAAACGTCAAATGCCCTTTTTTTTATAATTTTAATTAAGTTACAGTATAAGCAGTTTTAAAGAAGAAAAAGAAAAAGCTGTTTGAAGAATTGCTTTTTCATTTTATTTAAGAGACAAGTAATGCAGTTACACTGTGAAAATGCAAAAGCATTTCTATTAATCCTTTTGAATTTTCACATTTGATATTTCTAATTTAATTTTGTTACAAATTTTCCACTTTTTAAAAAATTAAATGTCAAATGTTCTTTTCTTTATGATTTTAATTAAGTTACGGAATGAACGGTGTTGAAGAAAAAAAAACGTTTGGAGAATTGCATTTTCATTTTATTGAAGAGACAAGTAATGCAGCTACATTGTGAAAACAAAATGGCTTTTCTTTAATCAATTTTGATATTCACATTTGACATTTCTAATTTAATTTAGGTTCAAATTCACAAGAAAACTTTTAGAAAATGAAATGTCAAATGTCAGTTTCTATATTATTTTAATTAAGTTACAGAATGAGCAGTTTTAAAGAAGAAAAAGAAAAAGCTGTTTGGAGAATTGCTTTTTCCTTTTATTTAAGAGACAAGTAATGCAGTTACTGTGAAAATGAAATGGCATTTCTTTAAATCCATTTTAATTTTCACATTTGATATTTTTAATTTAATTTAGGTACAAATTCACAAGAAAACTTTTAGAAAATGAAATGTCAAATGTCAGTTTCTATATTATTTTAATTAAGTTACAGAATGAGCAGTTTTAAAGAAGAAAAAGAAAAAGCTGTTTGGAGAATTGCTTTTTCCTTTTATTTAAGAGACAAGTAATGCAGTTACACTCTGAAAATGAAATGGCATTTCTTTTAATCCATTTTAATTTTCACATTTGATATTTTTAATTTAATTTAGGTACAAATTCACAAGAAAACTTTTTGAAAATGAAATGTCAAATGTCCGTTTTGTTATTGTAATTAGGTTACAGAATAAGTGTTGAAGAAGAAAATGAAAAATCCATTTGGAGAATGGATTTTTCATTTTACTAAGAGAAAAGTGAAGAAGTTTAAAAAATGAAAAATCATCTGACTTTTATTTTGAATTATGAGTCCCAAACGCTTCCATACTCTAAACAGAGGAGCAGTTGTTGGTTTTGTCTTCTTGTTGGTGATTTTTCTGGAGGGGTGGGGGCGCACGCGGCCTTGTGTATAAAAGCGCGCGCGGGGCGCTTTCAGCATCTCTCCTCCTCTTCCTCCTCCTCCTCCTCCTCCTCCTCCTCCTGCTGCTGCTCCTCGCCGACGCGCGCGTGATGGAGCGCACCTTCCGAGAGCAGCTCTGCTTCCTGCTGCTGAGCGTGTCCGTCCTCCGGGGGGGCTGCCGGAGCCTGGAGGTAAGAGAACACCGGGACACCGGGACGGCGGGACGCCGGGAGCCTCAGCTCAAACTCTGCGCTCATTTTTTTCCAGAACAACGAAATCTCCAATGATTTCTATTCGCTTTTCAACCCGGAACCCAGGCGGGACTCACCTGATGCGTTCGTGTACCGCAGACCTTTGCGTGAGTGCTTGCTTTTAAAATGTTAAAAACTGATTTATTTGGATATTTATTATGATTTTTATATTTTGGAGTGCAGATATTTGAAAATAAGATGTGTAAAAATAACATTTATTTTGCAGGGTTTAACTAAATATTTCTCAAGAATTTACTTAAGTTTTTAAGTCAGATTTAAGTTAATTTAAAGCATGTTTTAACTGATTTGCTCACATCCAAAATCAAAATTGTGATGCAAAATAAAAAGTGAGAAAAAATGCTTATTGTATATAATCTATAGGAAACTAAATGTAAATGTTTTATCAAAGCTTTGAGCCCAGTCTGACTACCAGCACTCAAAAAATAAAAATAAAATATAATAAAGGATCAATTCATATTTTTTTGGTCCAACAAAAGAGAAAATTTTTTGGATAAAATATAAAAATATACATGTATATATATATGTTTTACAGTTATCCCTATGGTATCACTATTTATTAGTTTTAATATCATAGTTTATTACAGTCTTATTAGAGTTTTTACAATTGTAGAACTGTTTGATACTGTTTATTACAGTCTTATTACCCTTAAATGTACAGTTGTGTTATGTTTATTGTAATTTATGAGAGTCTTAATAATGTTTATAAATGTTTGTTTGCGTCTTATTACTGTTTTTTATAGTTCATTACAATCTTATTGCACTGAGAATGGTCGTTTTTGCAGTTCTGTTTATTGTGATTTATTAGTCCTATTACT
Source organism: Oryzias javanicus (assembly GCA_003999625.1). Taxonomy (NCBI): domain Eukaryota; kingdom Metazoa; phylum Chordata; class Actinopteri; order Beloniformes; family Adrianichthyidae; genus Oryzias; species Oryzias javanicus. Next base: position 26,592,952 of record CM012448.1, read on the forward strand.
GTTTATAGTAGTTTATTAAAGTCTTATGACTGGTTATAACATTTCATTAGAGTCTTATTACTGTTTATTATGACATATTACAGTCTTATTACTGTTTATTGTAGAATTTTTACAGTAACTGTCCCAAAGAAAACAAAAATCTAAATGAAAATCTTCTTTCCTAAATAATATAAAAAATAAACAGAGTTTAGCATGAAACAAAATAATACACTTTGCGTATTAAGAGATCAATAATCTTCTATTGTGATGGTAAAAACACACGAGGCTGTTGGACAGGACAAGTTAAAATAATATAAAAAAAATAACAAAGTCTAGAATTCAAAGAATTTGACAAATTACAATATTGTTACAGTTTTTTATACAACAAAAAAATTAAAAATCAATATTATTGTAACACCCAGCTGAGTTTCTTTGGCTTTTTAATTTTTGTGCTCTGTCATTTTAATCTTTTATCTTCCCAACCAAGACAAAATCGATTAAAAAAAATTCTTGGGGGAGCAATACTCATAATTAATAATATATGTGATTTGGTGGAGCAGACAGTTAAAGGGTTAAGTTATACCTGTGTAAACGTAAAAATGTAAAAAGGTAAACCTAAATTGTACCTGTTGTTACTGCATTTTCTGGTCATTTTCTGATTTTAGTAACTGTAGTAACTAAACGGAGTGTTTTTGCCCCTCCAGGCTGCATGGACATGGTTGCGGTGGAGGGTCAGTTCACCTTCACTGCAGAGACCCCCCACCTGAGCTGCGCCACCTTCCTCATGGCCGAGCCCCGCGAGCTGATCAGCGTGGAACTGGACCGCGTGGACATCGACTGCAGCGCCGGAGACTTCATCACCGTGAGGAAACCCTCTGCTGTTTGTGTGTTTTTGTTCAAAGCTGATCTTGTTTTCCCGCAACTGGGATTAGAAATGCTTCCTGATTAGACAAAAAGCTCCTCAGCATCTGTGTTAAACCTGCTTACTCCGGCTGACCCGCCCTTGGCTCTCCCTGCGCTCTAAAAATACCGCAGAGCTTTCTTTCTCTCACTCGTGTTCTTGTGTAGGTGTTTGATGGGTGGGTGATGAAGGGCGAGAAGTTCCCCAGCTCCCAGGACCACCCGCTGCCGCTGTACGAGCGCTACGTGGATTACTGCGACGCCGCGCCCGCCAGGAGGAGCGTGCGCGCCTCCCAGAACGTGGCCATGGTTTTCTTCAGGGTCCACAGCGCCGGCAGCAGCTTCACGCTGACGGTCAGGAAACACGCCAACCTCTTCCGTGAGTTCCAGAAGGAGCAGCTCACATTTGAGAATTAAGACTTCCATGTCGACTCATGTCGTTCCTCGTCCTCCACAGCCTGCAACGCCATCTCGCAGTCACCAGAGGGCAGCTACACGATGGTGATCCCGCAGCAGCGCAGGAACTGCAGCTTCTCCATCCTCTACCCCGTGGCCATAGACATCTCCGAGTTCAGTCTGGGACGACACGGCAGCTTCCCCAAGGTGAAAAAGAGATCAGTCAAACCCATAAAAGCTCCCTTTCATTCTGAATATTTCTGATGTTCTATGGCTGGTGAGAGAGAGGAGGAGCCAGAGGAAAGGGTGAGTGATGATTGGCTGTGGCGAGCAGCTAAAAGCAAAAGTCGTTTATAAAGGATTGCCAATTTATTCAAATTCAACTGTATTTATAAAGCAATTTTACTGCTTGCAAGCATCTCAAATAAAGTAAATAACACTAAGACAAAAATCATAATAAATAAAAACTCACTAAAAACTCAGCACACATACACATCCTGCAAGTACAATCAAATTCAATCAAATTAATTACTAGTAAAAATGTATAAAATCAAATTAAACCATCTTGACATGTAAAAATTATGTAAAAGCTACAAAAAAGAGAAGTTTATGACTATTTGTGTAGTATTAAAGTAAGAAATGCTGCAAGTTTATTTTTGTTTTTTTAATACAATTTCCCAGATATTTTTAGTGTTAAGTTACCATGTTGAAAATGCCATAAAATAATTGATCTTTTATTATTTTTTGGGTCAATTTTTAATTTGTTGTCATTTAAACAAAAAATATTGAATGTGTTTACAAAATAAAAACAAAGAAATTATGTAGTAGATTTTTCTTAAGGTCCAAAAAAAGTCACAATTTTTAGCCTTTTATGCCTCATTTTTGTGCTTTTTGGATAATTATTGTTATTACAGGTCAGTTTAAAGGCTTTTATGTGTTTGTTGAAGTTATTTCCTCTAAATTTGTACCTTTGAAAAAGTGGAATAAGCTTTTTCTTTTGCCTATTTAGCTTTTTCAATTAAGGTGGTTACTTATTTTTTTAGGAGCAATGCCTAAATAGAAAAAATTTGGTAAACAACATAGTTTTTGTATGATTAAAATTATTGTAAAATAACATAACAAGAGCCTAAATTTGGTACTGTGGGGTTTTTAATTTAAAAAAAAACAACTTAAAGTTTTTCTCTACCTATTCCTGAGTATAGACATGCAATCACTCATAACCCGCCATAACAGGCTGTAGTTTTAAAAAAAAAAATGTAAAAAAATTTCTTTAAATAACCAAAAAAAAAAAAAAAATGCCAATGATGTAAGAAAAATTGTCTTTCCAAATTTTTTTTAAGTAAAAATATCTAGTCACTAAACGTTTTCTTAAACTAAGATTACATTACTAATTAAAAACTGTCTTTATGAGATTATTTTCCTTTCAAGACAGAAAATAAGACCTTTTTTTTTTCAAACAAAGGTCTTTTAACATTCTTAAGATTCAATTTTTACACTGTACTGTTAGACCCTTATGTCAGTCGAATAAGTAAATAAAGCAAAGTATCATCTGCATATTGATTGACATTGATGCTGCATATCCTGTAGCTTAGTCCTCTTTTTGCAGAAGTAATACTTATTTTACAGACAAAAATATAATAAAAAAATATTTAAATATATTTAAATCACATTTGAATCATTCTTTTAAATAAAACTGTTTTTTATTGTAAAATGCATTTAAATTGGAGAAAATATTTGAATACATTTTTTTAAATGCCTAAAATAGTATTTTTGGACTAAAAAAAAGACCTTAGAAGACAAAAATTACCATTTTTTTCTCCCCAGTTAGACAAAAAGAGATAAAAAAACATACTGCAGGTCTAAAAATTAAATTTGTGTGAATGCATAGGATTATGTTTAGTGCATTTTTAATCTTTTTACGTACATGACGTTCAGTTGCTGTGAGACACGAAATCCTTCAACTGTAGCAGCACCAGAGTAAACACCAAACAAGATAAATGATGTCTAATAGGCTTTCCTTCACATGCCTTCAGCTTCTCAGCATAAATGTGGATTTATGTGAGGGGAGATGTTTTCCTTTAATCCACGGGAGAGGAGAAGTTTCTTCTTCTGTTGAGAATTTAACCAAATCCCGTTGTTTGACTAAAGCACCTCGCATTTCCATTTCAACAGAGGACGATGCCTGGATGTTCAGAGTCGGAGGATTTTGTGCAGCTGCTGGGAGGAAACGGCATCGACACGTCCAAACTTCTCCCCATCACAGACCTCTGCATCTCCTTCACTGGACCCAGTAAGAACGAGTGCTGCTTTCCTCTAACTGACCTTAAAATGTCTGTTTGGCTCCTCAAATCCATGTGGAAACAGATTTTAAATTCTATCAGGAAAGTGCAAACAATGAGAAATGCTGTTTTGGCTTTAAAAACTTGTAATGTAAATAATCATCTGCAAACTAAAATGAATTTTAAAGCTAATTTTTCAAAAGTCCATGAAACTATTTCAACCTAAAAAACAATGATTGATGCTAAACTACCGAATTAAGCAATCAATGGTTTTATAGGAATATAAAATTGAGACAACATTGTTCAGCTTTGATCTCACATTTTCCTAAAAGTTCATGAAACATTTGTGAAAGTTTGGTCTAAAAACAAATTAATATCTTCACAGATTTGCACATTTTCCTTTTTACAACTATCTCTAAATATATTCAAAAATTCAGTTACTTTTTTTTTTTTCTCACGTTGTTTAAGTGATTACTTGTGATTTGGTTTCAAAGTTTAAAAAGCAAAAAATGTAAAGGGTTAACCTGCCATTATTGACTGTATACGAGAATTGGATTAAGTGACCCCTCCCACCAGGAGGAAGTTCCTGCTGGCTCCAAGAAGCCAAAATTCCATCGAGAGGACCTGGTGGCAGACAAGATGGCGGCTGAAAATCAGCGAAAATTCCACCAGATTTCTGTGTTGTAGCAACTTTTATTAAACTTTACAGTGTTCAGGGTTAGCTTAAATGTGTCAAAAGAGGCTTTAGTAAGGGCAACACAAAAGGACAGTTAGAGGCTGACTCCTCTTTTAGCCCAGATTTGGAAAAACAAAAAAAAAAAAAAAGAAATTTGAGGCGGGCTGAGCGAGGGAGGTTTGGATCTGTGATTGACAGCGAGGTTAGCTTGAGCTTACGTGAGGTTGAGGATTTTTCTCCTCCACCTTCAGAACGAAGAGGACTTGTGTCTGAGTGGCAAAATGATGCTAGCTAATAAAGGCTAACGTATTAAGCTAATGATCTCGAGTGAAACATCCGTCGCCAGGACAGAGTTCTCTGGATTCAATTCCAATTGCGCTAAACCTCTGTTGTCTAACTTCCAAGTCCACTGGAAAGTTTTACAAGCCAGTAGATTTATGACAACTAAAGGCAATACAAGCTATGCTAAAGCTAGCATGATAATGACCGACCGTTACAGAATCAAAGATGGGCGGGGCTTTTATACTGGAGCTCCAGACCATCATGACATGGGACTCACACCAGTTGACCAATCACAAAATTCAACAGTAATACCTCGTTTCAACCTGTAGGGGGCAGCACACAGACTACTGACTGTTGCAAAAAATAAGCCAAATTAATGGATTTCATTTGGTTGGAGCTTTAAGATGACATCACACTCACTCAGTCCAGTTATACAGTCAATATCTGCCCCATACTGTTTTGATTGACTATTTCCTCTTATTCTCATGTAACTGGAACTTGAAAATGAATAAATGAAGTGATGCACCTTTTCTCTAATACCTAAAAATGTCCCGCACTGTTGCAGATTTAAATTCTGGTGGCAATAAAAAATAAAAAAAAATCTTCCTCGTCTTCCTCCTGCAGCCCAGATGAAGATCGGCTGCGACAACACGGTGGTGAGGATGGTGTCCAGCGGGAGTTTCGTCAGCCGGGTGTCGTTCAGCTACCGGGCGCTGGACAGCCAGGAGCTGCAGACCATCAAACTCAACAACGTGGAAGATTTCTGCTTCAATAACTGACCCCGGCTCACGGCTGAAGCACCCAAAGACACTTAAAGAGTCGAAGCGAAGAGCAGCTTCATCCTCCGTTTGTGTTTGCATCTTCTGTCATTCTCACGGAAGTGTCCTTGTGTTTGTTTTGACTCATGCTTTGTACATACTTTGGTTTTGTCGGATCAGTTCTGGTTTTGCATTTCTGGTGAGGATCGGGGCTCGAGTGAAGACGTGAGGGAGACGTGACCAGCAGAGTCGTGTCCCGCCACGGATGGGGGGGGGGTACAAGGGCATTTAGGGACAGACACGGTGCCATTATGCAGTCCAATTTGATAATAGGAAGACATTTTTGTAATAAAATCATACGGCATGGCAAAGCACTCTGTCTCAGTTTGCTTCTTAACGCAGGTCAAACGGCATTGGACGCCAGTTTTGAGCCATCAATCTAACCAATGGGAGGCAGACATCCACTGGACGCGTTTGGGTTTCAATGCTAAGTCAACAAATTGGGTGGTATCTTAAAACTTCAAAAATACGCCAACCAATCCGAAACTCAGCTTTGGGCAGAAAGCAGTACAAAAGAAATCCAAAATGGCTGCTTGACGCGAGGATTCTCGTCCTGAACTTCCATCCATTTTCTCTTAGACTGTCCGGGTCACTGTTGGGCGAAGGTGGGACACACCCTGGACAGGTGGCCAGCCTGTCACAGAGCCAGTGAAGCTGGAGCGATCGCGCCCGCTATGCTAGCCAGCGGCTCAGTGGACAGCGCGGGACGCTAGCTCGCTATGGTGGCCCGCCGGTGGTTGGCAGCAGATGGAGAGCTGCCACGGGTGCCGTCAAGCGAGATCACTCCAGCTTCATGGACTTTTGATGTTTTTCTAATTTTCATCGAGAAAATAATTTTTAAAAATCCTCTAGATTTGTTTTAGATTTTTCCAGAAATTCTTCTAATTGGGCCACAAACAGAGCGTTTCTCTTGCAGTAAATGGAGTCGAGTGTCTCTGAATGATCTGGTGAACCCAGACGTGATGATGTGCTTCTTTAGAACTCCTCAAAACATGTAAACCCAAGCTACTCGCTCAACATTATCCGTGTTTTCCATGATGTGGCAACAACAGAAGTTTGGAAAAACTTGCTCCTCTCGAAAACAGTAAATTTGATGAGCAGTAAAAGAGGGGCGGGCCAACACGAATTGATGTGCGTTATGCTTTACGGCCCCTGACAACAAACAAACGTTAACGGTGCAACAAAAAAAGAAATATTACTATTTGTTTACAAGTGGATGCATCAGAATGGAGTGGAGCAGAGAGCTTGTGGCTTGCCGTAGTTGCTTCCATGTTGCTTTTTCCAACAGCATTTTTTCATCTGCTCCTAAATCACAACCATTTGAATAAAGACATAAACGAAAATGCAATTTTAAGCCTATTTTTTACTATTAGATTTCCTCCATAATCAGAAATATGTTAAAAAAAAACACCAAACTCGCTATTTTCATAAAAGTGGATCTTTAACTAAACAAAAATACAACAAAGTTGATTAAAAACTACTTCCTGATACCCAGCCTTCATAAACAGGACGTGAAGGCCTTGGCCGCCATTTTGTCATCCAGAAAGGAGAGATGAGAAACATTGGAAATAAATAAATAAATTCAAACTTGTTACGTTTGTCTTTTGGTTCTTATATCAAACGGTAACGGTGAGACTAATGGACACAAGTGTGCAGAACGGATTTTCATAATCCATATTTGAAAACTATAAATATAAAATAATAAAATAAAACAGCAGTCAAATGAATTTAAACTGTGTTTGACCTCCGTCCTTCATCATGTCTTTTACTTCAGTAAACATCTCTGTGCGGTCACTGGGGGACGCCGCAGGTCTCCTCTTGTCATTTACGTTTGGTTTTCCATCTCTTCCAGTCCGTTGAGCTCAGGATTTCTGAAACGCTGCAGGGCGCTTCTCTTGACTCTGTTTTAATATGTTTGCCCCCCAGCAATGAATGTGTTGGTGCAGCTAAAGTTCACTTCCTGACATCCAATACGTCCCATTTTCTTAAAGAATCAGAGGAAATTTGTTCATTTTTGATTTTGAAAAGAGATTATCTGAATTCAAACTTGATTAACTTCAACGTTATTTCAACCGAAATATCATTTAATTGTTTGAAGTTTTTTTTTCTTTAATTGATTTAAAAAACAGTAATAAAAAAAGTAAAAATGAATAAAGAAAAGAGAAGCAACAAAGAACATTCACGGATCTGTCAGTGGCCGACTCTATTTGTTCCATTTAAAAACTAAGTTTGAGCTGAAATGTTTGTCATAGAAAAACTTAAACTATGAAAGAAACAAAAAAATGATAATCCAGTAAATCAAATTGTTAAATGATGTAGTTTAATAATAGTGCAGAAATACAGTATTTAGTTCCCACACAGTCCGATAAGTTCGTCTTGAAGAAATTCTTCTATCCTCCACTTGTTATCTGTATTCATGGCGCCTGTTTCACTGTATATAAGACACATGTCCACCACCCTATACAGTCAACCTTCAGCCTCTCTGTCAAAGGACACCTAAGACCTGATTGTAGACCTGAACAAAGACTAAAGAGTTGTCAAAGGACACCTCGGACACAATTGTTGACCTGAACAAAGACTAAAGAGCTGTCAAAGGACACCTAAGACCTGATTGTTGACCTGAACAAAGGCTAAAGAGCTGTCAAAGGACACCTAGGACACCATTGTAGATCTGAACAAAGACCAAAGAGCTGTCAAAAGACACCTAGGACATCATTGTAGACCTGAACAAAGACTAAAGAGCAGTCAAAGGACACTAGGATATGATTGTAGACCTGAACAAAAAGACCAAAGAGCTATCAGGACTCCTAGGACACCATTGTAGACCTGAACAAGGACTAAAGAGCTGTCAAAGGACACCAGAGACAAGATTGTGTACCAGAAAAACTCAAATGAGCTGTTGAAGGACACCTAGGACACGATTGTAAACCCAAACAAGACTAAAAGCTGTCGAAGGACAATGACACGATGGTAGACCTGAGCAACTGCAAAGAGAAGAGCTGTCACAGGACACCAAGGACACAATTGTGGACCTAATCAAAGACTAAAGAGCTGTCAAAGGACACCTAGGACATGAATAAGTCCAAAGAGCTGTCAAAGGACAAATAGGACGCGATTGTAGACCTAAGCAAGACTAAAGAGCTATTGAAGGACATTATGTACATGATTGTAGACCTGAACAACTCCAAGATCTGTCAATGGACACCAAGGACACGGTTTTAGACCTGAACAAGAATAAAATTAACCAGTCCACAACAAACAAGCAGCTTGGTGAGAAGATTTGAACTGTCGGAGCAATTATTAGAAAATTGAAGAACTACAGGATCGCAGACAATCTCCGTCCACCTGGAGCTCCATTAAAGACCTCACCTGATGGGGTTCATATGATCAATGACGAAACAGTTCTGAACTACACGGAGGAACTGGTCTCTGACTTGATGAAAGCTGGGACCACAGTAACAAAGGTCACTGTAGTGACCCACTTTTCACATCCTGCAGAACTCCAAAGCTCCTCCTGCTTAAACCAGCACGTCCCAGACCATCTCAGTTCTCCAGAGACCACCTGACAACATGGCAATGATCCCAAACACATCGCCATGGCAACAAACTAGTGGCTTTGTAAAAAGCTTTTTTTTTGTGTGTGTTCTAGCCAGTTTCAGGACCTCAATCCAACAGAGAATCAGAGTTAATAGTTTGTATTACTAAATGACAGCCCCAAAATATTCAAGCTCTTGAGAAGATCTGCAAGGAGGAATGGACCAAAATAGCAGCAACAGTGTGTCCGAACCTGATGAAGACCTACAGGAAGCCTTTGACCCCCATTATTAGCAACCAGAGTTACACAAAAGTATGGAGATAAACGTTTATTGCTCTCTTTATTTATTTCTTCAACAGTTGAAGTGTTTCTATGATCATTACTACGGTGGCCCGTGAGTGCAAATCAAACTAACAAATTAGAAATAACAGAATTTAAAGTAAAAAGTTAACAAATTAAATCCAATAAGACACTGGAAAAAGTAGGTGCCATGGGAAATCTGTGATTGGATGAGGACGTTTGAGATCTGGTCAAATTCCTCTTGGTTTATGGCAGTTTGTTTAGATTTCTACAATGTAATGTTGGTTTTATTTTGCTTTTTTATTGTCGTTGTAAATTTTAATATGTTTATGCGTGATTTTTGGGTCCCATTTGTACCTCAGGGCCACCGTACCTGACAGACCGAAGTCAGCTTTTTAATGAAAACCTGTACCTACATCTTTCACCAATGCTGTGAATTAGAAAAACAGAAGTCAACAAGTAATAACAAAACTAACATTAGTCTGTTTGTTTTGAAGAAAAACAACTAAAGTGAACTAAAATCATCTGCATGGAGAGTTTGTAGATTTTTGTGACAGATATCAAGCGACAATCAAACACTGCAGGCGTTTTCCTCTGATTACTGTCATTAAACTGTATTTCTGACCCCCTGCTTTTCAGGGAAATGTGAGCCTGAAAGCAGGAGTCACAATCAGCGGGGTCAAAGGAGGAACTAATCAGAGCTGACAGGAGGAAGCGGAAACAAACAAAACGGGAGATCTGTGGACAAAAACACGGGGACGCCGTGAAAACACAGACATTTCATGCAGATCTGATGGCGGAAAATGACTCTTTTTGAATATTAACAGAGATTGGAAATTCAGAAACTGAACTAGGAGAAAAACAAAACCCTGGAGGGCTTTTAAAGTCAGGAGCAATCAACACAAGTCGTTTCATGAAAGTTGAGGAAATGTTTTCTGATCAGCTGCAGTATTTCTCCTGGTCGGAAAAAAAAAATGCTTTTGACCCATGCTAACTTTAAAAACACTGTAACATCAGCTATGCACTTCAATTAGATTTAATTAATTTTTGCCTTTTTTTTTAAATTGTTAATTGTGTTTGATGCTCAAAAATCAACAGTGAGGATGTGAATGAACAAGAATCTTCTCTAGTGTTTTCTATCTTGTTTTAAAACCTAAGCTCTTCACACACTGAACAACCTACAACCTCCAGGAACAAACTTTTCTATACACAAATAGATTATTATATAGAAAGCACAAAGTCTACCTGATACATGCTTGTTATTTTATTCAAATCTACACATAAACTAACTTTTAGATTCATCGGTTCATGTTTGTAATCGAGTCGATGGGTGGCTGAAGACCGCTTGGGCCCATTGCATTTGGGCCGGTGTAGGTAACATATGCGCTCGGCCTGTCAGAACGGCTCGAGGGCTTGCTACGAGCGATGACGTCACACTACGGAGACCCCACTTAGACAAACTACTTAGTTGTTGAGATGCTCGGGTTCTGTGCTCGGGCGCAACATGCTCAGGTTTGCGTATTTTTCTTTTTTTTTTTTTTACGTTTCCTTTCTGCTCGGTTCAACAAATTTGTAATCATTTTGCTTTGAAAAAGTTAGGTATAGGAATTCATGTTGACCACACGGAATAGATATATTTTTAATTGAACAACTTAACTTGATAGAATATGGCTTTAAGCGGCAAGAAAAGAAACAATCAGACAGTGTTTACAGCCATCAAAATAATAAAACATAATAATCATAAGAGAAAGAAAAGAACCAAAAAAGGGAACAAATAAATAAATATTCTGCAAGGTGGTACAGGTGTCGACCACACGGAATATGTGCAGCCAAAATGCACATTGATACATGTCCACACTGTACGAGTCCTTTCTGCTCGGGTTCTAGTCATTTATTTTATTTATATTTCTTTTGTAACCTAAAGTCTATCATTTTGTGGTGTGGATTTATGGAATGGGTTAAATGAAGGTTTAAAACAAAGCAAAAGTTTATGTATATTTAAAAAAAACATACAAGCTGTCACTGCTGAATCTCTACAAGGATTGACATGATCAGTACAAACATGTACAAATATCATTGTACATACATTTTAACCAAAGTGATTTTGAAGTGTTTTGAAAAAAGAAAAAAAAAAAAAAAAACTGTAAATAGACCAGGTAACAAAAAAATGTTGTAGAAAGGGGAGGGACCAAAAAAGAATTTTCTTCTACCCACTCCGTTTCAAGCACAATGTTTGCTTCACTTTTATATTTGTATATTTGTATTTTTTTTTCCAATTTTCTTATATTTGTATTTTTAGATTCTTACGTTTATTTAGTATTTTTGTACTTTTAAATTCTTATATTTGTAATTTTCAAATTCTTTTTTTATTTTCATTTTGTGTTTGTGTTTGAAATTACGACGGAGTATTAGGGTCACCGAAAAAAAAAAAAAAAAGTAATATTACGACTTTTAATCTCGTAGATATACGACTTTAAATCTCGTAAATTTACGAGAAAAAAGTCGTAACTGCTAAATTATGAGAATAAAGTCGTATATTTATGACTTTAAAGGTCATAGGTTAAATTTACAACTTTTAAAGTCGTAAATTTATGAGAAAAAAACGTGTAAATCTACGGGATTTAAAGTCGTAATTTAATGAGAAAAGAACCAAAGTTGTCTGTTTATCAGAGCTGTGCTTGAAGATGACGTGGAGAATCTGGTGTAGATTATGTCCAGATCGGTGTTAAAAACAAAGAAATTCTGAACCTTTTGGCGATTCAAAATCAAATTATTTCCGGGTTCGGTGAGTGTGGTGTTATCTTGCGTATCTTCAAGTAAGCAAAGGAGGCGCTATTATTGTGTTAAACAGACTTTTTATTAACAGTCTCTTCTTACTGCTGCACTGTGCATGACTAGCGCTCATCTGCTAGTTTACTACTTGCCGTGCACCGAACATGTGACCAGTCGCTTGGCATTCTGGGTAATGCAGTTTGTAAACAGCTAACTTCAATACACAACAGTGTGGAGTTTCATATGTAAAATAAAGAGCTCAGAGATACACGTTCATCAGGATCGTCACTTTATTACATCTTTCATTTCCTTTCATTACCTTACGTCATGTCTCTGTCATGCTCAGAAACCAAAAGAGAATGTAATCAGAGCTCCGGACGCCTCCTTCCCCAAATGAAACGTCCCGTCTCGACACAAAACAACATTGAGAACAACATTTGTCCGCGAAGGGGACAGTGTGAGGACTTTTCCCTCATACCCTAAGCTGTCCCCTCTGAATGCAGCCAGGGACTGGCAGATGCTAGTTGATCTAGACCAGAGACTCATCTCCCCTCAGAGATTGCAACAACCACACTGCGTCCAGACCTTGTCCTTTGGTCAAACTCATGCCGAGTTGTATACATATAAGAGTTGACAGTTCCGTGGGAGGATTCCCTTGATGAAGCCTATGAAACGCAAGAAAACTACGCTACTCTGATTGGCAGCTGAGGCAAAGGACAGAAATGGAAAGTCAGGGTGTGTCCAGTGGAGGTGGGATGCAGGGGCTATGTAGCCAGCACAACAGCTAAGCTCCTCAGAGAGGTCGGAATCAGTGGACGAGCACATAGACAGGCCATTAAGGAGCTTAACAACACCACTGAGAGGGCAAGCCATTGGCTGTGGCTGAAGAGGAACGACACCACCTGGCAAAATAACAGCAGGACACACGCCCAGGCTTGATCAACCTGTGGTGGGCCTACCTCAGAAGAGGGTGTATTGTGATAAATGGCCGAAACACCCTATGATCCTGAGGTACACAACTGACGATGTGTCCCGCTGTACAAATTAGATGGAACTCCAAGAACCTAAAACTCCACAGTTGGAGTGGTAAATATTTTAGGGATTTGAAACAGCTAGTCCTATCTGAACACTGAACACTACTGCTACACTGTGCATGACTAGCGCTCATCTGCTTACCACTTGCCGTGCACCGAACATGTGACCAGTCGCTTTGCCTTCTGGGTAATGCAGTTCTTAAACAGCTAACTTCAATACACAACAGTGCGGAGTTTCATATGTAAAATAAAAGAGTTTAGAGATACAACGTTCATCAGGATCGTCAACTTTATTACATCTTTCATTTTTCTCCACCTTACATCATGTCTCTGTCATGCTCAGAAACCAAAAGAGAATGTAAACAGAGCTCCGGACGCCTCCTTCCCCAAATGAAACGTCCCGTCTCGACACAAAACAACATTGAGAAATGACAACGTTAGCACAAGAACATTGAAAATTCCAAAAACAAGTCCTCTTCATCACAGAGTTGGAGGAGATCTGGTCTGTCGTAGAGGAAGAAATGACTGAAGTGGACAGCTGGAGGATATGGACCGCTTCATAAACGGGATCTGCAGAGATCCTGCAAGCAGCATCAACGAATAAAAACATTAATACACTGTAAATCAAATAAAGGAACTTCCAAATATTTTAAACATTCAGTTTACCTGATGAAATCCAAGACGCTTTTCACAGTTTGGTTGGTTCTGCTTCAGATCACGGCATAAATTCGCTGAATGTAGACTTCCCCTCGACTTTAATACATTACGAGAAAAAAGTCGTAAATCTACGAGATTAAAATCATAAATTTACGAGATTTTAAGTCGTATATCTACGAGAAAAACTTGTAATATTACTAAACTCATAAATTTAACGAGATTTTAAAGTCGTATATCTGCGAGATTAAAAGTCGTAATATTACTTTTTTTTTTTTCGGTGACCCTAATACTCCGTCGTATGAAATAAAGAACAATAAAAAAAAAAAATTAAAAAAAAGTTATTTTCCTTCATAATTATTCCATTTCGAATTTAAAGGCATGCCTGGTGTTTTGTTATACCAAATTTTAATATAAATCAATAAGTAAGAAGATATTGATAACGGGGAAACGTATTAGCAATACAAATTTATTCGTTTACAGCCAATCAAACATTGAGACGTCATCACTCATCGCCGTTCTGACAGGCCGAGCACGTATGTTACCTACACCGGTCCGGTGATGCGTGACGCGGTGGGAGTGCAGTGGGTACAATGCAGATGTCCAGAGAGAGGGACCTGGTTGCAGACAAGATGGCGCCCAAACACAACATTAAAGTCATCACTAGCTGGAAGTGGAAATGTTGCAGCTGTAGCCCCAATCCTGACCCGGTTTATTGTTTTTCTAGGTTGAAGAGCGTAAACTTCCTTTGAACTTGGGTCACGGACTTTAGGCTAATGACACTCTGGCGCCATCTTGGGGCCGTGTTGTTCTCTGCAACCAGGTCCTCTTGGGTCCTGCAGAGCACAGTGAACACTTCAGTCCACGGCCCTGGTGCGGTGAGGTCCAAGCGCCACTCGTCACTCGCCTGTCGCGACGCACCGGGAGAAACGCACAAGTGGATCCCAGCACGCCTCTATGAAGGACTCAGGCACCCGGGTGACACTGGGAAGAGGGTTTTCTGTACGCCACATGTCCCTGTTCGCCCACTGTCACAAACTGGCATACGACTGGATCCAAGTGCTTCAGGTTTAATTGGAACAGACAGAATAACAGCTAAAAGTCCACAAAGCTAAATCAGGGTCAGGCAGGCAGAGGTCAAACACGAACACAAGGTCATCAGAGAACAGCTAGAGTGGTCAGGGTCCAGGCGAGGGTCGGGGCAGGCGGCAAACAATCAGAGCTGAAGACGAAGCCGATGAAACAGAAGATCAGGTCAGAATGAGAACGCTCAGTGATGCAGGCAGAGCGGCACAAACAAGACTTCGCACTGAGCAGATTTCAGTGCTCTGACTAAATACTGCTGAGAGTGATTGCAGATGGAAAATGCTGTGGGGTTTCTGGGAGTGACAGCAGGGGCTGAAGGGAAATGTAGTGTTAAGACCCAGGAAGTGCTAGAACTCAAGTGATGGATCCCGCTGATGGCCGGAGAGGGAGACAGGGAACCGATTCATGACAAGTAATCTCTGGCTTGAATTTAGGTCAAACACGCATACAAATACCACGTCATCCTCCTTAAAACAATAAAGATTGATGCTCCAGTCATAAGATGTAGAAAAAATCTGAAGTTAGAAGACAACAAGATCAGCCTAAACGTTCACTAACGAGAGTAACCTTACTCAGATCTTCCTAAAATGATTGTCTAGAGCGGGGTGCCCAAACTTTTTTCGCTCTAAGGGCCAAAATCTAAATGGGATCCTGGTCCGCAGGCCGAATACAATATTTTTCACGCCATTAAATAAAAAGAGAAAATAAAGAATACGTAGTTATTATGAGTCTGTATTCATAAAGACAAATCAATAAGAATAAAAAATTAAATAATATTTGTCTTTTAAGTATATTACAACCGTAGAGTTTTGGAAAACCACAGAGCAGTAATAAAAAATGGGTAAGGGGTTTTAACTCTTTAACACATAAGCCTCAAAATGTCTGCCTGGGCTATTTTTGGCTTATTTTGACTATGAAAGGGTCTAAAAATGTCCCACAATTGAGTGATTTTGCTCCTTTTTCAAGAAGACACTTAATTGTCAATATCATTTTACAATGTTTTTTACTTTATAATAGTGTTGGACCAATTCAAATAGTAAAAAAAAAAAAAAGCAAAACGCAAAATCAGAATGTGGTTTTTAGATTTTTTTTTTTTTTTGTTAGAAAACAGTGCAAATGTAAATCAACAACAGATTTTGTTGGTTAAAAGCTTAAATTTGTCCAATATCAAATTGTTTACAACAAAATTTTACATCTTTCTCTCTAAATGTGCAAAAAACAGTGCAAAAACTGTCAAATATCTCCAGGCATTTTTGGTCGAACAGGGCAGTTCTGTCCTCTTTATCTCCACAAAGGTCTTGGTCAGATTCTGCAGCATCAGTGGGAAAAGGTTTCACCTGCTGATGGTTTCCTGTATTCAGAGATGGTTGATCATCTGGGATCCATCTGGGGTTGAACCTCAGTGGATGAGGGTCTCCATCATCAGGTTCTGTCTTCATGTGTGTTCATGTGATGAGCAGCTTTGGTCTTTAACCACTTCACCAGAACCTCCGGTATCCTCACGTTTTCTCCTTTCTGGTCCTCCAGCATCATCAGCTCCAGCTCACAGGACACTTGGAGAAAAAAATAGCTTCAATTTAAAAAAAAAAATGTTTTATTGTAATATTTTTTGCTGAAAAAATGTAAATATATCCTTATTTTATAAGATTACTTATAATTTATGAGTAAAAAATAAGCGGACTCCCATTTCACACAGTTTGTGTTTCAGAGTAGAAACTAGCTAGAAGTGTTTGATTCCTTTAGAAAAAACCTCGGAAATGCAGCTCCACAAATGTAAAGGACTTCTTCCGTTGCTCCTTCGGTCTCAAAATCTTCTCTGAACCTCCATGAAAGTTATATATCCCACGATGGTCGTCTTTCAGACATTTTTCCTTTTGTTTCCTCCGTTATAAAAACTCTTTTTGGCCGCTCCGCTCTCTGCACCTCTCCACTGCTCCGTCTCTCTCACCGGTACGCAAAGCAGCTCCGCACGGGCTTCTGGGTAAAATTACCGAAATGTCCAGATATTGACAGGAAAGCCCAATATCGGTTTTACGGTAATTACGGTAATTCAAAAAGTCCAAATGTGTTGCGGGCAACACACTTGGTTTTCTGAAACACGCCTTCCTGCGGGCCCCACTTTGGGCCCCCGTGGTCTAGAAGTTCTCCTTTATTAGCAGACGGTATTAATTCCCTTGTGAAAAGTTAAACTGATGTTTTCCAGCTCTGTTCGTTCTATTGTAACACAGCAGTGAAAAAAGGAATCTCAACACATCCAAAGTGACGTCAAACTTGACGTATGCATCAAGCTGGTGGGACATTTCTAGGATATAAAACTGGACACGCCCTACTAACTTACGGTGCAACGTCACTCCCAAACTGATGTGAACTACCTAATGAAACGTTTCCAAAATGATCTCGAGCAGCTGATTCTCCAATAAAATTGTATGTGACAGCCCCAAATATTTATGCATTTATTTTGACGTTTTTATTTCTATTTAACATGCGCCATCTAGTGGCGAAAGCATGAGGAACAATTTATGTTGAAAAGGTTCCGTCCGGACTCATTTTAAGTGCGCGCACCACCTGCTAGGCGCGCACATCTTGCTAGAGGCGCGCTGCCCATAGACATAGAAAGATAGACGCCGCATCGCTTGTCGCCCCCTATTGGAGCTGACGTCTCAACGCGCCGCCATCTTGACGAGGTCAAAGTGCCCCTGCAGTGCCATTGTTTCTAATGAGGAATGTTTCTGAGAGTTAAAAAAAAACATGTTTTATGCTTTTGAACATAATATATCATATGATTATGGTATTTTAATGAAGAAGAATTGATTTAATATGCAAACAAGTTTGATAGTTTATTTTATTTATTTATTTATTTGAATTTTCTCCATCTGAGAGGGGTTGAAAAACAATTTTAACTCATCAAACCTACCAAAAAACACAGAAAAAAAACATGTAATGGCATCTCAGTAAAAATAATGTGTTTCAAATGTTAGGGGGAAATTTGTTCAGCCTTAACAAAGAAAATCAAACACATAATAGACTTTATCCTCACTGTGGCATTAATGCACAATAAACATGTCAACATCTGCTACGTTACAGAATAAAAATAACGAAATACATTTTGTTTTAGTAAACAAGAAACTTCAAAACTATGAGAACATACATACTTATATACTTAGTTGTGCACAAAATGCCACAACTAAAACCCCTGAAAAAGAACTTGTGTAGACAGTTTCTTGCGTGTGCTGGCACTCTGAAACTCCAGAGTAGTCATTTTTGCCATGTGGTGCAGCCGTACTTTATGAAAAACAGAAACAACATAGGACATTAACATGAAGTGCCTGAAGAAATGAAGCCTTGAGAACTCGGTGACAACAAAATCCTGTCTTCTCATCGCAACTTCCCATCTCCTCCGTAATTCCACCTCACTGGGAAACCTCGGAAATTATATAAGAGGAAAAAATATTAACAATATAGTAAAATAATACACGAGGGAGGAACAGTTTTTGCCGCTAGCATATTTGCTGTTAGCCACATAACGTCGTTTACGATTACACGTTCAGGTGGCTTGAAAAACTTGTAAAAAACAAAAACAATGTTAAAACTTACTTGTGAAATGTAATTCCATGTGATCGGCTCTGAATCGAGCGCCGATTATTGCATCCAAAGGCTGCACAAGCAAAAAGCATGGTTGCAATCGGTTGCGATTCTCCGTTCAGTGGTTCAGTCTATGTGGTTGTGAATGTAGCCTAGCTTAGGTTGACCCCAGCAATATGGCGGCTCCGCTGGTTCACTCAGGATCACGTGATGCGGCGTCTATCTTTCTATGTCTATGGCGCATGAAGCTCTCGGTAAGATCTGTATAAATCGGATGGAAAATGTTGCAGAATTATCAATTAAACTATTTGTTTATTATGTTTATTTATTTTGTAAAGGAAGGAAAGAAAGACATTTCAAGCCGAACAGTTATTAGCCCCTCGTGGATGCCAACCCACGAGGTTTGTGTGCTTTTATTTTGTATTTAATTTACGTTTTTGTATATTGTAAGCTGAAGAATTGATTTTAATGTCTTTTTTATTGTTTTCTTTGCTTTCAGTTCTCAGACCAATAAACTCTGTCTTAAAAATCATCGCACTCATGCTAGTTTCTCGAGGGTGCTACATCGCACACTTCCTCATTTTCCCATAATGCTCAGTTTTTTACCGTAAGTTCCTGTAAATCACGTTTTTTTTTTTTTGTTTTTTTTCCCATGGCTTTGCAATTTATAGTATGGTACTTTATAACATTAAAATCAACAGCATGTTGTCAAATCTTCACCCAGTTTACATTGCGGGAAACTTTTACTGTTAATTTTATTGAAATTTGACTGTTATTATACATAAAAAAACAAACTTTTTTTGTCAGAGTGAAGGAATGCTCCAAAGAATTGAGGTTTTGAGGGCGGCACGTGTCCCGTCCCTGCCCCCCCACCTCCACCCCAAGCTGACGGATGTCAAAGCCTGTGGCGGCGGCTTCTGCTGTGGAACCGCCCCCTCTCCGTCACTACAGAGAGAAAATGATGGGCAGAGCAGTGGGGCGGGCGATGATGAAAGGCCTGTAGGTGCATTATCACTTACAGACACCTGCAATCGCAGCAGCTGATGGATGACACATAAAAACCCCCAGTGTTCTCAGAGGAAGCCTCCTATTGGCTCCCACCGTCCCCCCCCAGACCAGCTTCTGGAATCAAACGTCAGAAACTGACCCAATATTTTTACACTTATCCATCTTGGGTTGTTTTTTTTTTTTCAGTATAACAGCTATGAATCATGGGTTTGACTTCCAGCTCAACTCCTGGTTACGGATACGAGGATCGCAGCAGGAAAAACACACATTTTTACAGAAACAGCAGCTCACTTTGACAAATCAAAGATTTCTGCAGTTTCAAGGTGACCTTTGTACACATAAAAGTCATTTTAACAAAGATGACATTTTGATTTTATTTTGTTTGTACTGAATGACTTCAGCTCCAGTGTTGAAGCTGATTGACGATGATTCTGTAAATAGTTGAACAGCTGAATGAATAAATAAATCATATAGAGCACTTTACAACAGCTTATAGCGTACAAAAGTGATTCACAATTAAAAATAAACAAGAAAGTTTAAAAAATTGGACAAATTATGAACAAAAAAAAGCATAAAATGATAAAAGCAGTCTGCTCTAAAATGCATAGAAGATCAATAAGAATACAACAACGGAGAAAAAAAAAAGTAATATTACGAGTGTTTTTTTTTGGTAAATTTACGACTTTAAATCTCGTAAATTTATGAGTTTTAATCTCGTAGATTTACAACTTTTTTCTGGTAAATGTATTAAAGTCAAGGGCAGCCTACATTCCAGCGAATTATTCCGTGATCTGAAGCAGACCGACCAAACTGTGAAAAGCGTCTTAGATTTCATCAGGTAAACTGAATGTTTAAAATATTTGTAAGTTTCTTTATTTGATTTACAGTTTATTAATGTTTTATTGGTTGATGCTGCTTGCAGGATCTCTGCAGATCCCGTTTATGAAGCGGTCCATATCCTCCAGCTGTCCACTTCACGTCATTTCTTCCTCTGACAGACCAGATCTCCTCCAACTCTGTGATGAAGAGGACTCGTTTTTGGAAATTTCAATGTTCTTGTGCTAACGTTGTCATTTCTCAATGTTGTTTTGTGTCGAGACGGGACGTTTCATTTGGAGAAGGAGGTGTCCGGAGCTCTGTTTACGTTCTCTTTTGGTTTCTGAGCATGGCAGAGACATGACGTAAGGTGGAGAAAGGAAATGAAAGACGTAATAAAGTGACGATCCTGATGAACGTGTATCTCTGAGCTCTTTATTTTACATATGAAACTCCGCACTGTTGTGTTTTGAAGTTAGCTGTTTACGAACTGCATTACCCAGAAGGCCAAGCGACTGGTCACATGTTCGGTGCACGGCAAGTAGTAAGCTAGCAGATGAGCGCTAGTCATGCACAGTGTAGCAGTATGAAGAGACTGTTAATAAAAAGTCTGTTTAACACAATAATAGCGCCTCTTTTGCTTACTTGAAGATACGCAAGACAACACACGCACTACCGAACCCGGAAATAATTTGGTTCAGAATTTCTTTGCTTTTAACACGGATCTGGACATAATCTACACCAGATTCTCCACGTCTTTCATCTTCAAGCACGGCTCTGATAAACAGACAACTTTGGTTCTTTTCTCATTAAATTACGACTTTTAATCGTAGATTTACACGTTTTTTTCTCGTAAATTTACGACTTTAAAAGTTGTAAATTTAACCTATGACTTTTAAAGTCATAAATATACGACTTTATTCTCATAATTTAGCAGTTACGACTTTTTTCTCGTAAATTTACGAGATTTAAAGTCGCAATTTAAAATTTTTTTTTTCTTTATAAAGTGACCCTAATACTCCGTCGTAGAACATAAATCTACACCAGATTCTCCACGTCTTTCATCTTCAAGAGCGGCTCTGATAAACAGACAACTTTGGTTCTTTTCTCATTAAATTACGACTTTTAATCTCGTAGATTTACGACTTCAAATCTCGTAGATTTACACTTTTTTTCTCATAAATTTACGACTTTAAAAGTTGTAAATGTAACCTATGACTTTTAAAGTCATAAATATACGACTTTATTCTCATAATTTAGCAGTTACGACTTTTTTATCGTAAATTTACGAGATTTAAAGTCGCAATTTTAAAATATTTTTTTTCTTTATAAAGTGACCCTAATACTCCGTCGTAGAACATAAATCTTCACTAAATGCTCCACGTCTTTCATCTTCAAGAGCGGCTCTGATAAACAGACAACTTTGGTTCTTTTCTCATTAAATTACGACTTTTAATCTCTTAGATTTACATGTTTTTTTCTCGTAAATTTACGACTTTAAAAGTCGTGAATTTAGCCTAAGACTTTAAAGTCATAAATATGTGACTTTTTCTCGTAATTTTACTAGATTTAAGGTCGTAATTTAAAAAAATATTTTTTCTTTATAAAGTGGCCCTAATACTCCGTCGTAGAATACAATAAAACAAATAAAAATATAATAAAATAAAAGGCCACAGAGAACTGAGCATTAAAAGACATTCTAAAAAGCATACTATAAAAGTTATAGTGTGTAAAACAGAGTGTGTTATTTAGGAGTTAAAGGTTAAATCATCAAAAGTGTAGATTCAAATATATGTGTTTTTATTTACTGACCTGTACATAGAATAACTTCTGGAATTAAATAATCATAGAGCTCTAAACTACAATAATAAAACATTTTCTGTTGTCATAACTGCTTAAAATAATGTAAATTACTGTGTTTAAGTCTAAAAGTATTCACATGTATCACATGTCTCAGGAATGGTTGGACTGAAGATCAAATCTGCATTTTATTTGTTTTTTTTTCTTCTCAAATTCCTCATTTTTCAGACATTTTCAAGTTTTTAGTATGTATTTATTTCCTATTTTGTTACATAAAATGGAGCAAAAAAGAAACTTCTGTAATTAGTCATATTTTTTGTGAGAAATACTTTTTATTGAGTGTTTTACAAAAAGTGATGGTGTAACTTTTAGGGTCAAACGAGTATTTTAGCGTATTCAAATGTAAGAATAATGCAGTTCTGAGTCCAAAAGCGTCATCTCCCAGCAGGCGTCCTCTTTATAATTATCTCGGCGGCGAGGTCCCGTTAACCGTGGCGACCAACGCGTCGCCTCTGGCTGCTTTCAGGCTATTCTGGGGCTTTTCAGCGGGCTGCCCTTCTAAATTAAACCAGCCACTTACATTTTATCACATGACATTTAATGCGTTTTTTTGACTCCATAGGTGGTTTAAAAGGACGTTGGAGTTACCCTCCTTGAGAGGCAGCTTGAATTTGAAAGTTAATGTATGTTTTGTCGGGACACCAATTAACATTTCCCCTCACGACTATCACTCAAACTGTCACGCCACTGGACGTTTCAAGGTGAGAGATGTCTCCGTCCTGACACCCCTCAAATATCCTGCTCCAAGCCCCCCCCCTCCCCCGTTATTTGATCTGACTTTGCTCATCGGCGAGAACACGAGCTCAGAAATGAGTTTAGGCTCAGACGCAGACGTGAAGAGGAGTTATGAAACAAAGAGTGACGCACGGAATGACGAAACAGGCGGACGGACTCCATGTGGGAGATAAGAGCTCCGGGCGGATTCCAAAGACATCCGTCACAGGTGGCAGCCACACTCGGACGGGTGACACACGACGGGAGGAGAAACCGTCCCGGCAACCTTTAAAACAACCCATATGGACGGGTTGATGTATGGATTTGTTTGTTTGTTTGTGAAAAATGTTGCAACAGACCAACGAAAGGAACAGAAAGTTGTCTTGAATTCATCTTTATTTTAATCAGGGTTGCTGGAGCCTATCCCAGTTGTGTCTAGTAACGGCAGAGGACGGCTCCTGCAGACAACTGGTCCATCACAAATGAAGTCGAGTCAAGTGACTTACAGTAAATGTAGAGATGAAAAACAAATGAGTTTTTAAGAAAAGTCTGGGTAGAAAAGTACATCATACATAAAAAAAAAACGATTCTCTAAACTCATTCTTGACACGTGTCAAGTCGCTCGGTCAAAAGTCCAAAATCCATCCGCTACCTTTCTTTGGTCTCGTGGGAACAGAAGCCGGTGGATCAGAATTGTAGACAGTAACTCAAAGAGAACAGATTTATTAGCAGAGGGTGATGGTTCACTGGTGCAGAGACCAGGAGATAAACAAACAAACAAATAAACAAATAAACAAGAGCACATCCCGGTGACATATGGAGCTAGAATTTAAACTGTAGTTCTGTACTTGTAACTTTAGCTTTACTGTACAACCAAGTAATGGGTAAAAAATGAAAGTTATAAACAAAAATTACAAGAACAAAACTAAAGTTACAAGTAGAAAAATTGTCACAAGTACAAATGAAAGTTGCAAGTACAAAAGAATGTTACGAGTAGAGCCAAAAGTTACAAATACAAAACTCAAGTACAAATGAAACTTACGAGTACAAGTGAAATTTGCAAGTATAAACAAAAGTTATAAGTACAAATAAACGTTATGAGTACTTATAAAAGATGCAGGTATATACTAATGTTACAAGAACAAAAAATAAAGTTACAAGTACAAACTAAAGTTACAAATTTAAAAGGAAAGTAACAAGTACAAAATTAAAGTTATGAGTACAAAAATGATACAAATATGAAATTAAAGTTACAAGTACAAAAGAAACAAGTTGGACCAAAAGTTGCAATTACAAAACTCAAGTTACAAGTATGAATCAAAGTTACAAGTAAAAAAACCAAAGTTAAAAACACAAAATGAAAGTACACAAGTACAAGTATAGATGACAGTTACAAGCAGAAATAAGAGTTACAAGTACCAAACAAAAGTAAAAAGTAGAAAACAAAAGTTAGAAATATAACATGAAAGTTACAAGTACAAAAAAGTTGCAAATATGAAATGAAAGTTACAAGTATACAAAACTAAAGTTACAAGTAGAAAAATAGTTACAAGTACAAATGAAAGTTGTAAGTACATATAAAAGATGCAGGTATAAACTAAAGTTACAAGAACAAAAACAAAAGTTACAAATACAAAATGAAAGTTACAAGTTTAAATGAAAGTTACAAGCAGAAATAAGAGTTACAAGTACCAAACAAAAGTTAAAAGTAGAAAACAAAAGTTAGAAATATATCATAAAACTTACAAGTACAAAACGAAAGTTACAAGTACAAACTAAAGTTACAATTTTAAAATGAAAGTTACAACTACAAAATTAAAGTTATAAGTACAAAAATGATACAAATATGAAATTAAAGTTACAAGTACAAAAGAAACAAGTTGAACCAAAAGTTACAATTACAAAACTCAAGTTACAAGTACAAATGAAAGTTACAAGTATAAATCAAAGTTACAAGTAAAAACCAAAGTTAAAAACACAAAATGAAAGTTGCAAGTACACAAGTACAAGTATAGATAAAAGTTACAAGCAGAAATAAGAGTTACAAGTACAAAGCAAAAGTAAAAAGTAGAAAACAAAAGTTAGAAATATAACATGACAGTTACAAGTACAAAAAAAGTTGCAAATATGAAATGAAAGTTACAAGTATACAAAACTAAAGTTACAAGTAGAAAAATAGTTACAAGTACAAATGAAAGTTACAAGTACAAGTGAAATTTGCAAGTATAAACTAAAGTTATAAGTACAAATAAACGTTATGAGTACAAATAAAAGATGCAGGTATATACTAAAGTTACAAGAACATAAAATAAAGTTACAAGTACAAACAAAAGTTACAAATACAAAACTAAACTTACAAATACAAAATGAAAGTTGTAAATAGACAAGTACAAGCATAGGTGAAATTTCCAAATATAAATGAAAGTTACAAGCAGAAATAAGAGTTACAAGTACCAAACAAAAGTTAAAAGTAGAAAAAAAAAGTTAGAAATATAACATGAAAGTTACAAGTACAAAGCTAAAGTTACGAGTACAAAAATGTTACAAATATGAAATTAAAGTTACAAGTACAAAAGAAACAAGTTGAACCAAAAGATACAAGTACAAAACTCAAGTTACAAGTACAAATGAAAGTTACCAGTATGAATCAAAGTTACAAATAAAAACCAAAGTAAAAACACAAAAGGAAAGTTGCAAGTACACAAGTACAAGTATAGATGACAGTTCCAAGTATAGAAGAAAGTTACAAGCAGAAATAAGAGTTACAAGTACAAAGCAAAAGTTAAAAGTAGAAAACAAAAGTTAGAAATATAACATGAAAGTTACAAGTACAAAATTAAAGTTACAAGTAGAAAACAAACTATGAATCAAACGTGTTTGGTCTGAATGCATTTTAAGTCTAAATAAATAGAAACGCGGCGTTTACCGTTTGTAAAAAGTGTTTTTTGGAGATCCAGATCTGCTGAGACTTTCAGTATTCTGATTCCTGACCCGGTTCTGGATCAGAGGAAGTCCGATGGATGAAACATTTCAGCACAGAACAGACATTATTGCTCCTTCTTGGTTTGTTTGACTCCGTATGGTTTTCTCCTTCCATTCATTTTTTTGTTTTTCAAGCCGTCCTAAATCACATTTTGATCTAAACTTTTATGGATTTGGATCAAAGTTTTATTATTTCTTCTGTTACTCAGAACTAAAGAGACAAATAAAGACACGATTATTATTGAATACATGTTCCTTTCAGGGATCTTGACTCCTGAGGAGCTTTATTTTCTTTAGTTTTCACCGTTTTTGTACAGTTTTTTTCATCTCTCCTTTCAATCTTTTCAGTTCTTCTGGTTTAAACTGATAAAGTTTAAAGCTCGTTCATCATTCGGTCGATTTCCCACCAACACGGGAGCGTTGAAGTCACAGGAAGCGCTGATCCGGGTTCCTCTGCTGGAAGTTTGCTGACAGGAAATTCAAAGAAAACATTTTTTTCTCCGCGGCGTGAGTGGAACAGGATGTGGAACCGAAATATCCACGTTTCAGGATGATCACATGCCTCTCCAGATTGATTGCAACCTTTTACAAAATGCAACAAAGAAATGGTAATTAGTGCGTGACATCTTCTGGTGGTGATTATCCAGCCAGATTGCAGCCAATCACCAAGACATTGCATTGTAGCTCAGACGCTTTTACTTTTCTTTTTTAGATGCAGCATCTGCGCTCACAAAAGCCAAACACTCGTCTGGATTTAGTCTGAATCACTTTTATCTGCGGCGAACGTCACACCAAATTAAAAATCTGCTTTGGAGAAACGAGGGAAAGCCCTCGAAGCCTCGGCTACTTTAGTCTGCTAAGAATATTAGCATGGAGGCTCCGGGGGAGGGGGGGGGGGGGGGGGTCAGAGCTGACTGGACCCAGGTGGAACCGAGACCTCCACAAACAAACAAACAAACAAACAAAACCTTTGAGGCACGGACACAGGAAGCATCATGTTTACCCTCATGAGTCCTCAGTTTACTTTAAATATATTTTTAATTAAAATCAAATCAATTCTTTATTTCTGGAAAAACAATAATAAAGTATTGAGGTCACCAATAAAGAATCAAAACATAAACAAATATATGAGAATACATTTGGAAAAAAAAGGAAGAAAAATAAATTATGAGGGGAAAACAATTCTATCACGAGAAAAAAGTCAAACTTTTATTTAAATAAAGTTGTAAATTTATAAGAAAATGGAAAAGAAATCAAAACTTTACAAGAATAAAGTAAAATGATCAGAATATTTGTAATTTTATGACAACAAAACAAGAAATTGTTTATAGTGTTTATGATCAAGTTGTGAAACTATGAGAAAAAATATTATAAAACATTATAAAGACAAATGTGTGCGATGATAAAAAAAAAAGTAATAATTACTAGGATGAAATCATACAATATAGAACCAAGACGTAATTTTTTTAGAATATATATAAATAAAGGAATAGAAATAATGAGAAAAAGGTCAAATTATTTTGTGAATACATTTCAGAGAAAAAATCCTTCCAATATGAAAAAAATAATAAAAAATTGAGAAAAAAAATTGTGTAAAAAGATCAAAATTTTAATAAAATAAGACCATGCAATAAAAAGAAAATGACCAAAAACGTCACAATGTATTTAGAAGAAAGTTATTAAAAAAATTACAAAAAATGTATCCAATAATAAAAAAGTCACAATTTTACAAGAAAAAATATGTATATGATCAAACATTAAAAATATACTGAAGAAAAAGTCATAATTTCAAGAGAATGAAGTTGTAAAATTGTAAAAAAAAAAACATTTAAAATTTTAATAAAACCAATACCCTCACGAGAAATATGGGAATATGAGGAAAGAGTTAAAGCTTTTCAAGAGCAAAGTCATCAAATTAAAAGCCAAACTCATAGTCTTACAAAAAAGTTAAAAACTTTTTTAAAAAAAACAAACAAACCTACAATTATGAGTAAAAGAGAAATACGTTTTCAGAGGATTAGCTTTTACAATTATGACAAAAAATGTGAACAATTATCAAAAAAGTCATAATCTAAAACGATGTTTGCAAAAATTATATCCTGCAAAGAAGTAGAAATACCCAAAGAATGGGGGGCAGGGTCTAATTTATAATCTAATTTCTACAAGAATAAAGTTGCACAATTAGGAAAAAATACAAGATTAAAAATAAAAAAAAATACAAATACAATGAAAAAAAATATTTAAAAAAAAAAAAAATTTTACTGAAAATGAATTTGTAAAATTAATAGGAAAAATTAAGTAAAATTATGAGGAAAAAATCAGAATATCATGAAAAAAACTAAAGTTATATAATCACGAGAAAAGTTGTATAATTATGAAAAAAACAAAATGATTCGTGAGAGAAAAAATTATAAATTCATGTTTCATGACGTCGTAATTTTGCAAGGAAAAAGTAATGCTTCTATCAAATGAAATGTTACATTCAGCTTTTACTACGATTCAACAAAACAATTGAACATGACATCACACAGAATCAACTGAATCGGCTTTACTTTATTTTGAACAATTTTACTTAGACGACTACAACTTTATTTTCAAAAAAGTACAGATTTTTCCTCATAAAATTACAATGGTTTAAATTCTAAATTTGCCATTTTAGCCTAATAAAATGTTGATGATTTTTTAATAATTTACAGCTTTATTTTCCTTTATATATATTAATATAATAATATATATAAAAATTGATATTTTTATTGTTGCTATTGAGCTAAAACCTTTTTTTTTCTCCTTTAGGAATCAAATATTAAAAGCAACCAAAGTGCAGCATCACGAAAAACATCACATATTTAACCTTTGACATTTAAAATGGAGTCGAGCGGTTTTAATGTGGAACATCTGCCAAAACAAACCAGCACAGACAAGTTTAGATTTTTTTTAAAGCAAAATGTCACCGAATTGATTACAGCAGGAGTCATTACATGACGTCTGGAGGAGGAATGAACCCGAGGTTGTATAAATCAAAGCTCAGTGACAGCAGACGCAGCACGAGGAGGACGCTTTGTTCTTTATTCTCACAAATACAACAAATGATCGTCACATCGGGGGTGAAAGCTGCAGCTGAAGCGGCTACTTGGCGTGCTTGTTCTGCTCCTGGAAGAAGTCGTTGCAGGCGACGGTCAGGGCGGCCACCAGCACCACGAACTCGTTAAAGTCCACCTCGTTGTCCTTGTTGGAGTCCAGGTCGTTCATGATTTTCTCCACCAGCATCGGATCCTTCTGGGACTGAAGGAGGGAAGAAGAAAACCTTCAGGTTAACCCTTCAGCTCAATGATTCGTCAATGTTAACGTAATCCTGAAGGACAATAACAAACATCTGTTAGAGACACATTTGGAAGATGGAAAACAAATGTGAGATGTTAAACTACATGTTTCCTCATAAATGATTCATTACATTTCGTCTATAAATCGATACGAGTATCGTTGAATGAAGTATCGCAATATCTCAGTGTATCCTTAATAGATAAAAGCAGGAGGACCATCAGAACCAATCAGGTTTTCTTCTTCTTCTTCTGCTGGTTTGTGCCTTTCTGAGGTGAGATCGCCCCCAAGTGAGCAGCAGGTGTAACTGCAGGAGGTTTCCTGGTGGTCTGGTCAGAGCGAGGTGAAAATTATGGAGAGAAAATAGTATCACCACAATTTACACGTGCATAATCTTGATTGTGCATGAGCAATTCTTGATATGTGTGTGACTTTGGATTTATGCGTGTGTATTTCTTGATTTGTGCATGTGTAATTCATGATTATGTGCGTACGTAATTCTTGATTTGTGAATTTGTAATTTTGATTTTCGCGTAACTTTGGATTTCTGCGTGTGTATTTCTTGATTTGTGTTTGTGTAATTCATGATTTGTGTGTACATAATTCTTGATTCATGCTTGTGTAATTCTTGATTTGCGCGTACGTAATACTTCATTTCAGTTGTACATAGTTTTTTAATTGGGCGTTGTTCTTTATTTGTGCGTGCATAATCTTGATTTTCGCGTAACTTTGGATTTCTGCGTGTGTATTTCTTGATTTGTGTTTGTGTAATTCATGATTTGTGCGTAAATAATTCTTGATTCATGCATGTGTAATTCTTGATTTGCACGTACATAATTCTTGATCTCTGCTTAATTCTTGATTTGTGCGTACGTAATACTTCATTTCAGTTGTACATAGTTTTTTAATTGGGTGTTGTTCTTTATTTGTGCGTGCATAATCTTGATTTGTGTATAACTTTGGATTTGTGCATTTGTAATCTTGATTTTTGCATAACTTTTGGTTTGTGCGTATGTATTTCTTGATTTGTGTGTGTGTAATTCCTGATTCATGCGTCTTTAATTCTCTATTTGTGCATAAATAGTTTTTGACTTGTGTGTAACTTTAATTTGTGCGCTTGTAATTTTGATTTTTGCGTGTGTAGTTCTTGATTTGTGTGTAAATTTTATTTTTGCGCTTGTATTTCTGGATTTGTAACTGTTTTATATGACTTAAAAATAAAGAACTACAGGTGACACTATTTTATCTCCATATAAATAAACCAAACAAAAGGATTGCTCAGATTTAGGAACTCCAACCCAATAAGTCAATCAGTTTATACTAAACCACTGACTGTATATCGAGAACTGGACAGAACAAGTGAGACGTCACCCTTAGAAAATGACCTACTTCCTGTTCTAACCAAATTAAGTCAATTAAGTTGCTGTATTTCCTCGATATGTCCGTCATCATTCTGGAACCAGACGTCCTCAGTAAGATATACATTTACGAGAAAAATGTCAAAATTTAATGAAAATAAAGTTGTAAAAAATTTTGTGAGACTAAAATTGCAAAATTAATAGAAAAAAATATGAGGATTAAGTAAAATTATGAGGTAATTTTCCAAAATCAATGAGAATAAAGTTTTGTTTATAATGAGATACATTATTATTTATCATGAGATTGGTAAAATTATAAGAAAAAATTTTTAATTTTATGAGACAACAATTGTAAAATTAGTATATTTTTATTATGAGTATTAAGTAAAATTATAAGAAATATTTAAAAATTAATTAGAATAAAGTTTTTTTCTTAATTCTGAGAATAAAGTTATGAGAAAATCACCAAATTGTAATATATGGAAAAGAAATGTTTTTCATGAAACATTTAAGAAATTTTAAAGCTTTTTATCTGCCGAAATGGAAGATTCTTTCTCATAATTTTATTCTTATACATTTATTTTTCCTAGAACACCATTGTAAAGCAAAGGGAGGGAAACAGTCCATTTGAGATATCTTTGTACTTGTACTGTTCTTTAGAAAAGCCTGACTAAATGTCTGCTGCAAAGGGGTCCACGTTACTGTTCGCCCGGGCCCCCAAACTGCTCCATCCGCCACTGCCTATACCAAACCAGAGCCCCTGATTGGTCAGTTCAGCTGGTTTAACTTTCAATGTTCATTCATTATCGTTGCGTGAATGCGAGAGTTTTGAACGGAGAAGCCCGCGGCTTGAACGCGCGTTGCTGCCGCCACCGCTGATTTCCGGATGTGACGACACGTTCCTCAGTTTGGAAATGGTCCAGACTCGAGCACACGGGGCTTCCCGGCAGCCTGAAGGAGAACAAGGAGCGTCGAGGACACCTGAAGGTGGCGGCGTCTCAAGATCTCCGCTGTTCGTCTACAAGGTCACGCACGCCGCCATTACTCAGACCTCCTTAAAATGACCTTATTTATCTCCGCCTCCACATATGAGAATCACGAGCGGTGACGCTCTGACCGGCGGATACGAATCAGTGAAAAATCCATTTCCTCTCACAAGGTCAGAATGCTAAATCATTGGAAAACAGCATCATCTAGTTTGACCTTTGAGTCTGGAGGGAAGTCCAGCGCGACAGCTCTCTGGAGCGCGACAGCTCTTTGGAGGCGGATTCAGAGGAAACGTTTACCGTGAGGAAGTCGGTGAGCTCGCTGTGCAGGAGCTCCTTCAGCTCGCCTTTGTTGAGTTTGTGCTTGTCTCCGTCGTTTCCGGAGTAGTTGTAGAAAACGGTGATGAGCGCGCCCATGGCGCCTTCCAGCTGACTCGGCATCCTCCTGAAGGGTTGGAGAGGTTCCTTCAGAGGAGAAACCGACTGTAAAGCATCGAGTCACAAACGGAGATTCCCGCTGGATCAGAAAGGCGCCCCTACCTGCTGAAAGTCCCGTCCGAATGTGCGGAGAGACGCGGCGGCGCGGCTTGTTTGTTAGGAAATGTGGCGGCGCCGCGCAGCTCCGCCTCTACCTTTGTGGAGATAATTAATTCCACAGGTGAGAGGCCCATGGTTACTGTCTTTCAGCGCACGTCTGGGTTAAGTGAAAAACAAAACGCCGCCCGCGGGCCTCAGGGGGGCTCATCAAGGCCCCGGGCCGCGTCCGCTTCGCCACGCCGCTGAAAGTGTTACTCAGAGGGAGGATCTGTTAAGACCTGTCCGCCGCCGTCACCGGCTGATCAGAGGGGATGTTCATTAATTTGATACAGACGCTGCTGGCGAGGTTTAATGAACGGCTGCATCGATCTTAAAGTTCAGAACCCAAGACGGCGGTAATGAAGTCATGAGCGCCACTGGAAAAATGGCAGCTGTTTGTTAAATCCTGACGTACAGAAATGTGTACTATAAGACACATCGCTATCCCATAATAGTGTGTTTGTTGTCTTTTTCTTTTTTAAATTAAAATTTATTTTATTTATATATATATATATATATACATTATACGATATATGTATACTATATATATATATTATATAAAATATATACTATATATATTATTGAATAATTATATCTAATATTATATATATATATGTTTTATATATATATAGATACACACATTATCTTATATGTGTGTATGTGTATATATATATAATTATACGTATATATTGTGTATATATATATATATAATATATATATATATTATATATATATATATATATATTATATATTATATATATATATATAATATATATATATATATATAATATATATTTTGACTGTATGTTATATATATATATAATTATATAATTATATAGTAATATATATTAATATATATATATATATATATACAATATATATATGTATTATTATATAATATATATATAGTATATATATATATATTATATATATATATATATATATATATATATAATACTATATATATTATATATATTATATATATATATACAGATATATATATATGAGCCGAGATACCTTTAAATTGTTTAGTCTATTGATAAATTCCGTAATCAAATCTATCTTCCAATAGAATCACGAATAATGAAACCAATTGATTAATTTAGGGAATTGTCAGTCATTCCCATCTAAAAATGTAAAATAAAATTTGAAAAACCGTCGAGAAAATCTCTCCCTAATATTTAGACAAAATTTTGATTCAAAATGGTTTGAGTTTTATTTTGAAAAACCACTTCCTTTAAACTTTTTTCTTTCAGATCGAATCTTCTTTTTTTAATTATATAAATAAAAGTAATAGAAAGATAAAATTATCATCATAACTTGTTTAATTGAATTTGTTTTAATTTTGTTGAATTTTTCTTTTTCAATGCATTTTTTAATCATCTTTAAATTGAAGCCTTAGAAACATTGGTGGTTAAAATTTAAGTTGTTATAATAAAATTTTTTGTGGAGGATTTAATTTGAATTTTTAATGTTTTTTGGGGGAGAAAAATATAAGTTTTACAACTAAAATAAAAATCTGAAAGAAAAAAAATAAAGTTGGAAATAAACTATAAAAGTAAAGCTGTGACTAAATCTGTTTGATCTGCTTTTTTATTTTATGCTAATTGTCTGATTGCTGAAAGCAATCAGAGTATGTTATCCTACTACTTTATTGTCTGATTGCTGAAAGCAATCAGAGTATGTTGTTGTACAACTTTTTATAGTTTATTATTATTGTCCTGATTGCTGAAAGCAATCAGAGTATGTTGTTGTACAACTTTATTATAGTTTATTATTGTCTGATTGCTGAAAGCAATCAGAGTATGTTGTTGTACAAATTTATTATAGTTTATTATTATTCCGCCGCATTTTTGACGCGCTTCTCCTCGTAGTCAAAAGCAGTTATAAAGATGGAATCAAAAGTACTTTGTAAAGCTCTATTGTGAGAAGTGTGCTATTACTTTTGGTATGTGTCAAAATTATGAATTATTTTATATGAATATTTTTATGAATTAATTTTCTTGACTTAACATTGTGAGCACTTTTAATGCTTATATCTTCAAAAATACTAAAGATAATTTCATGAAACTTTCCAATATCATAGGGTATAGTAAACTACACGTTCTATTAAAATTGCAGCTCAATGCTGCTCTATAGCGCCACCAGGTGATCGTTTAAGTAAGCAGTTTGTTTTTGGCCTCTATCTCGAATACCGTAAGTCAGAAATTTGTGCTTTTCTTTTTCTGTGTGTTCCTTGGATGCTAATGAACGTTTTTCAAAATGGGACCATGGAATTTTGCCGGTGTAGATTTTTCGCTATTTGCGATTTTTCGTAAAACACGTTTTTGGCTCCCTATTCAACATAGTTTGCCCAAACTTAACAAGATATCTCACATACCCTATTTAGACTACCCCGAATCCAATGGTACCACTCAATTGGCGATATTCCTTACCGTTTTCAAAAAAACGTAATGCTAATGAGGTGGGTGTGGTCACTGATTTTTTAACACGCTCTAAATCCTACAAAGATTGTCAAAACTTCACAAATTTTGAAACATAACTTCATCCTACAGTGATAAAGAAGTACGATAAGTTTTATGAAGATATTCCTATAGTGGCGCTATAATTAGGAAATTGTGTTTAAGCCTCTATCTCAAAAACTGCTCAACCTAGCTAAATACAATTTAAGGTATATGTTGAAGGAGGGATTTCTATAAAATACTAGAAAAATGGCTCTGCTGCGCCACATGGTGGTGACTTAAGAATGATAAGCTAACTTTGGATGGTTCCTCTTATCTCCAAATATTTGCAGATATGAACATGCAACCACTTGTAGTTTGTTAAGCTGTCCATAGAGATGTTTGGTCAAAAATTTCGTACCATTTGGAGTCACGGTTGATTTTTATGAATTTTAAATATATTTGCTTCTCCTAAGTACATGAGACGAATTTAAAATCCCTATTATTTGAAAAGTAATTGATCAACTGGTATGAAACTTCGTATGTAGATACTTCAGACCAATCTTTAAAATGCTCAATCAATTTTGACTCTATTGCGCCACCAGGTGGTCAGTTGGATTACTAAAGTGTAAAGGCCTTATTCTCCAAGTGCATTGTCTTAAGCACTACTTTTCACTCCTTTGGGATTCATTGAATACGAAAATACTAGTTTATATGAATTTGCGATCTCTATTGTTTAAGGCTTTTTCGCAATTTACGATTTTTCACAAAACACTTTTTTGACTCCCTTTGTCACGTGCTTTGACGAATCTTTGCAGATTCTTTGCAGAAGCTTGGTCTCTGCTGAATAAACAATTTATTCTCAAAGTTTAAGAATTTGCACATAAAGACTTTAGGTTTCTGTGAACAGTGTTAATGCAGCAAAGCTAAGTTGTCTGAAACTACAGGAGATAAAAGAAAAAAAAAAACACTTTAATAACTTGGTCACTGATTTTGTTTTTTTTTTAAAATGTAAAGTTTAAAATCTTTGGCGTCATCTAGTGGTGGTCTGATGAAAGTTTGAGAGGCAATTTCTCTAGATCTGGGGAAACTGACGTGTGTACATCTATAAAGTGGGTATTTTTGGCTTTTAATAGTAACAGCTTTAAAATTGCTTTAATACGGTATTGCTTTCAGCAATCAGACGCAATTTCTTTATAGGAATTGCAAATCTAGTTATTATTATTATTATTATTCCGCCGGATTTTTGACGGGCTTCTCCTCGTAGTCTAAAGCAGCTATAAAGATGGGATCAAAAGTACTTTGTAAAGCTCCATTATAAGATTTGTGCTATTACTTATGGTACTAAAAGCTTCAATGGGTGATTTATGATTAATATTTTTCTGACTAAAATTTCCCATTGAAAATGCATTGACCAAGAAATTTCCCAGCATGCTTTGAAAAGCTTCCAAAACCTTGAGTGAGATGGGTGTCTGTACTTATGGTACTTCCCAAAACGTCATAATAGTGCTGAAGTACTATAAAATATATGAAAAGACTTACTAAAAGTCTACTAAACTTTAAATAATTCTATGAAATTTTAAGTTGTTCAAACTTTAAAATAAGTTAAAGGTATTTAGAAACAAAGCACTTAAACTCTGCTCAAAAGAAATGTGTCAAAAGCTTTCAGTAAGGTAAAGATACTTCTTAAGAGTTCCAAGATCTGTTTCCAACATTCTTAAAGTAAAATAAACAACATTTAAAGCTTTAAAAAGGTATTGGCTTCTCAAAACCTTTAGTGTAGTGTCTGTTTGTAAATCCCAAGAGGCTCTAAATGGTACAGAAATATTTGAAATATATACTCAAGCTTAAAGAAGTTTTGTTAACTTCTATAAAAGCTTAAACATTGTGAAAGAAACTTAAAAAAAAACTTCAACTTTAAAACAACAGCTAATACTTCAAAATAATGGAAGTGGATCTAAAGCTTCAAACCTTAAAAGATAACATTTGGAAGTGATGGAACCGTTTCCTGTAAGCGATTAACTAACACAAATAACATTTCAAGCTTAAAAATAGTAGGTAAAAGTCCAAAATACTAACACCAAAAAACTTCACATCATTCCTCAGTATGGTTTCTGAAACACCCTGAGTGAAAGGGCCAAGAGTTAGACTCCTGATTGCTCATGAGTTCCACCTGTTGTACATGAACAAACAAAGAAGCTTGGTCTCTGCAGATGAAACAATTTCATTCTCAGCCTTTAAGAATTTGCATTTAAAGACTTTAGGTTTCTGTGAACAGTGTTAATGCAGCAAAGCTAAGTTCTCTGAAACTACAGGAGATAAAAGAAAAAAAAAACACTAATGTCTTTGATCACTGAACTTCTTTTAATAAAATATAAAGTTCAAGATCTTTGCGTCATCTAGTGGTGGTCTGATGAATGTTTGAGAGCGATTTCCCTTGATCTGTGGAAACTGACGTGCTTACATCTTTAAAGTAGGTATTTTTGGCTTTTGATAGAAACAGCTTAAAAAAATGTTTCACGAGATGTTTGTTTGTAAATGAAACATCCTGAAATGTTAAAGTATGAGAAAACAATTACAGCTAATAAAAGCTATTTAAAAGTCCTAATGAAAAAGACCAAAAAATTTCCCAGCATGCTTTAAAAATGGCCTCTGAAAACCTTAAGTGTGGTGTCTGTTTGTACTGATGTGGTTTCTCCCATGAGGCTGGTTTTGGTATGGACTCATGTGCCAGTATGTGCTGAATGTGAGGCCCCCTGCAGGCGGGTGAGGCCCCCTGCAGGCGGGTGAGGCCCCCTGCAGGCGGGTGAGGCCCCCTGCAGGCGGTGAGGCCCCTGCAGGCGGGTGAGGCCCCCTGCAGGGGGTGAGGCCCCTGCAGGCGGGTGAGCCCCCTGCAGGCGGGTGAGGCCCCCTGCAGGCGGGTGAGGCCCCCTGCAGGCGGGTGAGGCCCCCTGCAGGCGGGTGAGGCCCCCTGCAGGCGGGTGAGGCCCCCTGCAGGCGGGTGAGGCCCCCTGCAGGCGGGTGAGGCCCCCTGCAGGCGGGTGAGGCCCCCTGCAGGCGGGTGAGGCCCCCTGCAGGCGGGTGAGCTTGCCTCAAAAGGGCTATCAGAAAGACCCTTAATCAAGAGTCACACCTACTGTTCAGTGACAACAAAGAAGATTGGTTTCTGCTAATGAAACAATTTCATTCTCAACTTTAAAGAATTTGCATTTAAAACTTTAGGTTTCTGTGAAAAGAGTTAATGCAGCAAGCTAATTGTCTGAAACTACAGGAGATAAAAGAAAAAAAAAAACACTCTAATGTCTTGAACACTGATTTTGTTTTTCATAAAATGTAAAGTTTAAAATCTTTGGCGTCATCTAGTGGTGGTCTGATAAAAGTTTGAAAGGCGATTTCTCCAGATCTGGGGAAACTGACATATGCGTACAACTATAAAGTGGGTATTTTTGGCTTTTGATAGTAACAGCTTTAAAATTGCTTTAATACGGTATTGCTTTCAGCAATCAGACGCAATTTCTTTATAGGAATTGCAAATCTAGTTATTGTCTGATTGCTGAAAGCAATCAGAGTATGTTGTTGTACAACTTTATTATAGTTTATTATTATTCCGCCGCATTTTTGGCGCGCTTCTCCTCGTAGTCGAAAGCAGTTATAAAGATGGAATCAAAAGTACTTTGTAAAGCTCTATTGTGAGAAGTGTGCTATTACTTTTGGTATGTGTCAGAATTATGAAATGATTTTATAGAATATTTTTATGAATTATTTTTCCCATTGACTTACATTGTGAGCACTTTTTAAATGCTTAATATCTTCAAAAATACTAAAGATAATTTCATGAAAACTTTCCAATATCATAGGGTAATAGTAAACTACACGTTCTATTAAAATTGGCAGCTCAATGCTGCTCTCTATAGCGCCACCAGGTGATCGTTTTAGTAGGCAGTTTGTTTTTGGCCTCTATCTCGAATACCGTAAGTCAGAAAATTTGTGCTTTCTTTTTCTGTGTTGTTCCTTGGATGCTAATGAACGTTTTTCAAATGGGACCATGGAATTTTGTCGGTCTAAGATTTTTCGCTATTTTGCGATTTTTCGTAAAACACGTTTTTGGCTCCCTATTCAACATATTTGAACAAAACTTTGACAAGATATCTTACATACCTATTTAGACTACCCCGAATCCAAATGGTACCCACTCAATTGCGATATTCTTACCGTTTTCGAAAAAAACGTAATGCTAATGAGGTGGGTGTGGTCACTGATTTTTAACATGCTCTAAATCCTACAAAGATGTCAAAAACTTCACCAAATTTTGAAACATAACTTCATCCTACAGTGATAAGGAAGTACGAAAGTTTTTTGAAATATTCCTATAGGTGGCCGCTAAATTTCGGAAATGGTGTTAAGCCTCTATCTCAAAAACTACTCAACCTAGCTAAATACAAATTCAACGCATAGGTTGCAGAAGGGGACTTGTATAACATACTAGAAAAAAAGCTCTGCTGCGCCACCTAGTTGACTTAAGAAGATAAGCTAACTTTGGAATGGTTCCTTTTATCTTCAAAATAATTGCAGATTTGAACATGCAACCACTTGTAGTTTGTAAGCTGT